>JACCHW010000074.1:600000-989041 GCA_018907185.1 Platyscapa corneri
CAGATGCTCTCAAAATTTATATTTTATAACAACTGCTACTTTATTCATATGCGAGGGAATAATTTTTAATAAAAACCATAAAAAACGCAAAGCCTTTATGGAGGCATTATTAACATTTACAAGACATTTTCGCTATTCGCGTGCTTTACTTTCTAATAATTACAAGAGAAATGCATTTGATTACATTCATTTTTGCATTTTATCGCATAATTAAATAACGCTGTTACGCGTTGATATTAACGAATAATAAATTATGAATAATAAGTGTTAGTTTATTAGAAATATTTTCACTACTTGAACAAGATTTGTCTTTAAAATTTATTTTCCTGTTTATTTATATTTAGACAGTTTTAATTTATACAGTTTTTTATTTTTTAATTTAATAAAATCCTGGCTATACGTCGCGCTAATTTTAAGCCAAAATTTTAGAGAATCTGTTGAAGGACGCTACTAATTTGCCATATCTCATTTGACAAGTGTAATTGTATATTATTTTTAACTTGGACAATTTTCCGTATCGTATGAAAATTATTGTAAATTTCTTCAACCTGCTTTTCCCTAATATTTAATTAGATATAATAGCATATTAATTATACGTAATTTTAAAAACTGTATAGTTTATAATACTAAAAAATGTTAACCATTTGAAAAATTTTGACTCGAACTTGGCTGAAAATTACAATTTGGTGAAACCAACTCCTGTTTCTATTAAGTAAGTTGCATTTGATATGGACATTACAAACAATTAATTTCTTAAATTGCATAATGAATCTGATTTACTAGGCTTTGACGCAACCGATAATTGGGTATGAAATATCTTTTAAACGGTTGTCCTTGCAGTATCCAATAATACTTTAAAATTCAGGTTGTTACCGCGTTGTTACTAAAAATTTATTTAAGATCAATATTTCTTTCGATTTATTAAGTCAATTTTACGCGAATTTGTTTATTGCTAAGCCAAATAATTGGATCAAATAATTGCTCTCTTCAAAGAAGCTAAGGCCTATATTTACGAGGTATACGAGCGCGAGTACCTACGCGCAATATTTTACGTTCAAAATCTCTGAAAGCCTGAGTTGATTTGAGAACCCACAATCACGTCGACCCTTCTTGTTAGTGCAGTAGCTCATCGCCGAATGTCTTTATGGGTTTTGGGTTATGGTACGTCAAGTATTTCTTCTCTTACCCCCGACAGACAATACTCAATATACTAATATTACGGAAATGCCACGCGAAAAGAGAAAACATTGTGCTTTCTCTCGCTTATTCATAAATCGAAACGCGCATTAATTAAACGCGAGCGATTAATTACTCAAATGTTGGCAAGCCACAAGTACAGGCCTCTTACATAATCAATTAATTGTCGAATTATTTATCGAGTCGAGCGCCCGAGCCATCCGACGTCGGCAGCATAATTCGGGCCCAATCGCCTTTTTCGATCGAAGCTCCTCGCAGCCGTCGCCGTCTTTGAGCCGCGCTGATTTTCTACGTTCGCAAATGACACAAAGAAAAAACGAGTGGAGTCGAAAACCGAGAGCCGCTTGATTTCTCGAAAAGCCTCTGACGACCACTTGAACGCGGACTAAAGTTGTTTGCTCGACTGTACACGGCCCACCGAGGGGTTTGAGCGCCTCGTCCGCCTCGTCCTCGCTGCCCCGATGTACGCACCGTACACACACAAGTGCGCACACGCGTGTACAGTACATCATAAACGTTGGTGTGGTTCCCCCTCGGGAGCGGTGCCGGGTTGCACACAGCCGTATCGCACGCGTCGGCGGACTCGGTTATTGATCTAGAATTTTTCGCCCGTGGACAACGCCGTGTGGCTTCTGTCGCTCTCCCAACAGCTGTTTTCGACGGTGGGCACGCGGTCATTTAAAAATCCGACCGCGCGACGCCGTCGAGCCGAGAGAGAGAGAGAGAGAGACGCGGACGCGCCGGTGGCTCGGCCTCGCATCGCGACCCACGTCGTCGGCGTCGGGGTCGGCGTCGGCCTCGGCGTCGGCGTCGGCGGTATATTTGGATTTCGGGGTGGAACAAATGCGGGCGCCGTCGCCTCGTTGCAGCGATCGCCGGCAGGATGATTTCTTAATTCAACTTCCAGTTGGTCGATCAATTTCTCTCGCTTTTCGTTTTCTCTGGGTGGAAGGAGCGCGTGGTGGGTTGGGCTTTTTCCAATCGATATTTTAGTACGAATTTCTAATGAAGACGGGGCTCTTTCAAATTATTTCCTCGTTATTTATATCGTGTTGTGTGGTGCACTGCAAACGCGCTGTGGAGTTGGATCTTCTCCAGAGATTTGTCTTTCAATGAGGGGAAAAAGGAAAGAGAGAGAAGCCTCTTTTTGTTCAACGAGGAATAATCGTCGATGTCATGCCAAAGAAAACTATCTTTGAACTGCGATAATTCCCCTGATTCTATTGACGAAAGTAGAATGCAGTTGCAAAGGGTGTAGCAAATTAGCGGAAATCCTTTAGATTTACAATTAAGAAGGCTTATCACTTTGTCTCTTGCTTAATTTTTTCGACACATTCCTATTTAAAATTATTCATTACCAAATGAATCCAAGATTATCGAATTACTCGATAACTCGAGTTGTTTATTATAAAACGTATTATTAGAGTTGTATAAATATTTTATTATACAATAATGTCCTCGAGTTGGAATTTATATGGAATTTCGCGATAATTATAATTTTTATACGTGTTCTTTATTATATTCTTGAAAAATAAATTTTAGCAAAATATCGCTGCACATGCGAAATGAAGTAATTTCAGATTAAGCAAAATGTTCTTGAGAAATGGAGTAAGACATGCAAAATAACATTTGCTCGTAAATTTGATTTAATTTAATTAAAGCTTCGATAAATATATGTCCTGATTTCATGTAAAAATTTGCTCGTTTTTCACGTAAAGTTTGCCTAACCTTAATTAAACTCAACACAATAGATATTTCTTCAGAAGCATTAAAGTGCACGAATGTAGTTGCTTTTACGGCTAAAAATTGCGTTTTGAAGATGTCGACTGCTGTGCGCATAGAAATTTCAACAATAATAATTTATGTTGAAACTTTAGGACGAATTAAATATAGGTTTAGACATGGCTATCTCATGTTCGACGTACGAGTGCATGCAATTATCTAGCAAACATCTGGACTGCATAGAGAAGAATGCGCTCGTATGTAATTACTTCTATTTTAATGCGTATTGATTTACAGCTTTATTTTATCTAGTAATTTTCAGTTACAAAATTATAATTATCCCCAACTTTTGCGGGCGTTTACTCGTCTAAATAAAAAAGCAATTCCAACCATTTTCACTGGATAATTTCTTTGTTAAACGCGGCTTTCTAGCCGCTCGCAATTACGCGTCTCCAAAGCCTCAGTTTTAAAATAAATTAGGCACAGTGCCGCGATTTAATCACCTATAAATATTAAATTAAAAATAAATTAAAATCTTGTATAACTAAGTTTATATTAATGTAAGAGATCAGAGCGGCGATAACGAGTTTCTACCTGGAACGGGACGGTAATTCCATTTTCGGACGCTCGCTACCTACTTATTTCATTTGCCAAGTGTGAATTTCTCTTACTTAGGCCAGCATTTCTAACTTGTCTTTATTTCTTTTAACCTCGAGAGCGATAACCGAACAGATACGATAATATTCACAATTGGCAAAACAATCGTTGTAAAAGGAAACACTCGGGTCTTGCGCTTAAGTACTCGGGCAGGCCGCGAAATCTAATTATTCCGACTTTGTTCGCATTAAGATACTTTGCAGCGCTCGAAGCCGCGTTACAATATTGCAATATCGCTGTTTCGGGTTTCACGTGCGCTTACTCGTAATAACAAATCCTCCTAGCTGCGTAATATATTTCTCATTCGCCATCCGAGCGCATATAACGCCGACGCGAAATATATTTCTACGCGTGTATGCATAATTTCGTTGTCCAGCGCACGGTACGTTCTTATAAAACAAACGTGCGATCGCACACGTGCGCCCAACACGATTTGCGCGTGCGCTTATGCGCGTCGGGCGCGCAACCGAGAGAGAGAGAGAGGGACTAAGAGCAAGAGCGCCTATTATTGCGCAGCGGTAATTTAGCGTCGCGAACGCGATCCGCAGCGCCTACTGCCGCCAGCTGCTGTCCCTTTCGCCTAATTATCTTTATTTACCATTCGCGCGAGCGGCTCTGCAAGGGCGAGCTAACGAATGCATAGATAAGGTGCATGCATTCACCCTGCTGGGGCGCATATCTAATAGACGCGCGGAGTGCAGCCAAGCAGAAACACGGTCGAATCGCTAGATAAAGAAAATGATAATGATAAACGTAAATACGGAGAGATTCTTGCACACTGGCTGTTTACGCGACAGAAGGCAAACGCGAAAAGCATTTTTATAAATAAAAGATCGACGGAGAGAGGAAGACTCGGGATCGGGCAAATTTAAAGATGCAAACTCGAGCTCTGCTCGAGCACCGATCGAAGCGACGCCGAAGCTTGTCCAACTTATTTTTGTCACTCAAATATGATTTTATTATACATTGTCCAGCAGGATAAACGAGCGACTATTGCAAATGAATTATTCCGATGCATAAATAAGCTTCGAGCATACCTATTTTAAGCGCTAATATTTACAGTTTGGCCAAATTTCAACTTGAAGCGCGCACCGAATACTTTATCACCCAGTTATCCATTATTAATCACTGCTTTCCATAAACCATATACTCGCTGCTGGGTTTTTATTTAAATTAATTGCACTTATTTCAGCTTCGCGATTACGGCGTCCGACGCTGCATCAAAAATACTCGATCACAACAACGTGAATTACTCGAAAAAAATGTTCAGCTAGACCGTAATGGACTAGTAATGGGTCTATCAACGCATTTCTCTTTCGAATAAAAATTAATTTAATATAACATCTGGTCAGTGCATCTACGCAAGCAGTTTGGTCAATCGATATAATTTTTTTCCGTGGACAACCTCTTCGCCCTCTGTTCGAGCGGACAAATTTTCGTTATTTAATATTTTTAACGCAAATTTGATTACTTCTAAAAGTGCTTAGATAAAAAGCGTAGATTATCGGTAGTATGTTTTATCTAGTTTCTCATCGAATTTCGCTTACGCGATTACGTTCGCCGTCTTAAATTTGTGCAATAGCTTACTACAAAAATTAATACGCGTATACATGCGTAGAAAAGTCGAATGAAAAATCGATCTTCCGTTGATAAGATGCACTTGTGCTTTCGGACATTTGTCGCTACTAAAAGCATACGAAAGCGAATAAACATTCGCATATATTTGCTATGCGCATGTGAAGAACGTAAGGGCGTAGGGGTACTTTGATAAGATACAAATGTCGCGTGTGTCGGTCCATAAACATGAAACGCAGATGCGCCATGATAAGGAAACAGCTGGAAATAGTCGAGCTGATGGAGCTACTGGCGGACACTGACGGATGAAAAGTGATATGATAGAATTGCATGAGCTTTCCCTCTGATTATGTACGCGTTTTGTCCTGGTAAAGCGCAATAACCAAGCATTAACCAGATCCACGTATTATATGTAAATCAAATGTGATAGGATCTAATTGGAACGAAGCCGACGATTCCTAATAGGAAAACAATCGGATTAATGACGTCTTCTAATGTGTTTTGAAGTCATTTTACAATGAATTTGAAATCTGAAAAACGTATTTTTCAACTTGGTGCGCGCTGTAATCACTTTTAAATTGAAACGAAGGATCTGGCCTTACGAGTTTTATTTTCGTACATTATATCATCGATAAAGAATTCGAGTTACAACAAATTCATTCGATAATTTTGAAAGAAACATAAGATCTTCATTCTTAAAGTTACAACTTAATATGTAGCCTTACTATAACACATCATCGATAACTGCAAAATATAGACCATAACATTATAAATAAACTGTAGTAAAAAAATATCGCAGGAAAATCGTCTATAAAATTTGCACGCGAAATACCATATCCATGACCTAAACAAAGTCTCTGATGCCGAGGTTCAAATATTGCGTTTCATAGTTTTTAAAGTCTAGATACGATACCCATTCGTACTCGATATCTGCATTATAAAACTGCACAAGGTTCTGTCTGGACTGCGTTCTTAAGGATCTCAAACATGACCGAATAGTGAAACCAGTATAAAAGATTATGTTATGAAAAAATGTAACTTATGCCTGGTTATCGATCACCGCGTAAAATTAAGTTGATAAGAACCTTTAACGTTCAAGCTACGATATCATAATTGAATAATTGATCGCTCGTATCGTTGGTTGAATAAAATAAAATTATCAACTTAAACTCATCATATGCCGCGGAACTTATAATTAACTCGCGTTGTTCTACCAATGATTAAAAATTCATGTAATATTTAGTAAATGATAAAATCAGTTAGTTGATCGTAAACCAATTTTGCGAGCGATACTTTATAAAAAATAAACTTGAGTTAAAAATAAATTTAGATTGTAAAAAAAACATTTTGATGACCGGATAATTTTTAATTGAAATTGTTAAAAATATATTTAGTAAAATTGTGAAGCTTCATATAAATCAGTATTAATTTATATTTCACTTACTAAAAATAAGGTTTCTGGCAAAACAAAGAAAATACCCCTTTCAAGTTAAACATTTAAAAACTGTAAGATATCTAATTTTTTTTTTGTAATGTTAAAAAATCCATTTATTATTTATAAAAATATTTAGAAACAAATTTAGATTATATTACTTATATTCAATTGGCACCTTAAAAGGTTTTAGATAAGAATTACTAAAATCTAAAATTAGAATTAATCAATCTGATTATCTGAATAATACTATTGTTTTCACTAATTTTATTATCTATTTTATTGTCGTTGAAATGCAAAAATAATTATATTTTTTGCCCAGAGGACATAAATTATTTTTAGTTAAGGCAATAAAATATATTGATGAAACATTCTTGAATTATGTTATTTTGAATTTAGATAACTTCAGGAAATAAATCATATACTCGTAAAATGAAGCTTCGTAAAATCAAATGATTCGCCAATTGGAAATATTGAGCTAAATTTCGACAAATACTTTTTTATAAAACTGAGATGGTTGTGTAATAAAAATAAAAACCCTTGGCAAAAATGTATTTAGCCGAACGTAGATCAGCTGTTCAAATGTTTACGAGATATTCATTTAAACATTTACAGTGATTCAACTCTGTGTTTTAAAACGTGATTAGAGAGGCATTTACTATAATTATACAAACTGCCCAAATGTTGGAAAAATCTTTAATTTTAATGATTTTGGGTAAAATTATAAGTATCCAGGGATTCTTGTTTTCGATACCAAACTTGCATATTTTCTAGATAACATCTTGAATTTCGAAACCGATGCAATGACCGGTAAATAAATGAAATGGACGAGCGGAAAAAAATGATAAAATTATTTCGAAAATTTTAAAAATACTGCGTCGATGGTTTGTTTTATTTAATTTTGTAAGTGCATTTATGCAAGCATACATTTCAATTGCAAATGTTTGAACTGTAATCGGTACAAAATGCCCGAGTAAATATTGACGCTTGACTTTTTAAAAAGCGAATTCTAAAACTTAGATCGTAACAACTCTGTTAAAAATTGTTTAATTTAGAACAGACTGTTGACTCTGAAAGAGCGTTTAAACTTAAAGAAATTTGGAGAGCATATTCGTATATTCGTATAACGTAATGCGTGAACACATAGAAGAGATATTTCGGTTGCAAATTATGGACCGGCTAATTTATGGGCTACGCCTTGGGACTCAGGATTTTGGCATTGAGCCAAATTATGTCCAACGTATCTCCAAGGCTTTGTGACATATAATTATTATTTTCAGGAAACTAGATTTGCTCTACATTCGGAATTCAAATGTAATAGTTTAATACTTGGCGAAGCGTACGAGTTAAAGAAAACTCGGCGCAGATAAGGCCCGTGGAAATGGATTAACTGTCGGTAATTGAATTTTTTAATAATCTCGCTTAACAAAGAGAAAATAGGAGAAATTTCAATGTAAAATATTATATTATAATACATTGCTTTTTTATAAATAGACGACGTTTATCGTAAAAAAGACGTCCATTTGACGATCTTTGTTTCAAGTTTTGTCACGTTAGAAGGAGAAACAAAAGAAATCTTTTGTCATGAAACCGATAAGGCATAAAGTAAGACGCTATTGTTTCAGCAGTCGTAAAATTAACCTTATTACTTTAGTGTTTATACTAATCTGTTAAATATCAATTATTCTTTGTTAAAAGTAAATTTTCCATGTTTCCACTTGTCTAAAACTTATATTTAAATTCTGTTATCAATCTTATTAACACTTTGTTGTAACATTTTGCAAACCTTCTTTTGACTCTTGAGTGTAGGAGCGTATCGTAACTAATTTAATTTATCGGCGTATTGTTGCAATTGACAGCAAAATACGGAAACATTCGATGTATTTTTATATTTCTAAGCGCAACACTGACCCGTTCGGGAATGAACAGCATTTGTAATTTATTACATTTTCCGTACCAACAAATGAGATGTTAAATACTTCGTACCCAATAAAAAAATAATATCTTAATCGTTGTTCCACGAGAAATATAATATCGAATCGATTTTAATTTGAGATGGAGAACTATTAATACCATTAATGATACCATTCGGACACTGCGCACACTCCCTCTCTCTCTCTCTCCCTGTAATCAATACGTATAATTAAATTAAAGTATGGAAGTAAGGAAAAACGTGTGCATGTACAAAAGATATCTAACAACATCTCTTTCATAAACGCTCGTCCGTAATTCCATCTCCATTAATTTTAATAAAACCGTCAGGGCGTCACGAACGTGCCACAATTACAACGTCGGTAAAACGGCATAACCGATTGTTATAAGTTCAGATCATAAATCAGAGTTACGCGGATATAGAAAATGTTTAAAATAGCTACAAATAGAGTTTTGGTAATTTCGTCAGCTGCTTGCAGAGGCCTACGGGAAAGATACTTAGGTTCGGCTAATCGATGCCGCGCACCCCTACAACCCTAGTGCCCAATTCCTACAGGATGACAGACCCAAGCCTCTTTCTTTCCCCGCGCCTATGCGCCGCTTGCCTGCAGGCTGATATCGATTTTTCGAAAAAGGGAGTACACACAACTTTCCTTGCACTCACGCGTGCCATTTGGCGCGGCGGCGATGAACTTGGCCATGTGCGGGGGTGCTTGATCCGGAAATCGCGAGCGAAAGCACGGAATCGCTCTTGTCTTCCCGACGGGGTTCGGTCAGCGTACGCGCGTCGATATTTCAATGTCTCGCGCGCGTTTCCGTTGTCTTTGTCGCCGGTCCGAGACACTCCGCCGTCTTTTCTTGTTCATCGGCAGCTCTATTTGTTCTTTCGACTTTCGTCGGGATTACGTGGATGCTTGGCTGAGTAAAGGGAAGTCGTTGAAATTGCCACCATCCCTTTACTCCTAAGATTAATGCGAGTAAGACGAGTTTCTCCGTTAAAGGGGATAGCGAATAAGGAGAAATTGACGTTGAAAGGATAAGTCTGCCATTTTCTCTTTCTTCTCTCTAATTGAAATTTTAGTGCAAACAAGGGAAATTCTTCTTCATTAGAGCCAGCATTTTTTCACTCTTACAGATAATTATAAGAAATTTACACTATCAACGTCCGAAAGAGTAGAAAGTTATGTTCGTTGCTTTATGGAAGTTATATTTTCTGGTTTAACAGAAAGTCAAACATCTTCGAGAGAGAGAGAGAGAGAGAGAACATTTTTATTTGCCCAGCTAGCGGCTTAATGTAAAACTTACATGATAAACTAATATTTACTCCTTCGAGTGCAGAAACTATAGAATAATTTACCACCGAAAAGCCTGTTCGATGTAAAATTAATTCTAAATGTTCAACTCGATACAAAGAAATATTTTGAATACGTCAAGTTTAAACGAACGCAAGTAAATTCGACTGCTTCTTCAAACATTATCCTAAGAGTTAGATGAAATCGTGTGCAGTGAAAATTAAAATTACATTAAGTTGTAAGACTTTAATAAAGTTTCTAAATACCCAAAATATTTAAAAAGTAAATTAGCAGTTGTGCGTATTAAGTTTTAAACTAATTACTGTCAAGTTTTTCACTCGCAAAATAGTAAAAAGATTAATGGCAGTTTGGAAAGAAAAACATTAAACTAATTCTTATCTTGACATTTTAGACAAGTCACACCAATAACTAAAAAAGATAAATTTTAATAAAATAAGCAAAAAAAGATTCGTCATAAAGAGAGAGAGAGATACTCGAGTTTTTATTGCAAAGTGCTACAGTAGTCAGCAAAACGACTTCGCGAGTAAAGAATTTTAATGTTAAAAAATACTGGATAAATTTTCGGCGAAAATCATTCGTAAATATGGCAAAGCGATCGTGCGATGCTTACAGATTTTTCGTTTTTAGCTAATGCAGGAATTTACCGCTGGTAAAAATAATCCTGTTCAACGCGAATTAAGCAAGAATTGCGAATCCGCGCTCCTCTAAAATCAAAGCAGAAAATTCATAACATTTTATAAAGTTACATTTAATACGAGAGATAAAAAAAAATAGAGAAAAAGTTTCAGTATGCGTTCGCTCTCGCTGTTATCCGCGTGAACGGCGTTGGCACGTGCAACGTGCGCGAGTGGCTTGCGCACACAGGAAAGAAGGAACGAGATAATACATAATAGAATAGAAAACCGTAAAAAGGGGGAGAAAAAATAAAAAGGTCTCTGCGTGACTCACTACCGCGGACTTTGCACCTGAATGTCTGAGACTTTGAGTCGCGTGTGCGACGTACGTGTAGACGGGTATGTGCCTTGGTAGGATGCAAAAAATAAAATACACTTGGATATCGACACCCGATTGTAAAATTATAAGACCGGCAACAGCATTTCGATGATGATACGAGATGGTTGCCCTGCATTATCTAGTGTATCGCCCAGAGCTCCGATTAACCTAATCTCGTTCAAACATTAATTTTTGTTATGAGTTAGATTTGGGAAATTTAAAATTTGACGTTCGAATACAATTTTAGAGATAAACAATCGTTCATAATACATCCACAATAATCTGATATAACTCTAGTATAAGTATTTTAAACGTTTCCCTTTGAAGGTAGTAAAGGCAGTGTTGCTTCAAAATGAAACGAATGCTTATTGAATTTTAAGATGTTATTATTTTGCTACAACTGTAGATCATTTTTTAACCAAGTCAAAATTTATTCCAATTGTATACAAATTTATACACTAATAAACATAAATTTCTTAAATCTCATCTCAGTCGAAACGTGAAAAAGAAAAATAATTCAGAACAATACAAAAAAATGGCTTGAAACAAATTACTATAAATATATTAGAGTCGTAAAAGCTTATCTTTCTTCTTTAAAAATGGTTTACGAGCAATAATAAAGAAGGAAAAGGTTAATGTGTTGTTTAATATTTCATGTGTACACACAAAGTTTCACAAAAAATCGGCAAGTTTTTCAATAATAAAATTGTTAGAAAAAATTGTATTCACGCATCAATCTTTATTTTCTACTTTGCAGATAGGAAAAATTATAAACTTTTTTAAGAAATTCATTATTAGGAATAATGTAGAAAAAAATTTTTAAATAATATTATTCCGAGAAAATCCAAGCAAACGTTAAGAGTTTGAAGTTATTCTCCGGCTGCTGTTACTTTTAAGAAATTCATGTAAAATACTATAATGAGGAGAATTTATAATATTGAATCTATTAAATAAAGAAATCAAGTTGTGAAATTATTAAATTCTTAATCACCGCTGGATTGGAAACAATAATTACTTTTGATTTCTCAATATAATTACATAATTCTAAAAACTAAACTGTTTGCTCAGAACAGTTTATTTTATTTAATGCATTAGATGTTTTCTTCGTACAGTTTTTATCTTCAATTAAAAAAAAATACTTAATACGTTCAATATAATATATTTACGTTTGGAATGATACAATTTATTCACGTGAAATCGATAAACGAGAAATATGTATTGATTTTAAACAATGGGGAAAATAGGAAATATTAATGAATTAATATCAATGATTATTATGTACACGGTTACTCTTATCAGTCCGGAAGTATTTAATAAAATAATGACGGCATGTATCAAAGTGCAAATCGAATTCCAAGCGAAATCAGTGGAATAAAATTCAAAATTTTGGCAACACACAGGTTGAGTTTCTAATTGGCACAAAAGCGTTTATGAAACCAAAAAGTAATAATTTAACGAGCACTTTATTGATCGCCCGATATAATTCACGAAAATAATAAAATAATGTTTTATTGTTTAAACGTGAACATGTCATTTCGGCACCGCGATCTATTTGTGTGTTTCGTTTTAAAAAGCATCTGTCACTTAATCGCATTTAAAATTATTTCCCGCCTCTTATGAATATTCAAGCGCGCCGCTTTTGAATGAAAAGAAATGCTTCATCAAAATTCATCGCGCGCGTTTAAGAATTCAATCGAAAAAAAAGATTGTCCTTAACTTTATATACGCCTACCCCGACGTTTCTCTAAATCGCTTCTCCGCAACAATAAGAAGAAGAGGAAGAGAAGAAAGAGCGAGTATTATATACGATAAAAGTATTATCTCCACGCGCGCGACAGCTTTTCTTCCTTTTGGTTGCTTGTGTAATCCACAGTTAGACATTTCCGACGTCGTTTGTCGATCGAATGAATTCCTCCGAGCCACCCAAACTCCAAATATCTTTTATATCTTTTCCCCGTACCGACAAAGCAAATGCTCACAGAATCTGTTAAAGCTGTGCGTTCTCCAATTTGTTTAAGATAAAACGAGGCTATAATAGCGCTCCTCCGCTTTATTAATATGCGACGTTACTAGTTTAAACGCAAATAATTCATTTCACCGGGGTTGACTCTTAGTATTTGATATTCCTCAAGATAAAAGACTTTGAGCCATAGCAAATCACCTCCAAAACGAGTCCGCAGCTACTTGTTACATAAGATGCAATTTGTTTCGAAGCTTGAATAAATATTTATTTTAAAATCACTTGAATAAAACATCGGTTATTGGATTTATTAACTCGGTAAGTCAGAGGATGATTTTAGGCCGAATTGGCTACATCGATATCTGTTTTGAAGCTTCACTCGTCCCCAACTTTGTTAGCAAATATATTAAACGCGAACTTTTTTAAGCGCGTGAATGTGAAACATTTTTAAAAGTCTCTCGAACACTGCTTCCCGTTTTTAAATCGAGCAAAGCGTTGTTGGTCGGCTCGTCGTTTACAACGTCTTTAATAAATTAACGAATCGCTCGATGCCGCGATTATTTCGTTATATTGCTTATTTTAATTGTCGGTCCGTTTTTCCATATTCGCCGCGGACGCGTACACCTACTTTCTCGTTTATTATTTTAAAGTGCAATCGGCATTAATTAATAAATTTGAGGATTTTTTCATATGCATAAGGTGGTACTTGAATGGTATCTCGGCTAATAAGCAGATCCTTTTAATGCTGGTCATGTCGCAGTCGCCTTTGGAGACGTTACCCACAAACATTCGATTAACCCATCGGGAGTTCCGTCGTTCCTCGGAACTCGCTCCTTCTTTATCCGTCCTTCTCTCGCTCGCTCTCTTTCCAACATCAAAAAAAAATTCCTTTGTCCAAGAGCGATGACATGCGTATGGGCAGCCCGAGAACAAAAGGCAGAACCACGTGCGGCCCCTTGACGGAATCGCGAATCATTGTCACCACCGCAAACGTTAGCAACGCGGGAACTTCTTCGCATATTATATGCATACGCGACGAGGTATAATTCGCGACTGACCCCGATTGTCCTTCGTCTCGACCGCCGCGAACGCGAAAACTGTAATTTTTCAGTAGCTCCCTGCTTTTTGTCATATTTCCTGCGGCTCTTTTCTTCTGCACCCTTTGCTGTCAAGAGCAGCATTACACGCGTTTTCGTTTACAAATTTTGAACTGCGATAAAACGTGAAGAACGGCAGATTGAATTTCAAGTACAACAAGCGATTCGTCTATTTAAATATCTTGCGCAATTTGAGCGTTGGATTTAACTCGAACTAAACTCATCCGCATTAATTACCTCAAGTTTTTGTCAATAGTAATGAAGATATGAATTTTATTGCCACATCTCTTATTCGTTACAGTTACGGCAAACTTGTTTTCTTGCTTGGAACACGGGTGTTTTTTTTTTTTTTTTTTTTTTAACGCGTGTTTATTATTAATAAAAAGAATATTTCAATTACATATAATCTATGACACTTAAAAATAACATAAAATCCGGTTTTACGATATTCAAATCAAACTTACATTGTTTCCTCGTCATTAGTAAATCTAATAAAAGCCATGATTCTGACTAAATATCAACGCCGTTGTTGCCTAACGTTGCTGAATTCATATATTTTTCATTACATTTTTCACCCGTGAATATAGTTTTATAATTATAGTGCTCGAATTAGTTTAAGATCACGCGTGTGGCGATATCCAATTAAAGTTTATTTTAAGATACTTTGTAATGAGTTGAATTTTCATAGATATTATACTCATCTGTGGTTAAAAAAATCGTTTGTTTAATAAATGGAGCCAAATCAAAACAATTATTATCTTCCGATGCTGTGAATACCTTTTACTCGAATGATTTTTAAAAGGATTTTCAATTCCTCCCCTGCACTTGCCAATGTATCAACGTCGTTTAATACCGCGACTAATTAGCGCTAATTTTGTGCATTTTAATAACGACAGTAATTCGATATTTGTCATTTGGTAAAAGTATATTAAAAAATATTTGCCAAGTATTTTAACAGCTGTTTTTGTAATAAATATTATTAATTATATGCGTCATACTTGACTGCACTTGAAAAGTCTACAAAAATCTCACAACTAATGTTTGCTCGGTGATGCGTGAACTCACTTTCCGTAAGTGAACGGAAAAGCCGAGTTTGAAGAAGTGTTTATCAAATAGAAAGTTAATATGATATTGAAGCAGTCGTATAATCGACCCTTTTGCTTGAATTGTCATAAACTCAAATAAACAAGCTAATAAATCTTTTCAACTTTATTACGTCCTAGCGCGTCCGTATTAAAGATGAATTGTAGTCTAGTTGACAAAGATGTTTTATGTTCGGCAAACTTGTAAGATTTAAGAAGCCTTTAAGCTTTGCACAAGATATTCTAGTTTCAAAGCCTCAATTTGTAATTGCAACGAAACCTCGTGTTGCGCTATTTACCTTTGACAAAATGTGCACAGGTTAGAAAAATTTCATAATCTTTCAGTATAATTTGTTTGACTATTTCAACTTAATTGATCAATGGCTTATTTTAATCGGCTCAGAATTTTAAGAATAATTTTTTCAGCTATGAGCACGAACAGTAATTGTGCGCTTACGCACCTTACGAATTAAACAATTCTTGTAATATTTAATAATTTTTTAATCGATGTCAATATTTATGTAAACATCCTAGTAAAACCGTCCGATGGACTTTCAAAACATCAAAACACTGTAAATAAGAGATTACGCAGTAGCTATCTTTAATGATGAACAAACAAATGGAATGTAGGTATTCAGGTACAAAGGTAAGCGCGTGCGTACTAGCGCGTTAGTAGGTATAACTTCCCTTTCTCCTTTTCCCAGCCAACTTCAAAGAGCAATACAGAGTGAGTGAGTGAGAGAGAGAAGTATTCCAAAACAAGGTCATAAATCAAAGCAACGTATCCATTTTCCCCAAACTGACCTCGCGCCCGTGTGTACATTATCTTAGGATCCACTCCACTAATCTTGCGATAATCGACTCCATAACGGTTGTATCTCTCATAACTGCAAAATACATACTTTCCAAGCCCAAACATTCTTTGTAAAAATCCTATTTTTCTATTATCCACGGTAGTCTGTTCGAAGCATTATATGGCTCGAAATGTAGTCGGGCTTTTTCGATTTCCGAGATTGTTGAAACAGATTTTACTGAAAAGTCGTGAGCACTTAAACCTACTACCGTACGTTGCGGGACAATTGAAACTCAGGCGCGAAGGTTGCATTTTATCTTATCTTCAGTGTCTCGGAAGAGTACATTTTCTCAGTACTCTTTACAAAATTTTTGAAATATTGCTCTCTCTCTCTCTCTCTCTCTCTCTGAATGCAAAACTCTGTAAGAATTTTGGATACTCTTAAGCGATAACATCCGGGCCTCGCTTTTTGAGACATATTTTCAATTATCATCTTATTATTTGATTGTCGATTACTGCCGCGCTAACTAAAAAAGCTGAACCAACGCAAAAATTTCTAAAAAGTTTCTGACGTACGAGAGAAAGAGAGAGTGCATTGTACATATCTTGCGAATAGAGTGCATTGCACGAAGATTTCACAGTAGCCGCAATGATGACATTGCAAACAGTGATAGTAGCTTCTTTCATATTCATATTTAATCAAGTCGGCGTTTATTTATCTTCTGGACGCAAATTGTCAGTAAAAAATATATTTTATTATCTTGTCCCTATTTTAATAATCTATCATTTTTAAACATTCAAAAATAGTAATTTTGATTAAATGCTTAGTCAATTTACATATAATCTCAATGTGCGATAATGATTTTGTAATTTTAAAGCCGCATACATTGTAACCCATTTAAATTTGGCCTTTGTGTTAAATTATCTTACTTTGCGCAGAATATTGAAAAATTGAAATTCGAAAAAATTCGAACTAGAAAATATTGATTCTTTGTGATTCGATAAACGCACTGAATAATGATCATCTATTTGCTATGCACATTTTTTCAACTTCGCGAGCGCTGATTATGTTCTTATTATTAATTATCAATTAACAATTTCATGCGCAATTTAATCCTATTTTATTTTATTTACAAAAAAACATCGAAAGTTTTACATATTAATTTATGTCTACATTATTTATATGTAATGTTAATAATTATGCTAATACGTATTAATTACCTGTATTTGAATATCTTGTTTACGTTGAGCTTGTTTGCTCGATGCAACACGAAGACAAATATTATATCACAATTATTTATTATGGCAATAAAGCAGTTATTAGCAATAAGTTTGGAAAGGAAAAAAGTATTATAAAGAATATTATAGAAATGTTAATTCAAAGAAAATCGCGATGTCGTATTCGTTGAAGCAAAATTGTATTTGAAAAGAAACAACACTTTGGTGATGACAAATTCATAAACTGTTTATCAAATTAGAGTAAATAAAAAGCCGGAACACTAAAGAAGTTTGCCAAATATAGAGGCTCTCTTATACAGAGAACGTCGGAATATGCAAAGCTAAACGGTACGGAGTGTCTTCGTAAATTCTTTCAATCGTCAATTTATTCCAATTGCGTAAAATGGCGAGCGAGACGATAAAGCCGAAACAAAAAATACAATAATAGAAATATATCGGGCTTCTCTATTAATCATCGCGGAAAGTATCTAAAGTGTCGGTTAGAAAAATGGCTCCTTGGCTTTTTGCTTTTAAAATTAAAATTGCGCTTAAGCTCTGCGCCAATAATAAAAGGGAAAGAGTAAAGAGCCGAGTATGTAGAGCGTGGCTAAACTGCTCCTTTTTCACGTAACTCCACTTTATGCGACGGAATGAAACGATCGGACGTGGAATATTGTAAGAATTTAATTACAGATATAAATCATATTTCGCGTGCAAGAGCGTTTGTTGGTTGGAACTCGTGGCTTGTCCGGTTAATACGAGCCGATCGGTTGCAGAGCACCGCAACTCGGCAACTCCAGCACGAGCAGCGTCTCCGAGGCGTTCGCATCCAGCGCGACTCCTCGACATCTCGGCACGCGCACCAAGTGGCTGGTTTTATTAAAGCTTTATTGGAGCAGGAGTAACGGAGAGCGACTAGTTGCCAAAGAAAACAATTGTCCAACTCTCCCACACGCGCGAGTGATGCATAGATGGATAGTTACATAAAGAGCGCGCTAGTGGTCGCCGGCTAGTGGAAGCCGTTTTGCCTTGGACAAATAACTAACTCCCTTGGCGCAGCAGGTTTATCCAACACACGATCGGCTTTCACTACAGTCGCCGGCGAGTTTATTGTTGGAGGATCCCGCGCCGCGCGCAATCCGATAATTAACGTGCGCATTGCTGTTACAACAAATCGTTACGATGCGACGACGATTGGATCTGTTTTATTGGACGTCGATGTTGTGGAACAAGCCTCGCATCTTCATCTTAAATATTTGCCGTCATCAGCTCGGCCGCGGTGGCTTGTAAATAAGATGTCTTTTTAATGTCGGCAGTAAGTGGACGCGATGAAATTACGAAATGACGCTCGAATGTTTGCTCGAGAGACATTGTGTTGTTTAAATTTTGGCGATATCGAGATCTGCGCGATAATTACATCTGCGTGTCAAACAATGGTCGTTTCAACATCTCACTCGCTGTAATCTGAATAATTGGCATTCGAGTCGTCGTCGTCGTCGTCGTCAATGAAATTACTCCGCGGCTAAATTCACCTAACGCGCCCGTAAAAAGTCGAGCGTAAACATCCGTGCGAGCACGAGAGCTCGTTTGCACGGGAAGTGCGCGAAATTTATAGAACGAGAATACGGACGCTAAGAGCTTGAGCTAAACAAAGAAGAGCCTGAGTTTGCATAAATTTATTGTGCCTAATAAGAGAAGCAGTTATTCCCCCTCCCCCCGAATTTCGGCTCGTCTCCGACGTTGCAAAGCGTAGCAACGCGAGGCGATACACTTTCATCGTCGCAATTATCGCGAGCAGAAAAAGCTCTCGATCACGCGCGAAAGCGTGTAGGAACAAGCTGCTCGCGGGGGAGGGGGTCCTCGCGCGAGAATTCAACAAAGCTTGTCGGCATCGCTGTCGTCGAGTTCTCACGGGAATTCCTATACGGAAATAGAAATCAAGTCTGTTCTTGGAATCAGCCGGCAGCTACTAGACGATGCTGCTCTCTTTTGTGCGTGTGCGTCCCTCGCAATGCGTGCTCTGCCACCTTGCACTGGCTTCTCTGCATCTCTGCAATTGTTACCAATTAGACTGGGGACGCAGCCTTTTTTGCTTCTTTTATCGTCTCGCTCTTAATCAGGTTCTGGTCCAGTTGGCACGATTGACTAATAAATTGGCAAATAATGTATAACACGCGATATCCATGACTTTCCTTGCGCAATGTTAGACAAAGTCACTGGATTGATATTTTAGTACAAAAATTGTACACTGCGCTTTAAATTATGAAACATGGAATGTTGACATTCCTAGATTTATTCACGTGGCCTCTTCGTATTTCCTTTTCGATCATTTCGTAACTGGTTCAAGTTTAATTATAAAGATGAAGATGCCCCATTAAAATTAGGTGCATTTTAGACCTTGTTTGGCGTTTTTTAATTTGAAGAGATTTTTTTATATTTTATACCGATTAGGTTATTTTAAAAAATGGAGCTGTTTCTGCTCGTTCGTTACTTTAATGGCAGAGTTGCAGAAATTACGAATATATGAAAACTTGCAATGCCGCGTACATCTACGCAAAATGCAGCAATTAATACAATTACGTCCGGTATTCGATAAAAAAGAAATTGAAATACGATTTGTAAGTAAACGCAATGAATATTTCAACGATACATAATTTTCTAAAAATTGACGAATTACAGCATTGTATACCTTTCAACGCGCAAATGCGGTTGCAGTTGAAGTTAAAAAAAATGATTAAGTTTCATAAATAATCAACGTACTTCGCGCTACGTATATAAATCTCATAATATCAATTTACAGTTGAAAGGCTAATGAATGTTATTAAACTGAGATAAAATGTCATCGTCGAATAAAAATTTCGTGCACAAAAACTTGTACATTACAAACGATAAAATAAAAAGATCACCAATTATCCTACTTGAAAATCTATTGCTTATTTAACATTCGCATAAATGAGAAAATTAATAAAAACATATCATAGCTGTTATCCGTTCTGTACGAGAGTTGTATAAAATTTGTTTAAAAAGTTATAATTGGACAAAAATTTGTTAATTTAAAGAATGTTTGATCGAACATACTTGAAATCCATGACGTATTTAACCATTCGATAAACATTAATAAACTATTAAAACATATTTTAAATAGTATCATTAACATTGCTTTAATATTACTAAATTGACTGTGTCAACAAAGTGTTTCAATTATTAAAACTCAGGTTATATACGTAATGACTAACAATGAAAATTCCAAAAATATTTGCACACCTGTCAGACTTAGGCAAATAAGAGAAAAATCTCATATTTATCATAATTACTATTACATTATGTGATATAAAGCGCAAGCCTGTTATCGCGATTTAGATTTGTCGCGTATCTTTAGATAAAGTACAAATATTAGAAAGAAATTGTCGAAAAAAAGAAAATTATCAATAAATAATAACCAAAAGCCTCGCATCGATTAAGAATTGGAAAACAGCATTGCTACTCCATTGCTTCGCGGTACTTATTTTCCCTAACTTCTATATTTTATATCGACGCTTCTCAAGACGATACCCCTGTCGATGTTTTCAAGTCGTTAAAAATGGAATATAAAATTGTTCAATGTTGAAACGTCTGAAATGAAGGAAAATATACCAATATCGCTCACATAATTATTCGAATTAGGAACTCTAAAGTTTCGAGTGGTGCTTACTTATTAAAATTTTCGAGATCTGTAATATTTTAGTGCTTTAGTGCCTTCAAAATGGGTACTTTTCTCAACCGGATGTTTGCGTTTGTTGCTTTCATTTGGCTTTTATGAGGTGTACAAGGTATTTGTAAATAAGTATAAAAATTGGTGGCGTGAAACAAAATAAGAATGCACACGAGAATATTACAGCTTAATTATAAAATAATAAGAGCTTTTAAAAAGACATAAATGAAGGTGAAACTAAAATATCGCCAATCATTGATATAATATAAGCTAATCTTCCGAAAACCCCTTTAATTAACTTTTTTGAAGATTTGAAAGAATCGGTGTTTTAATACTTTTGGAAAGTATACGTAACGAGGTCTTACTTTATTTGCATCTAGGTAACGAGTTCTTACGTGGCATTAAATGACGAATACAAATAAAATCAAAATTTTCATTATTAAATTAACTTTCACACATCGAGCAGAGATACTTCACATCTCTGCGCGAGGTATAGTAGATTTCAAATATTTACAGGAACAAGCATTTAATTCATCGAATACAAGTCCCGAGCAATTGAAAATTTTAAGTCTTCGATTATAAAAAATATTATTAAAAATTACGCGTAGCTGACTAAATTTCTATTTCTCGCGATTCGCAACATTCATTTACCTTAATTGAAAGCGATAAATTGTTGAAAATCCTAGAAGTAATGCATCTGTCTGATATCGTTTATTAAAAAAGAGAGAATAATCTATGAAGTACGCCGTGAGTCATGTTTAAGCATTAATAATTTTTCCAATTTATTCGAAGTAAAGTTAGCAATGTCATTTATTCCCAAAAGAAAGTGCAAGTGTTTTCAGATTCATGAAAAAGAAAATTCTTAAGCAAGAAAAAGAGTTCGTAATTGATCCTGTAATATGCCGTAGAATGCAAGTACCTATTGAACAATGTTTTGCAGGTTCACGTATATAGCGTGTATTGGAAAAATAAAAAAACACAATGTCCCCGGTATATGACAAATTTGAATTAATTGCGCTCGATTTCTAATCCTATAATCTATTATTCATCGAAGAGTGCATACTCTTTTCTTCGCCGTAGCTCTGAAAAAAATTCGGCGCTTTAACTTTCTCCCTCTCTGTCACTCTCTCTGGTTGCTCTGTCACTTTCGTCGATTGGCCGGGAGCCGCTATCTCGAACCGGCAATCAACACTGGTGGGGGGAAGGGAGGATGACGTCACAGGATTGTAGCATAACAACGGCAGTTGCGGCGGCGGTGGCGGTGGCGGCAGCAGTAACAGCAGCGCAGTGGTTGCGTGAGAAAGAGAAAGAGAAAGAGGGGGAGAGAGAGAGAGAGCGAATAAAAAGGAGGAGACAAGGTGGGGGGTAGCGCGCGCCACTCGTAACTATATAGCTTTCGACCAGTCACGTTGGCCGACTCAGTCAACGCGTGAACCGCCTTGGTGTACACATTACGGCTTCGTACCGTCCGCTGTAGGCATCTGGGTACTCTCCTTCGCCCACCCGCACGCTTTTTGACAGTCGGCCAGCGCGCACCGCTCGGTTAACCCCTTGCGCTTTCTCGGCACACAACCGGAGAGGGTGAGAGCCCTTGGCTGCGTTCGCCGAGTGACAAGCAGCGAGGACGAGCTTTTGCCTCAGTGAAATCGTTCGATTCGAAGGGACTTCTCGAGTGCGAGGTTCAGGGCGCGATCCCCCGGTTACCCGGGATTTCGAGCCGATTTTTCGCTCGCACTTCCGATCGCTGCACAGGGTGAGATTCCGAGGAAGGACCGGAGATTGCACCGGCCCACAGATGTCGCAACGCGTCCCGAGCGCGGGTTTCTACGACACCTTCATTGATGATCACAGTGCCTACATGATGTGCTCGATGTACCCCCCGACGACGCCGATGAGCGCCTCGGACCTTTGGGACCTCACCGACGAGAAGAACTTGGTGAGGATTATGCTCTTTCTCTATGCGCTCGACTTGGCGCGCCTTTTTGCGCCCTCGCTTTCTCCCTCTCGCTCTCACTTTCACTTTCCTCTATTCTCATCCCTGATTAAAGTAAAAAGCAGCGTGCGGAGTTTCGAATGAAATTGTTCAAGTGCTCGACGAGTTGCATTCGGATGTTGTGTTCAGCAGCTGATTAAAAGGTGCTGCTGCTCGAACACTCATTCGAAGTATCTTTCACTCGTTCCTCCCAAACGGAATTCTCACCAAGCGGAGAAAAATTCATTTTGTTGAATTTGTGAAAAATATGCTTCTTCTCTTATATTCGATTTATCTTCAGAGTTTTGCTAACTTGAGAATTTCTCGGTAATTAAATCAATTATCTTGCATGTATTTTCTCGCACACTTTGGTGCGCGTGAGTTTTCGCGCGGACAGAAGTTGAAAATTTCAAGTTTTCCCTGTGGATTGATTTCTTCAATGACCTTGTACTCGAAGATTTTGAAGTTTCTTTAGCGAGTCTTCGAGGGAGAAATTTCAAGACCTTCTTGAAGGCAGGCCAACATAAATACGGGGATTTTAAACGGTAGTTTAAAATTTCTAAAGGTGCTAAGTTCCCTTGCAGTGCGCTACGGGACTTCGGAACACGGCACCTCTACATCGTGTTATCATTTTATAATATTTCGTCAGTTACAAATTGAAACGAGAATCAGACCAAGACCTAAACTAGCGCTGTTTGTCTCTATCAAATTTACGACGTGTCATAAAAGTCCTACATCTTTTAATCCTATACAATTATAAAGCAAAAAAGTTACGAGCCAACTGTCAGCCCGATAATTCGATACGTTGAACTTCTTCGAAAATCGCCAAGGAGCGCTCGTTATTTCGGCTAATAAAAAGAAAAAGTTCGCGCAGGACGAGACGCGGTTCAATGAGATGACGCAACTCGCAAAAATACGTAACGCGAAACACGTTCCCGGCGGTCATCGTGCAATTGACGGCGCTTATCTCGGTAGCTCCTCGATCGCCGATCGGGTTGATCGTGCAATGCCCGTAATTCAGGTGCAGCCTGCGTTTTGCCATCCCCCCTCTCCGCAATTTAGTATCGTGCGTGCGCGATCACTCGCGGTGACGATTTGCTTACTTTGAATGACGCTTGCAAGACTCGCGTACGATTGGCCTTGGGCATGTTTGAGCGAGAGACTGCGAAAAAGAGATCGAAAGAGTCTGAAATCTGTGCCACTCGCGACGTCATCGCGAAGCAAATCGCCGGCACCTCGTCCATGACGTCCAGGCATCGTTGAAGCGCGCAAATCGCTTCCAATTGTCCGGATTCTGTCTCATGGGTTCGAAATCCATCGCGTTTGTTTCGTACGCTTCGAGCATTAATTAACCTCGGAACTGTTATTCGCTCGTTAAATCTTGGCTTGTCATTATTTATTCCTTACTAACCGAAAGCCGATATTTTGTCTTTCAAAAATTTTTCTTCCACGATAAATGGCAACGTGTCACACGGCTAATAAATTGTAAAACTATGATAAAAACATAAAAATCCTTAATCCTCATTTTCTTACCTTTGGTAAACTTACATTTCTGAAAAGCTGAACGGTACAATAAATTCGCTCTTCCAAATAACTGTACTAAGATAAGACTTGGGTATACATAATGAATATTTGTTTGTCAACTAACAAAACGATGATATAAAAACGAATCGCTTTTGAGACACTTTTTATCAAAATAATTCTTGTGTTTCCCGTACTTAAATACTCTATAATTCAAATGTAAGTATGAACATTTATTCCTTTGGCTGAAAAACCAATTTAACTGACTTTTTAACATCAAGGTAATAAACGTGGAAATTAATCGATAACTGAGAAGAGCTATTTATTATACCGTTAAACCTTTCCGACATTTATTCGCATTCACGTATTAAATAATATTCAATGTTCAAATAAATAAATGGCTGTTCTGTAATATTTAAAAATCATATTTGTAAAGACGATAGCAAAAATATATTTAATTACGAAAAGTTTATTAACTAGTGCGCTAGACGTTTTTTAAGTTTCGTTTTAATTAATCATAATGAAAACGAGCGTTTTTTCAACGTCAGTCTCTTGTCTCGCTGTTTCCTTTTATTAAACTCAATTAAAATCAATTTGGAGGGTAAAAGTTGTGATAATGCCTTACACTAATTTGTCAGTTATATCATTGTAATTTTAGTTCGACGGAACGTAGTGGAATATAAATAATTACATTTAACTGGAAATTTTATTTCATTAAAATATAAATTCATAAATATACTTAATTAAACATGAGGAACAAGAACAATATATTATTTCAAGTATAAAGTGATTATGTAATTGTATTATTTGAAACGAGATGTAGAAGATAATTAGTGATTTTCAAAAAACCATAATGTGGGACACAATGAAAAAGTATTAAGATAAAACTTATCATAATATTTACTCGACGAAAAGCACGAACCTGAAAAACTCATTTACTCGTTGCGGATCTTGTTGCATTTGGCAGAGGCACATCCGTAATTAACATTGGCAGCGTTCGCTTATCGATTCATTTCTTCGCAACATTGTCTCTTACTTCTCAAAAAAATTTTAACCATTTATTACCCTTCCTTTAATATTTTTACGAATGAGCTGTAACATTTTTTAAATAATTATAATCCTATGTCAACCTTAGGAGGTTCGATACACACGAAAT
Source organism: Platyscapa corneri (assembly GCA_018907185.1). NCBI lineage: Eukaryota > Metazoa > Arthropoda > Insecta > Hymenoptera > Agaonidae > Platyscapa > Platyscapa corneri. The sequence continues at coordinate 625,312 of JACCHW010000074.1, forward strand.
CTTTGCTTGTCAATTTACGACGTAAACTTGCACATCCGCGAAAACCTTAGAAGAATAAATAAAGATGATTTTCTCGGTTCATTCGTTATGTTCTTAGGATTTTCGATTGACATGTGTTTGATATTCTCGCAAGAACTATTGTGTTTGACTTGCGCGTTTCTAACTGACGCCACATATTTACTTTAATATTTATGACTATTGTACTTAAGCATTTTTTAATTTATAGAATAGGAATTAAAAATTCCTATCGGCTTTTAATCTTAGGAGCATAAAAATAATAATGACTTGGCATTAAATGACAATGACTATTCAATGAGCGTTACATTGACTCGTGCTAAAAAATTTCTTTGCATGAAAGTTTTGGTCAGTTGGATTCAATTTTGATAAATAAAAACGTTTATTTTTATATTGAAAATAATTGGTCGAAGGTATAATTAAATTTACGAATGGTTTTTACAATATTAATTAAAAAGAGAAGCGTTTACTGCTTAATGTTATATTAATACAATTTGTGTGAATTTGACTAAATTTACTAACTTAAGAGTTTGTTCGTGTCAATTTTTTTTATACTAATAAACGTTGAAATGTCATCTTCTATACTTAAAAAATGGAATAAATATTTTTGCTCGAAAAGTACTTTTATGTCGAAAACAGCAATTTCTCAGAAAATTAATATTTATCTCTACTACAGAATTACACTAAAACTAAATAAATATATAAATTAACTTATATAACTAATATCGCTGTTCTGTTTATTATTAATTTGCTTGTATGCTTTAAATAAAAATGTTCATTCGCGTTAATTTTTCCATTTTTTTGCAATTATCACTGTTATCGTATCCTTCCTAGATTAAAAAATAACTCGAATTTTTATTAAGTCAAGTTTACTTTCACGAATGTTGCAGTGTAATTTGATAACGATTAAATCAAACAAAGTTAAGTAAAAATGACAATTTAAGCATTTAAAAAATTGAATCCATGCAATGTATGGAACATGTGCTGAAAAATCAATGCAATTTAGTTGGAAGATTAAATTGATATCAGTTACTCTCATAAATAAACTGCTAGAAAACGTGAAAACATTTCATAACTAGTCGGAGTAAAATTGTGTTTTTCGGAACACGTATTTTCTGCGCGCTTGAAATAAAATTTTTCACAATTTCTAAAAGACAAAACCATTCTCCGGGAAAGTCGAACGTCCGAATTTTGAAAAAAAAAAAAAAAAAAAAATAATTACAAAAGCACGATACCGCGGTTATGAAAGTCCAAGTTCGTACGGAATGTGTTTATCGATAGCGAACAAATATTTCCAACGCTAAACACTTATAATTCTTTAACGCGTGCACCGCTAACAAACATTTTCTCTTTCCTATGCAGAAAATTAATTTCATAACGCACCGCAACTAATTCGCACGGAGAAACGCTGCTGCCAAATAAACAAGCGCAAAAATTCCTCTTTCGCGTCTCTTTCCCAGAAATTCAATCAACGCATCATCAAACACTAATGATGCTGCTGCCGCCCTAACGAGCGATACGATCTAAGCGATCTTCCATCTTTCTTACGCAACAAGCATAGCCGAGCATTTATCTCGTAACAATGGGCACGAGTGCGTCGCGCTAATTCGAGAGTTAAACGGCATTATATTCGCGTATCCGTAATCACGCTCCCGACGTCGCTCCCGTTCTCCCTGCATCGCAAGCGACGGGATATTATTAGCCATCGGACCGATTACGTTATCGCGCGGCTTCTTCCTCATCGGCGGGCAATCAAGCGCGAGGATCGTCGGAAGTCGGTGCTGCGAGCGTCAAAGACCGTCGCCGGCTAATGCGATATCGTTTTCCACGAGGCGCAAAGTGTCTGCGGGTGTTTATTAAGGATTGCCCGAGGGGACTGTGGGATCGAGGTGCACCGATGGAATTACGTAATGAGGGATTACGAGGGCGCACAAAAAGCTCGGGGGGAGTCCGCTACCCTTCCCCGAATCGAGAATCTTACGCTTCATCTCTCCCTACTGCATATTTATGATGTGGGTCGGCGTCGCATCGTATTTATACACCAAGTGTAATACGTGTATACTATACGTGAACGCATGATGAACGCTGACACTTTCGTTTGACGCGTTACAAAAGGGACCGTAAATCAAATCTACTTTGCGTACTTTCCTTTTACAAATTCATCGCACGGGAGGTGCTTTTATTTTATTAGTTTCGTGCGCGCTTTTTCGAAGGAGCCCGAGCAGTCGTCGGTTGCCGATTTGCGCGCCGAATTTACCCCATCGAACAGGTTTACGAATTTCCAATCGCTGCTTTTTCCAAATGCTTAATATTGCAGAATCGTCGCGTCGTTCCCATTATTTAATCCATTAAAGTGCTCAATTTTCTAACGAGAGCCGAGAGCCGATGAGTCGGATACGAGTATTTTTAGTCGCCTGGTGATGTTTCGTTACCACCACTTGAGGTGTAAATTAAAAAACGACTACAAAAAGCCATAGTTGTTACTTTATAATTCATAAAATCGAACAACGGCCCGCCAACTTATCCAATGCGCTAAGCTGGTAAATTATTGCTCGATGTGTCGAAATCACTAAATGCCAATAAATAAGCATCAAAATATTTACAACTTGAAATACTGTTACAGAACAGAAACGATAAGAGCTCGATAGGCTGCCGCGGTTCGGAGCGAAAATTTATTTTAGTAGCTTGCAGCGGTTGTAAAAGTACAAGTAAAAGTGCAGTCACTGCAATTCGCAATTTGCAAGACACGGCAGAGTACGACCATTAGTTTATTTGCAGGTACTTTAAAGACGCCCAAGACAAATCTGAATCTGGTGTCCCTCGCGCGAATGAATACCTCGTCGCTTTTACAAATGGTATTCGTAGCGGAAGAGGAGAAGCCGCTCCTCCATCTCGAGCAGAGATTCGGCGATCGGGATTCATCGACGCATCCGTTGTTCGACGAAACAATCGCCGGCCACCCGGACAAATCGCGCGCAATTAAAAGGAACGAGTGCAGCGGCCAATTAAGCTGTCTTCTTACGACGCTGAAAATCCTTGACGATCAATGAAGTGCAAAGCATTGACACGGGCATTTAATTAATCGCAGACGGCTCGGCAGGGCTGGTGGAAGGAGGGCGGGGGGAGCAAGGGTCAAAGCGACGATAGGGTCGTTGCGACAACGAGCGCGCAAAGTAAAAAAGAAAACGAAGGAAAGTAGTTAAATCTGACAGGAAGCGCAGAGTTAACGCTCGTTAACCCGCGTCAATTAAGAGGGATTCGCGCGAGCGGCCAAGTCGTCGTCGTCGTCGCCGCCGCCGCCGACGCCGACGTCGATGCCGAGCTGAGCTGAATGAAGAGTGCTGGCCAAAAGGTGCCCCCTCCAACCCCACCCAAGCCTTTCCTTGCTCTCTTGCATCGACTCGCGTGAATCTCACGCGCGTTGCGCCGATATGACTCGCGCGAGCGCGACACGCGGGAATGCACACGGAGAAAGACGGCACTAAGCTTTTTACGCCTCAAATTGACGTCAATTTTCTCGGGGGACTTTTCTTAAGCGCGAGCGCTCGCTCCGACTAATTCCGCCGAGCTTCCCTTCGTTTTCAAGACCATTCGCTTAATCTAGCGGACGAAAGAAGATGTCGCAGTCTTGGGGAGCTTTGGTGAAAGAGATTTTATCCGTGGCTTGGGCACCAATCAAGTCGAGAAGACTTTATTATTATCATCATTATTGGACTATCGCCGACTTGGTGCAGCGCGAGAAATGCGTCGTTGGAAAGAGCAATTTCGACATAAAAAAAATTCGATGTGCGCAAAAAAGCGAACTACGTTTTTAACAATTAATTTTAATGCTGGCACGTGGATGACTTTATCTCGAGTGGCATTCGTAAAAAATTTAGTAATGTTATTGGACTTGAAAATTCAAAGATAACTTATTCATAATATGATAATATCATTAAATCTAAATATTTATCAATGAACAATATTATAAAGCATTTTAAAATAACTCGATGACTCGTGCCGTGCCATTCAGTTTGAGATTATATTTGATTTTCTATTTCTTGCTCTTCGATAATTTTGTACAAGAAATTACTTTGTAACTTCAACTATGCATTCTCGTAAAAGATGGTAAAGAGCATAAGCTTTCAATCGATCAAAAAAGTGTGGCAACTGAAATGCGATAGCCACAAAAAACGAATCGTACAGAAAATTATTTCGATATCTATAACTCGAATCTGCAGAATGCATTTATTTTTATTTCATAATCAAGTTGATTGCATTATTACAATGTAAAATATTAATATAATTACTTTTTTTTATTCAACAAAACGAGTATTTAAAAATATTATTGTTGAAATTGTTTGAATACAACTCTAAGAGTTGATACTACACTAACGACAATCAAATGATAAATATTAAATATTTCATTTTTGACACAATGGAATAAGTCGTCGGAGTATTAATAATCAACAAGTATTACATTCAGAAAAATACGTTTCGTTCAAAATCGACGAACCTAATTCCGAGAAGTTGGGCTAAATTTAATACAGGCAATGCCATTTTTAATTCCTCCAATCGTTCAGAAAACACCGAGCAGCGGATATGTCCTTCCCGGAAGATTTTAAAATTGAAAAAAAGAACGATCCCGTCGATAAATTGTTTCGAGCCGAGCCGTGATGACGGTCATGATCTCGGCGTTAGACATAAAAGAAGGGGGGAAAATTTCAGTGTAAATTAAACGACAAAATAACGCCAGACGTGCGTATAAGTCGGCGTTTACGTAAAAAACTTACTTGGCCATTGAAAAATTCTCTACTTTTTCTTCGTTCCCTGAAATTATTATAACTGACATTTTATTAATGTATTTGAGTTAGGAAATAGCGTTCGGTAGAGTTGAAACACTCGAAGCCGAGCAGATAAATGAAAACGCTGTATTCGCGGAGCTAATGAGTCACGCTCGGTTTTTCCTAATAGCATATATTTTATTCGTTTGATAGCAGCTCTGCGCGTGCTATCTCTCCAAAATGGACAGCGATTCAGTTCCAATTCATTAACGATACGAACCGGTAATTACGAGCATCTGAAATTCCTGCTTCGACTTCACTGCTTGTGCAACAATTCGCCTCGGAAGTCGCAAACTGCGAGCGTCTCTCCCTTGAAATTTTCCCGTTCCCCGTCCTTTCGCTCTCGCGTGAAAAGACGACGTGCCGTGTACGCAGGGCATCGCTATCTCAGGGGCGTTATCCGGCCCAGCCAGACCTGCTCCCGTAATATCATCCAGCGAACAAGCGATGCCGGCGAGCGATTGCTCCTCGGCAACCGGGCGCTCGCCCCGGCGCCGCTGTATTTCCGTGGCGCCGCCTTACCTCCGCACATTCGCGACGAGCGCGAGTGTGTAGTTTGGCTGCCGCGGGCGGTGGTGACTCATCGGTTCGCGCCGCCGCCGCCGCCGCCGCCGCCGTAGTAACGCGCCGATTTATGAATGAAACCAAGAGACCGACGCCCGTTCCTCTTACGCGCGCGCACGTACGGTAATTAGGCGTGCGGACGCGGATTCGCGAGCGTATCGCCACCGGCGAGCATAACGATGACGCGCACCATCGGCCTTCCGAGATTCCCTTCCGAGCGTGACTCAATCGCTTCCGGCTTCTTCTGCTCTCGCCTCTCACTGTAACTCGTTGTTTTTCTTCTTTGCTCGCACGTCGCGCGCCTCCGCGATTCGTTCGGGAGCTGAGCTGAGCTGCGACGATTTGGCCAGTGGCTGCTGTTATCGGTGACGCGCTCGTCGCGCTCCAAAGTCAAATCATCCTCTTGGACGATTGATAACAACCTGGCGTTGCGATGACGGCCGATAGCGACGATGAAGCGAATGATATAATAAACAGCGCGCTTTAATGCTAATTTCGCGGTGCGTTCCATTGTGAGCGGGATTTATTGTACTCGTGGACTGAGACGAGCTCGGTCAGGAGGACCTTGGAGATTGCCTTTTGATCTTTTTTGTCCCGACAAAAGTTGTCTATTATATTTGGTATAAAAATTGTAATTTATCGTTAATTTTACAAATGCCAAGGCTTATTTCTTTACGACAGACGACTGCATCGCATTAACATTAACTTTCCATTAATCAGCTTTCGTTAAGTCATATAATGGTAGGTATGTAGGATCTTGTAGTTTTTCGAACACCTGACAGTCATTATCATTGTTCGTTTTTTAATGCTGCTGCAATAGCGATACATAATGCATAAGTTTCTTGAAAAATGCAAGGGAGACGCGCCGGACTCGAAGGCTTGTGACCTCGAAAGGAGGTCAATTACGTTACAGATATCCTGCGCACATTACACGCTATATAAATTCAACTCTGAGTCTCTCTCTCTCTCTCTCTCTCTCTCTCTCTCTTTCTCTTTTTCTCCCCGTGCCGCTCGTTTTAGCTTGACGTCAATGAATTTAAGCGTAAACACTTTCCCCTGGAGAATGTTGTACCTCTTCGAGTCTCTATCCCTGGCGATTACCTTTTTACGCGCTCGCGGTTACGCGCTCGATTTTATTTGTTCTCACTTTAGTTTCAAGCAATGCTTCTTACAAAAGACGTCATCGCGAGGCTCGTTATAAACTCATTTTCCGGACGTTGGACGTTGGAACGTATTCGGTCGCAAGGAGAATTTCCCACTGTAAAACGTGTACCAAGCTTTTCGAAAGTTAATGCAAACAGTATCTACGCCTGTTAAAATCGCGATTGGTAAACTGCGTACCTAAAAGTGCTACGATCGCCTGAATTTGCTTCTAGTTTCTTTCTCTTTACAACGGCCTTATTTATAATTGGCAGCAAACTTCTGGAAACTTCTCGAAGCGCAATCCCCTCTTCGAAAATTACAAATGACGCGATTCGCTCGATCTTCCGAGCATCAGCAGCGGATCTATGCTTTTATCAAAAAATAAATCATCTTACATAACGGTAGAAATGTTACATCTCATTTATATTAGTGATGTTGAGCAACGGTTACTCGCGACTGATTTCTACGGCGCACAGGTATTATTTTATCGATCGTAGCGCACCTGATTTACGTCAATAAATTTCATTAATATCGGGAGAATATCTTGTCGGCGTATTTGTGAAATCACGGCGAAGCAAACGGTGGAAACGGCAAGAGTCGCTCGAAGGGGCAAAACCAAGATAAGAGATAAAAAGTCGTCCGGAAGGACTAGAGGCGAAGCAAGAGTTTGCGAAAGCCTTGGCGACGATTCCTGAATGAAAGAGTTGGGCGTGCCGTTGTGGCGCCTCCGAGAGAAAGAGAGAAGCGCGCGGGGGACACGCGTCGACAAAGAAAAAGAGAGAGACCCAGTTTTCTCCCCAAGGTTACCGGCTCCGTTCCATTGCGCCAGCGGCACTCGAAAGCGGCGAACGGTATTGCGTAGCCGTGCGTTATATTCGGCGTACCGTGCAAACGCTCTGCCCGTCGATCGCTCAATAAATTCGCGAGAGCTGCCGCCAATATCGCGCGGTACCGCCGACTTGCGCCATTTTAGGCAAACGTCGTAATCGCGATTTTCCCCTCGTAAATTATTGTGCGCACGTACACGGGCGTCGCTTTGCTTAACTCTGGATATTTCGTGCGAGCAATTGCGCGTTTTCGATGCCGCCGCGGCTTATCGATCGGCCGCTGCTGGCTTTTCCTTTTTTTCCTACAAGCCCAGAGCCGTAATTTCAATAAGCCCCGCCTTATCAGCGCCGCTCGGAACAACTGTGCAAGTGCGATTTCCGTGGTGTCGACGACGAAGGCCGCGAGCTTGGACCGAGCGGTTCGTTGAGTAGTAGTAAAAAGTTGGCTCGTCTCTGCCCTAACAAAGCCGCTAAAGCCTTAATATTCTCATTAAATTGTCGATAAATTGCCAATTGCAATTTTCGCGAATTTAGCTTTGAGAGCGAATGATTTGTATCGATAGGAGCGCGCGCTTCTCGACCGCAGCCCCGCGTTCCTCGTTGGTTATTAACGATCTTCGAATAGCGTACGCTAAATAAATTTTAATAAATATTGTAATTTTGATGCCGCATCAATCTAAGGGGTGAATAAAATTCGTTATAAGAGAATTCCAAGAATTTTAAGCGAGTGTGGGTTGGGTACCACCGCAATTAGGAGGAATTAGGAAGCGCCGACGTTCGGAAATATATTCTAATGTTTAGTAAATTGCACAGTTGCTTCTCTAAAGCCATTCTCACTTTTCGGAATGGCATTCCGGTTCTCGTACCAGCCAACGTCACTCCGGTGACTTGTTTCGACTTTTAAAAAAATATTCATAATTTTGATATCGATCTGATTGCTCGTAACGATAGTCGCACAATCGCTGGAATAGAAAATTTGATGGATTTCGGAGCGCTCGACATCTCGGAGGGGGAAAACATTTCTATGGAATTATTACAGCTTTCGTAATAATCTTGAGGCGCCATTTTTTCGAACGCGGGGGCACGGGATTCCTCGAAAAAAGGCCCCTACAGAAGCGTCGCGGCAGCTTTGAAAAGAGAGGAATAATAATCGATCGTGCGAGTCCGTGCTAAAGCGCAGAGGCAGGGCGTCTCGCGCTCCGAGGATGATACGCTGGGTGTTAAATTTTATTAATACCACGCTTGAAACGGCATGAATAAGTTGAGCAGGGACGTAAGGGGACAGGCGGAGATGCGCCCCGCGCAAAGTCGTACCGCGATGGCCCCATAATTCAAGAGAATCATTTCTCGCCCTCGAAGCGGCATGACAAAGTGCCTTTCATTTGTGCGAGTGCGCGGCGCGCGCGGATGGCCAGAGCCAAGGGGACAGACGATCCGGACGTGGCGCGTAAGTGACCGGGTGAGAGTCTTGCACGTGCACTGGCGTCGACGCCCGCATTTTCGGAACATTGAAGTGGCCACCCCGTGGGGCCGATTCGAGAAATCACCGAATAATCTCATGCTCATTCGCGTAGATTTCCTTCTCTCTCTCTCTCTCTCTCTCTCTCTCTCTCGCGTTCGGAACTTACTTTTTATGGGCGCGGGGAGCACTCGTGGAACGATCTTGAGAGTGGGAGGGGGTTGCAGTGGAAAAAGCGAATGGAAATTTGGTCCAGCCCTTCGGAATAATTTTCGACTAAACGTAGGGAAAGGCTCGTTTTATCTATATTAATTTTATTTATTTTTACAATTTATGCATCGCGATCAGGGGCCAAAGTTCTTTTGCAGAAGATTGATTGATTGGGACTGATTGATTTTTCAAAGATTATCTAACAAATATATGTAAACGCATGGATTTATGAGCACATCTTTTATTAGTATCTCCTAGCGATTCATTTCATAGATATAGATGAATCGAATAAAATATCAGATCCAAGTGTTATAAAGTTGGTTCTCTTCTTCTGGATGCTAATGGTCGGCTAAAAAATCGACAAAAAATTGTACGTTAGAGCACATAATCTAGCTTAGAATGTGTCTTAAATTTGTAATTCCAACCAGAAAAAACAATTGTGCCGCAGAGCTAATGCTAATTCCTTATATCGAATGCTGGAAAAAGTGATTTATTCCTTTTCAGTTTTATATTAGTAGTGTACAGTTTTTACGACGAAATGAAATAATAGAGACATAAATTTTAAATCATTTGCAGTTTTCCTAAATTTACAATTCACCACTCGTTACTTATTGAAAATTTAATAGCTGGATTAAAAAATTATACCGAATTTTTTAGTAACTTGATTGATGCTTAATGCATAATTTTCTTTTGTGCTCGTGATTAAACACGTTATTAATCTGCAATCTTTATAATTCTAGAATTGTAAATTCGCGTGCCGGTAGTGATTGCTAAATGAATAATGGCTATGTGCGAGTATAGCCAGACTATAGTCCACTATAATAAGACGTCGGTCTCCATAAATTATATTATTCGTCTTTTAATCTGGTCCTAAGCTCGACTCCTGCGACTGAAAAATCAAACTTTCAGCCAATCTCCGTGTACGTTAATGCACTTGCGTATTCCAGCGGATAAGAGGCTAAATACGAAATTGAATCAATTGAAAAACGAAAAGTGCACTTACACACTCTTATGAGCACGGCGACGGAAATACCTTCGCGACTGCGTCATATCTCAGGAATTTTCGAAGCTAAGTAGAGGGAGGGGGAGGAGTGGGAGAACAAACCGCAGAATTCGATCGGGAGTCTTGGCATTTTTCTCTTAACCCCTTTCCCTTCCTTGTCACACTTCTTTTTTTCTTTTACACACAGCCTTGATTTAGGGTCTTTGAATCTTTTTTCAATAATCTTCGGATGAGCAGCAGCAGCGCGTTTTGTTTCTCTCGACCGCTGTACGCTAACAATTCGGAACTGCGAGGTCTCGTTTTTCTTTTGGATTATTTTTTGCTTATTCCCGAGGAAGGCGTATTCTTATTCTAACCCGAGTCCATACTATGTAGTTCAACAAGGACCGAGCAGAATAGTTTGGCGTTAATTGGCCAATGGAATGCGGTAGGACGATTTGTAGGCGAAGGCATGAATTTCAGTTGATTTAGTGTAATCTTACGCGTATTTCTTTTTAAATAATTCCTCGGGTGTTTAAATTTCGAAACGAGCTTGCGTCAATAAATTCATCACATCTTATTATAACTAAAAAAAACAAATTACTTTTTTGCACGGCGTAGTTCTTCTGCAATTTTAACACTTGGGCATTTATGATCCTGTACGTCTTGTGAAATTTAGTAACTAAAGTGCAAAAAGCTTATAAATTTAAACTTGGAGTCCTTGTACAGAACATTTGAGGCGACTAAAGTGTAAAAGCTCTTGCATATTATTCGGACGAGCTTGTTGCGATATTTTTCGGCAACCTGAAAACGAATAGGCTTTTTATCCCATTTACGTTTATCGAGGCGTTCGGCAACCGAATATTGGATTATTATGCAGGCAAATGACTAATTCGGACGTCGTTCGCGTATCTCATCTCATGACGTCAGACAAGACTGCAGGGAATTCGGGAATTCCCCGATGCAAAGAAATGAACTGTCTCTCTTTGGGAGATATCCCGTTGTGGCTACGTTCGTTCACCTTTTCCTCGGTCTCTTTGTCCGTGTCCGTCCTCTTTGTGCGCTAAAAATGGTAACGATTCCAAACACATTTCCTGCGGACAAAACACCAATTAGTGTAAAAAGAACTATTTAAAAAGAATGTTTCAGGCGCATACACTAAAACCCGCACAAAGCCTGCTGAAATTGATTGTTTTTCACAAAACGGACTTTAAGGGAGTCGTCGTCGCTAATCCCTCTACTCGCTTAATAATTCTACAATTACAGAGCGAATGTAAACAAGGCACAAAGTTGAAATGTATTCGTTTTTTTATTCAAATATAAATTATGGATTTATTCGATTCGCGCGCCGATACTGTATAGAATGCTTTGTACACGTGTAGCAGCTGATGATAAGTTTATGCCAAGCCAATTTTAATGATAATTCGCTATAAGCCAAGTTTCGTATTTTGAGCGTTTTGACGATCGAGCCACAGCTAAGCAAATGATTGGAAATTCATCAAAGCAATCTCGAAGAGGCTAATTATCGTTTTCATCGCATGCCTTGCGCGCAAATGCAGGACGTGTTTTCAATTTGGAGCCATTTCCGCAATGAACGGTATCGATTTGTAAGTCGGCACGGGTCTCTCATCTAGGTCTAGGTCGAATCGCGTCTTATTCGGAAAAACTGAGAGGAAAGGAGCTTTGCCGCCTTAGAATTTAAAGAAACAAAATCCAAGGTAGCCGTAAAGAAACCGCGCAAAGTTCTTAAATAACTACGTGGAATCTGTGATCGATCGGTAACGAACAACAACCGCTCGATTGTAACTCAGCTCTGCAAGCTGTGCTTTGGCTCGCAGCCATTACTTTTTTGGCCATCGGGCAGTGGAAAGAAAGCTCGTTATATCGGCCGAGGTGAGCGAAAACATTTTCCCGGAAGCTCGCAACGATGTGTGAGTGCAGCAAGAGTTGGCGCCCTCGTCGTTAACGTCTCTCCCCGTTTAATCGTGAATTTTACGCCGTTCTCGTCGCCGCGATCACTCGACGTAGGGAAAATGTCTGTTCTCGCGCGTTCCAAGTCTCGCAAATGCGAATAATGGGCCGTCGCGCAGAGCTTAGCCAAGTTTCTCGTTATCGGCTATTGCGCGTAGACTCGCGCGGCGCTTGTCCCCGGAACCACCGAGCGACGCGATCCAGTGCGGAAGGGCGAGTTTGCGCAACCGCGTACCGAGCTACACTCAGCAACGGGCTCCGGCACAAAGGAAAAAGAGAATAGAAAATTACGAGGCGCGGTCGAACGCCGGCGATCGATGGATATTTCGTGTGACCGAGTGCCTGCCAGTGTTCTCAATAATAATCGTCAATTAACGGGTAAGAAGCGGGCTCGACTGGCTCCAATTAAGAGCCCTCGTTTTAAAGAGCGCAACATTGGCCGCCCGCTTGAGAAAAGGAGGCTCGACGCGCGCGACGTGCACTCGAGTCGCGTGCACGGCTCTTAATTTATTTTATTTTCTTCTGCGTGATTCTCCTTATATTCACTCGGAATAGTCGACTTCCTCTCGCGTATCGGGCACTTAGCTCCGTTTTTTAAGTGACTCCCTTCAATTATTAGTTTCATTTTCTGTTGCTCGTTCGCTTGTTTTTTCTTTTGCTCGACCGCGGCTTAGGTGACATTAATTTCCCTCGAGTGGGTGTCACAAACTTTCGGCTTTGTTTCTCTAAGTGCGTTCGCTTTCGGAGCATTGACAGTTGTGCCTCGCAATTATTCACGGCACAGTTAGACGCGCCGAAATGCTCGGCTCGAGTAACGTCGAAAACCTTGGCCCCGCTTTAATCAGAATCCTTATTCGAGTAATGAGCTTTTCACATATTTTATTATTACCGGGGCTGCCGGTGGTGGCCTTTGCAAAGCCTGATGAATTTTTTACGTTTTACGTTGGCCGTTTTTATCTCCAAGCGCGTCTTAAATAACACGGGCAAGTCATTTAACAATAATTAAAACTCTCGCGACCCGAAACGCGGCCTGCATTAGTTTATTAGAATTGATGCTAATAAATGAATTCTCGTTGCTTGAAAATTTCCCAAATTACGAGGAAAAATGAGATGTGGATTAAACGGGATCCCGCTGACTTAATTCCAATTTAATGCGAAAGAAGTGGAAACGGTTAAAGCAATTAAATGTGATTCTTTGCATTCTTGTATGTATTACTCTTGATTGTAATTCATTTTCTTGGTCTTGTCTGCCTGAATAGTTACACGCAATTTAAGGTCAACGAGTCTTTATATAAACGTAAACAAAGCAAATTCACAAAGAAGTCTTTTGTTTTAAAATGAAAACGTAAGCATGTTTATGTATAAAGGAGCTTGATCAAACAATGCCTCTGTGTATAAAATAAAAATGCTAGGCATTTAATTAAATATTATTATTGACTAGGATTGCAAATCTATTAAACTGGATGCCTGATGCGCTAAATTGAAGCTTTAATTTTTTTCATTTCAACTTTGCCAGCGCGTCAAACATTCGCATCTCGAATAAAATGTTTAATGAGCTTGCTGAATCGCTTGCGACAATAATAGCCGTATAAAATTCCCAACGCATTAAAAACGAGACTCGTCGTATCGCGTCGAAGAAGAAAGGAATTGAAAATATGATCGGGAGAGTGTCGCTGCCGAAGAAAAGTCGATTAATCACCTTTGGTGCACCTGTTCAATCACAGATACGCGCGAACGTTGATTGTCATAACACATTCGTCGCCACACGTGAAGACGTTCGCAGTCGAAAATATGTTTGCTCACCGGATCTTCGACACACCTTCATCTTTATCCGCTTACGCGTGTCCTAGTCGCTTTCGAAACAAAAAAGCGGCGACGCCTTCTTTCTTATCTCACGAATCGCCGATAACGCCGGCGACGAGTTCGCGCAATTCCAGCAAGCGCCGCGAGAATCGTTGCGCACGTCGTACACGACGCTTTTTTATTTTGACGAGTCACGTTAAAAGAGAATAATGGCCAAAGGATGGGATGTGCTTTCTCAAAATGAGGCGGGAAACGAACAACACTTTTGCCGAGTTTACGGGCCGCTCGGCCTCAACACGATTCTCTACTCGTGTTCCATTGCTTTTTTTTCAGATTACTTTGCTTCTATTTTAGGATAAATTTTTGCGTGTGCGATATAAGAGGCTCAAAGTCAAAATTAGCACCGGGGGAGAGTGAAAACATGCCTATGCTAAAAACTCGCATAAAGTTTGATGTTTAAAGTGGCACTTGGATTCAGAAAAGAGCTTGGGAACCGCGAGTTTGAGCGTTCAACTTGTTGTTGACAGCGCTGCATCATAATACCGCACTCGATCATAGAGTTTTAGCGTCAAAGTGAAAAACTTATAGATTATAAATAATTCTGGAGCGGAGCCAGCGTTGCAACGTAAAAACGGCAGGTTCGAATATTTTTGGTGCTAAATTCGAACATTAGATTTAAGGTCGTATTGAAATTTAATACTAGACTCTCTCGACTCCGAAAATTAATAACTCCACGGCAGTTTATCATACGCGCCCTCCCGGCTATCAAAATCTAAGAAACACTAACCTCACTGTGTGCATGATCTTTGTAAACTATTTTCTATTTGCAGGAGCTTCGTTAAAAGAATTTGCAGATTCATTGTAATAAATTGCTCGGAGTCGCAATTTATCAAATTTTATGCTTCGCGTCTGTTAGCAAAGACCACGTTATTAACGGACGCATAAAGACGAGTCCTCTTTCAACGGCAACCCGGGCTGGCTGAGAGTGAATTCCCGCTTTTTTATTTGGTGCGGTCCAGTATCGGAATGCACTTAAAATTAATGTCTTGATATACCGGGAATTATATATACAAATGAATTTTTACCTGCTCTCAAATTCGCGGTATTTCTTTTTTAGCGCGCGAGCACACAGGCAATTTCCGCTTGTGCCCTACACGAAAAAAATCTTCTCTGCATCCGAACCGGAAACGGGTTTGACGTCGGAATTTATCCTTCTCCTTTGCAGACTGTCTACGGGTCCTCGAAAGGAGTGCCATTTGTATATTTAAATTTGATTCTGTTGCCGTTTATGGTACATGCAAAAGTGTTGTGCTAAATACAAATTTATTAGATATTTTTAAAATATACACCCCGACGCAGTGACGTAAAGATTAAAGCTATTTTATTATTATAATAAAACCGCTCCTCTTTGTTTTCCCTTCGTTTGATGGTGTCACTTGGCTTTGTTTATTTTTACGGCATAAATAACGCAAATTAATAACATAAAATGGCAATAAAAATTTTCGAGTAAACACACATTGCTCTTTCATTCACTGGCATTATGCAAATTTTTTTTACAAACCCGTAGCAGATAGTAAAATTTAGTAATGCTCCATAAAGATAGTTCGCGAGTAATAATTTTGATTGAACTTTTGATTGTGGATTATTCGTTCCGTTCGTAAAGCACTTTTGACTTGGCTGCATTTTACTGACCGTAATGCAACGTAATGCTACTGCGTACAATCGGTGAACAATTTCATAAAATTGCGTTTCCCGGTGCCCGACACGCACATCTTCCTCATTGTAATTGCTTTGTTATAATGTCATCTCGCCGAGTCGCGGCTAACGTTGACGTCTATTCCCTCTTCCCTTTACGCGTTAATAGAAACAGTAGATTCGCACTCCGGTTATTGATTTCGAAAATTACATTCACCGATTTGAATATTGTAGAAAATTTCTACTCGATCGGTTGCAGCTTTCGAATTATTTCACGAGCTTAATTTGTCGATTTACGCAATTTGGAGTGACAGTGGCATTTTGTTCGATGTGTCAGTAACATAATATTGCAACTTACCCCTTGATCACTCACTCGGAAAAGCATAAATTTTTTAATCTGAAAATTTCGTTGTTAGCTGTAGAAATATTCAAAGCATTGCCATAAGTTTTTAACGTGGAAAATGTTTAAAAGAAAAATTATTTTATATTTGCTAATGAAATGCAAGCATAAAACCATTTGCTTATGTGCATCGGTGAATTTAATTTTGCTTCTAGCAAAAACTCATGATTTTTAATTGACTCGTTGTGTACGTGAGTTTTTAAAAAAATGTTAGATATCGAAGAAATACATGAAAAATTAAGTATGTAAGATTACACATTACTTAAATAATTTAATTATCATAGAAATTTTTTATGCAAAGACTTTACGGCGTATAAATATTCATTAAATCCTACGCAATAACCATTTTCTAATGTAAACAAATAAATCGCATAATTTTTCCTCATTCTGATAAGCTCTAGCTTAATGCATACTTTTTCAAACAAGTATAACCAATGGAAAAATTACACGTACAACCAAGCAAAATGCAAGATTAAAAAATTTCGATTGCGAATAGATTCCTCTTCCTAAAAATTATATAAACCACTCTCTTCAAAATAATTGCACTTGTCCACCAATAAAGAAATGTTTGGCATACACTACTCACACACATGGCATTAAGAATAATGTGATTGCTGTGCTTGAACGTATATTTTTGCGTTCGTCATTTGTCGATAAAATTTTTCTCAACTTACACTATAGCGGTTAAACAATCGCGAACAAATGTATTTAATTGATTTAAAGTATGCGCTTGTTTTTTTTGTTTTGTTTTGTTTTTTTTTTTTTTTCAAATATAAATCATTCGAATAAACGATTACGTTCGAGGAATAGCGCGTTTAAATTTTAAGGACCTCGATAAATTATTTCGTAATGGCCCTTATAAAGTGAACATCTGGAGTTTATTCAGGAGACGGATTTTAAGAATCTCGAAATAAATTGTATCATTTAATAGCGTGCGAAGGCCGTTAAAATCGATTGAATAACCGAGTTTTTGCATAGTATGTACACAAGAAACGAGTGCGAATAAAGCACTTGTTGATAAAGTCTTTCCTCATTGTCAAGCGAGAGAAGATCAGCGGAATCGAGCGGATAAAGGAAAAGTAAAGGTTGACGAAGAGCTTAAGCTGGGAAGCATAGCGCGCGCAAGGGAGGGAGGAAGGCGCCAAACTAAGTCAAACCGAATCCAACCGGCGATGTTTGTTCATCCCTTAATTCGCTGGTAAAACACGCACCAACAGGATGATCCTCGGTCTCGGGCGATGACTTTTGACGTCGGGCTGTTCGGTAGCGCGTGGGAGGCTCGTCGGAGAATCGCTTGGAAAAGCCCCGAGGGTTGGCTCGGGCTCGGTCGGGCGTCTCCGTGGGCGCTCGGACAGCCGGCCATGTGCTGATAGCGCGATGACAGGACGCGGCGCGCGCAGCCTCGTACGCGCACTGTGGCCACTGTCAGTGTCATTCCGGCTGGCGTCGAGTGCGGTCGGACGCGTCGCGGCGCGCGCTCTCCCTCGTGTTTGCGCGCGTTTGGGTGTGCGAGTGTGTGGACGACTCGACGTGTGTGTGCGCCGCGCGTGCGTAGCCCGTTCGCGCTCTTTCCTCCTCGCACGCGTACCGAGTGAGGGAGCGATAACTGCGCGATAGGAGGATCGGCGCGCCTCTTGGTGAGTTTTATCAAATGCTTTTCGAGACGCTCGTTTCATTTTTCCGTTTTCACTCACTCTCTCTCTCTCTCTCTCTCTCTTTGTTGCTTCCTTCCTTCCTTCTTTTTTCATTCAGTGTTATGGGGGAATCAGCCTTGCTCCCTAAGGCTTACGAGCCCGGGGAGGGGGTCAGATATATAGAAGATACTCGTTAAACGATGGGTAAAGGATAGGAGCGATCGAAGGTAGGACAGTGTCTCTCTGGGTTGGGACAATTGAAACGCTGACCCTCCGGCTTAAAAGCCTTCGGGTATTGTGCCTCGTGAATTTTTCAAGTCCGCTGGAAGCCTTCGTTGTTTTCGTTATTGGAGGCGCGGGAGCGCGAGTGAGGCTGACGTCAACTGACGTGATGGGCAGAAGTAGTTGCCTTTCGCTACTGCCTGGAAACACGTTCTCTTTTTGTTTAATCGTGTTTGCGCACTTATGGCTCCGTCGTCGAATATTATCTATTATATATATATATATATATTTCCATTTGAGACAAAGGCCAATTTATTCTCCGATTAGCTCGAATTTGGCCGTATGGATATCGCGATAAGAACAGATAATGATCCAACGCATCCATATTTTTCACTCTTCCCTTTGCTCCCGTGCATTTTTAAGAACCGGCGCAATTCATTTAATACTCGTTAATTTTCCTCTACGGACGACTGGAATTGATTACACTTGGACGCGAGAGACTCGGACGGACAATGATATCTAATGAATCGAGGAAAAGATCCTTGGCATCCATTAATAATTAATTTTATTCGATTCATTGTAATAAATACTCTCGTCGGTTCAATGGCGAGATTATATTAGCGTATCGATTTCTGCAAAGAATCCCATTTTTCCGCGCGGCGATGTAGCGACATTTAAAATATAATAAAATAAGTAATTAACTACGTAAGCTGAACGACGCAGGAAAAATCTTCCTCCTCTTTTGGATTGCGTACTTTGCTGTTAATGGAGATGTGGGAAAAACGTATAAGTGGAAAAAGCGTGTGTCGTACTTTTTTAAATATCATTGTGAAGATGGCGTTTGTCGTGGATTCCGAGTAGTAAAGTCTTGCGGCCTTGGTATGCCAGTCCTCAATTACGACTCTTTGTTGGATTTTTCTCACTGCGAAATCATCGCCCTGACTTTTTCGCAAAATCCACGCGATCCCAGCAACATGGCACCCTTTATTAAAATTCTCGTCGGACCTTTTTTTTATTAATGTAAACATTGCGTCAGTTTGCGTCACAGCTGTACGCGAGACGTCGTTGCGTATTAAATTAATGCGTGGAAATCTGTATTTTCAGCGTGTGCGTAAACTTCGGGGAGCAGTAAGAAAGCCCCAATTATCTTAGCCTAATTTTAATTTTGAAATGATCGAATAAGTATTTCGGTACATTAAGAAGCGTGAAGCCAAAGAATAAGCTGTGGGTATTTTAGCGTCTGTTTTTCTTATCTTCACCATCAGAAAACACGGCACAGGAAAGGTGGTGGCCCGAGAAGAAAGGAAAGGGATTCGAGAGAAAAAACTGGGAGGTTCCCGATTGAAACATTTGCTCAAACTAAGAGATAAGCGTGCCCCATCCTGTTTACACTTTCGACTGCCGCTGCCGCAATCTTTTGCTTTTATACAACTGTCCCACTTGGAACTTTCCTCCGTTTATACAATGAAGACTTTAGGACATTTTTAGATTTCAGAGATTTCGAAACTGAAAACAGAACCGCTTAAAGAGCCGCTCACCGATCGAGAGCTTCCCTTTTTCCCCGAACGTCCAACCTGGTTCAAGGGTACTCGCACCAACTCTCCATTCCTTATCTGTTTGTCGCGACCACCGAATATAATTGCAATATCGAATGATTGTCACCGTTGATAGGGAGTTTGGCTGCAACAAAAAAAGTTATCCACGCAATAGCCAATTTACATTTTTAAAGGAAAGAGAATAATAATTTTTTCAGCGTGACGTTTATCTCGCTTGTAGTCGATACGAATCGCCTCGTTAGCCGAAAAGCTAAAAAAAGTTCCTATATCTTCTGCCTCGCGTTCAAAACATTCGAGAACGAGCTTTTCGCCGGCTGACGGATAGACGAGGGGCGGGGCGGGGGCCACGCGAAAAACAAGAATCAAAGTCAACGAACCGGCACGAAAATCCGTGGGTCCGCCCGCTCGGACTCGTAAAAAAGCGAAGCGCCCGAAAAACTAGTTTTGCCAAAAAGGAAACGCGCGAGCGCGAAGTAAAGAAAAGCGTAGCTGCGCACACGCGCCACGAGTCTTCTTTGTCTCTCTCTCTCTCTGTCACTGCTCGCGTCTCGCCAAGGCTGCTTAGCAAAATTCTCCTTTTTTTCTGCCTCCCCGCCGCAGCCAGCGGCCCTCCCCCTCCTCCCGCGCGCACTATCGCGGCGGCAGTGGCCCTGGCGTTGCGTTGCGGGGCCCGATATCTCTGAGCGGACGAGTCGCGGAAAATGCATTGCCAAGCTCGTAACCTCCGCGTGAACGCGCGCACATTACAGGTGTGATTTTGCAGACCGGCTGCTGCGAGCGCTGCAGCTGCAGCTGCGCGAGGATACGTGGATTATCTCGCGGTGGTGCCGCTGCCGAGCGCCGAAGGTCATCGGGGGGGGGGCCTCCCTCCTCGTGTAGCTTGATTAGTGCTTAGGAGTGCACTTTCGTTCTTTATCGGCCAACTCTCTCACTTTTCTCGATGCTTTGGCGCCGCTGCTTTCGCTAAAGCAATAAAAGGAGTTACTTACCTTACTCTTCTCCGAAATCACGCCTTCCATTCTCACATCCGTCACTTATCTCAACTTATATTTTATCGATTCTCCTTCTGCTCCATTAATCGAATTCTTTGAAACTTAATGCGCTATCGGCAAGGGATAATAAAACGATCGCCGATCGCGCTCGTTTTAGTAGATTCCGAAATATTGATAATTAAACAGTTTGAAAAGTTTTACGATTTATTTTAGTAGCCTTTGCCAATTGTGCCATTATTTTTACAATTATTTAATATCGCGCATAATTGCCAGATATGCCGATTACGCGTAATGATTCCAGAGTAACTAACGCAATTAATGGTTAAAGCCCTGGCAATTCGATCTGTCCGGTTAAGCTGATAATTGGATGTTTTTCCTCTTGCAATAAACGGCATAAAGTTAGTTACCTAGATTGCCGGCGAATAGGTTATTTGTACTGCGAACTGCTCATCGTAGGCAAACACCATAAAACGGTCAATTTTTACGAGGGGGATATTAGTTTTATCGGGTGCCTTGCGGAGATACTACATATTCGTTTTCACGTCGCAGAAAAATAAAGACATTAAACTGACAAATTGACGTCGATTACCTAGTCGAGATCGTCATGGTATTTGAAAATAAATTAAGGTTTCTTTACCTTGAGTTGGGGAGAACCGAGCCAGTGGCCTTCTTTTCTCGCTTTCCGCATCAATCCTCTCGATCGCCGCTCTGCGCGCCGCACCTAAAAATGCGTGTTTGTTTTTTATTGGAAATCGTTATTTAAAATAAGTACTTAAAAAAACTTCTCGAGTTATACGCCATTTGTTTTAATTACCAAAACAACAAATCGTGCTCATTTAATTAGCGTGAACATTTATCGCGCGAATAATACCTTGTTATTTTTCAAAATCCAGCTCGTAAAAATCCATTTGTAACAGTCAAACTTGGAAAGCAAATATTTAAAAAATATTGTTAGGAAGTCGTTTGAAATTCCACGCACCAAAGTGTAATAAAGAGGCGCGCGAGTGAGAGGTGTCGGGTCTCTAATAATATGTAGCTACGGATTTGATTGGTAAACAGCCCGAGATATTATTTCCTGATCTCGATTAAATTATTTTTCACGCATATTATCGAGAGCACAACAGAAAGCACCAAAGCGTACGGACAAGCCTTATTAGAGTGTAAAAGATATTTTTCAGTTTTAGGTCTCTTGTTTATCAGATGCCGTAAGTCATTCACAATCACTCACTGATATGATTAAAATTTGTAGCTGCGAGCATTCCACGTCTTTTCGCTCTCTTCTGCACGTATGTTTTTAACTCGAAAAAACTGTTTCGAATACCTAATGGAAACTTTTTCGTTCTTAAGATTTTACCTTTTTTTTTTAGCTCAGAACGGCTCTTAGATAGAGACCAGCGATAGAGAGGTCAAATTAAATTACAGGTTCAGATATTTGTCCATATTTACCAACATTTTTTCTTTTCCTTTTTCTGTTTCCTTTATTTACGGTATTTAATTCGCTCCTTGTTAAAAAAAAAAAAAAAAAAATACTTGATGCAACAAAAGCTCGCTGTTGTTGTAACGCGTGGACTTGTATTTTCTCATTCTCTCCTCGCGACTGGTGAAAAAAAATGCGCCATCGAACAAAAAGCTGAATTGTTTATCAGCGAAACCAACCTTGGCTGACCGACCATGTCGCTGTTTTAATCGCTCCGCTGATTTCGACCTGATTTTCATTTAGCGTGCACATTTCGCTCTTATTTTTCGGAAGCTTTTTAACTCGAACCAGCATACGTGCACGTTGCCATGTTATTTTCCTTATCTACGAGTGTGGAAATCTCGCGACGATACACGCAAAGTTATTGCGCAATATCGATGCGAAACGACGTTTAAAAAACCGTATGTATAACAAATCGTTTCAATTCAGCTGCCCTTGTAACGACGAGCACGTGGAAAATATAATTCGCAACGTACCGAGCGCCAGTCCCACACGCCCATAAATATCGTTTTGCGCTGCAATTCCATGTAATTGGTCCGAGCGTGTGCCTTCTTAACCTTTTCAGTCGGCCAGCGCTACCAAGCGGACGACGCTTAGGACATTCTAAACGTCGATTCAATTATGCGCGGCGCTTCTCGTATACGTGATAAAAAGGCATCATTCTACTCGGAATAAAACTCGTTCCTCTCGCGAGAGAAAAATGGCATTGTTTAGCCTGGCAAAAACGCAAAAATGCAAAAAGAAGGCCTTTCGCAGGAGCGCTGGCCGGCGCGATTCCGAATCCGCCGAATACTTTTGGGCCGGGTCCCGTGGCTCTCGGAGCAAATCATCAGGAACCCGTATCGCCTCTCTCTATCACTCCCACGCAGCCGCGAGGAGGAAAAAAGAAGCCGGCGATAAACTTTGTTCCATTCGCAAGCCTTTCTTTCGTCTCGCACGCCTGCACATCCGAGGCTCTGCGTGCGTGCGCGCGCGCGCGTGCGTTCGTCGCAGTCCGTGTCCGAAACACGCCTGCAGTTTTCGCCCTGCTGCAGTGCGAGCCCGGCCAGAGAGAGCGGGGAGGGGGGGGGAAGGAGACCGAGACCGAGCGCAGGCGACTAAGGTCATCGTTCGAATTATATTTGAGAGCGATAGGCTCGCTCTTTGTCGAGCCAGCGCAGAGAAATCTCGACGTAAGCACGCTGCGAGCGATCTTTCTCTCCCCTTTTTCTCGCGGGTGCGGCGGCGTTGGGCAGATGAAAGCCGATATTCGGGGGGATCCCCGATCGGTGGCTGCTGCGGGACCGAGAAAAATGAGCTTTTCCAAGCTGCGGGGGAAGCCTTAGCCTTAGTCCGGTCGGAGGTGCCACGCTGCCCCGCTCGGGCTTGTTTCAATATTTTTTTACTTCGGTTTGTCGACGAAGGCTTGGAATGCAAAGACGCGGCTCCTTATTGTCATTAGCGATGATGGATTGGTCGATTTGGTGCCGCAGGATGCGGGGACTTGAAACTGCGCTCGGAATACATTCGCTCGTAACTTGTTGAATTTTATTCACGGGCATTTCCGATGGTTGATTAGCAAGAATCCGAAGGCCCCTCCCCGCGTTATTACATTCATCTCGGCTGTATATTTTTAGTGCAATTTTCGGAATTTAACGGCTCGGGATTTTTTTAGAAAAATACATCGCGCGGTTGCTTTAAAAGTCGACTGGCGAGCTTATGGAGTAAGATGGATATTTCTAAGCGACCGTCAACTTGCTAAGTCGTAAATTCATAACACAGCTTTTGCAGCAATGGCACGTGTAAAATGTTTGAAAACTTCTGGATAGTCGCCGGGACTGTTGAAATATCGCATGCTTGTAATTGAATATCTAGTCTCGTAGTTTCAATTATACTCAATTCAGATAAGAATAAAAATGACACTTTCTAAATGTCAATCTCAATATCGTTCTTTGTACACAATATTTACTCCACTTCTTCATTTATTAATAGCAAAAAGTATCGAGCGATTTTTGCCTCGTACCCTCGCCTGTTTTTTCAAGGATTTTTGCAAGATGCGATGCTAGATACGACTGAAAGAGCTTATTTACCTTGAAAGGAAATATAGTTTTATAATATTTCTAGTTGGAAGAAAAAAACGTTTTTCACTGCTAAATGAATCAATTGTATTATATATTTAAATAAAGATGCCATTGTAAGAACGTTTTACTGATCCCGGTAAAAGGAAATAATTTTTTATCCAGAATGTAGAATTTGCAGAAAATTATCGAACTTTTAAACGAGTGTCTAATGTCGCAAGATTTTAATCTGAAATCGTTAAAAATAAATAAAACGTACAGCGAAAGGCTGAATTCTGCGTTAAAAGTTTTACGAAAAGCCTTGTGCCGATAAATTTTCTAAATATAAACCTAAAACTTCAATGTTGTCAAAAGGTCCGTCACCTCGATATTTTATGCTTTATTTCATGGTTTTGAGATATACTGCAAGCCACATCCAGGAAATGCAGAATACTCACGATAAAGTCGAGCTCCACACCAATATCGTATCTAAGGCAGACCGAGTAAAAAGCGACGATGTTTGCTTTAAGCCGTAACAAAATAATCGATACGAGATAAAAATTCAATGCTCGACAATGAATATTAAAATTGAGTGGTACGGAGGATATTGGAAATTTTTTAAATGAAAATAAATATTTTACACGTTCTGGGTGAATTCGATTGCGCGTCTTCGCGATCCGAGAATTATGTTAGAAATATGAAAAGTAAAACCTTTGATTCTATGTACGCATGAGTATTGATTTACCTTGTAACACGAACACGTACGTACATGCGCGCGTGCTTTTCAAGTTCAGTGGCGGTTGTCTTATCAATTTCTTCAAACGCCTTCGATAGTGAAAGTAAAATTTTAATCGTAAAACGTTTATAATTAGCCACGTAAAATAACGAAGAGTCCGCCAAGTATTATTTATTTGGAATTCGTGTGCCGGCAGACGTCGTCGCGATCGCGCAAGTTTTTATATAAAATTCTAGCAACGTGCGTGCGTGTAGATAATGATACTATTGTGTATGTGTAAACATTGATAATAACATTTTACCAGTTTCCAAAACAATACGTACATTAGCAATACACTTGGAAATATTGAATGTATTTAAAACATTTTTATGTTATTATCGACATTGTATAAATTCGTATACATAGCAGTAACGACTTTTATACGCGTTTCTTCGAAACTAAAATGCATCGGCGCGCGAATCGTATTGTAATTATTGATGCGCAAAATAAACTTATCGAGCAGCGGCAGTCCATAAATTTTTAATAAAACATAGCTTTGAGAAACTTGCGAAAGCATTTTTTAAACTTGCGTATAACTCGCGACGCTACAAACCGCACCAAGTTGCAGTCGCGGAATAAAAATCCAATACAGGGTATATTAGAAAGAGCTAAGCGCAAGAGCGTATTTTTCCGCGACATTGTATCCAGCCCCCCAACCTCTCTCGCAGATCCGGCAAAAAATAGTTTCTTCGTCGCACAGTGCGTTCGGATCGTAACGTTGCACCGACGACGCACAAACACACGCTTACGTTCCTCGCGCCGAGTGCGAGAGCCTCGGCGAGGAGCCGAAAATGAAAGCCCGAGGAAGTTTAACGACGCGTCGCGTGTGTCCCCCGCGAAGAGCTCCGCCGAGTAAGAAATTGACGGCGCGCAAAAGGGCACGTGCCGTTCGACTCGCCGTCTTCACGGCTGAGTAGGAGGGGCAGCGTCGAGACGCGAAGGGCGTTTTCTTGGCGCCAGTCCAAGGGTCGGGGCGCCTGCGCGCGCTCCACAGGTGTTGTTAAACTTGGAGTGATTGCGCGGGACCGTTAGGGGTGGAGGCTCCCGCGTCCCGACCCTGCGTAATCGGAAATTCTCCCGGCTAATCCGAGCGTTCATGCGCGGCTTTCCCCGTAAGCACCCACCCGATATCCGAGGTTCGTTACGTCGAGTGAATTGCATTTCAAGTGCTCGAGATGCCCTCGCGCATGTGCATCTTATCTTGATGAGGCGGCGGGCGAAAGGAAACGGCCCGGGCAACTCGAACGGAGCCGTTGATGCCGTATTTATTTAGCTTTGAACCTGGCTGTTATTAAATTTATAGATAGTCATTATGAATTGTTGGCTGATGGATTGGCTGCGGCTTATTGCGTTGGTGTGCTTTTGTTAATCGCAAGTGCTAAACCGAATTGTTAACTGGAATTATTCACGGGCAATTAACGTAATGCTTCGTGCTTAACTCGAGCCCGAGGAATTATCGTTATTGTTGTTGTTGTTGTTATTATTATTATATTATTATTATTATTATATTATTATTATTATTATTATCATTATCATTATTATTATCGGATATTAAAATAGCCTTATTATTTAGAGGACACTTGTGATGTTACCGTGGGTAGTGTGCGGAATGTAGGTATTAATAGTGGTAGGGTTGCGGCGAGCCCAACCAACGTTTTACAACTATCAATTTATTAAAATGGCTCTCGTAGAAATTATACATTTATGATTAAATTCGTAATGAAAGTGTCAGCTTGATAAATGCTGGAAGTGCAGAAAAGCAGTATATCCCACGGGAATTTCATATAAAAATGGAGTCGCTCGTGTTCCGTTCACTTTGAATTACATCTCGAAATGCGCAGCTCAATTACAGGAAAGAGAATCAAGCGCGTAACATAAAATTATACCAACCCTCCCTTTGAATTCCATTAAATAAAAGTCGCATTCAGAGCTACTCGCAATTACACCTACACGGCAATCATAATTCATTTGCCCACCCTCGCGCTTCCCACTTATGCACGAAACAACAATGAGCGACCTGAGCCAGGCGAGCCAACAACAGCGTCGAGGACAATCCTGCATACAACGCAAGGCGAGAAAGAAAAAAGGGAACAGGATCTACGCGAGCGAACATAGGCCCGTGCGCACGCGTAGTTTGATAGGACGCCAGGAGGAAGCGAAAAGGGTCTCCTCGGATCTGACCGCCTTGTGAATTCCATTAGGAGAAAAATTTTCAGGGAGGTCGCGCGCCTAGGCGGCCGACGTCCATTAGGGCGGCAGCGGCCTGTCGAGACAAGACGAGCCTCGACGTTATTGCGCGTCGCGACGCCTCCGACGGAAAAGTCATAAAGCCGCGCCGCACGCCCTATCGGTCGCTTCAACGCCTCTTCACCCGCCGGCTAATGCGAGCACTGCGCGCGCCTCCTTTGGTCTGGCGATGTTTGTAGGTATACGGAGAAGCGGTGCGGGAAAGAGAGCGCGGAGGGCGGGAGGGAGAGATAAATCGACTGATAAGTCGTTAGTACAGCGCTCGAACGTCCTCGGGAAGTCGCAGCGCGCGATATCGCGCCTTGGTTCGCTTATTACTGCGACGGCTGCGGAAACGGAAAGCCGCGTTTGCTCGTTAAATACACCGCGATACATTTTCATGTGCAGTTTTTGCGACGTTCGAACCTCGGGGCGCGATTGCACTCCTTCGTTATTTCGAAAATGTGTTGTCGCGTCCTTTAATCGGTGCTCGGCGCGTGGTCCGAAACGTTAAGATATTTCAATTTCGCGAGACCGGCCTCTCCATTGCTCCATGCTCGGTTTACGCGCGAGGGCCATAAATGCGCCCGTCGAACAACGTGAAAACTCTCGCTCCATTGCTCGCAGAACATCAATTAGGGTATTGGGCAAAAAATGTCGTTGATAGGGCGTCGCGCGATGATGAGTACGCGATAATCTTCGAGGATAATTTATTACCCGGAGCCCCGAGTCATCTTCGATTAATCCGGAGCCTACATAAAGGGTTTACAAAAGCATGATCTTACGTCAGTTTGGCTGCGCGTCGAAACTTCAGAAGCTGCTTTAATGGGAATAAGCAATTCAGCGAAGAGGGGAGGCAAGAGCTTTCGACAAACCGCCAAAATGTCGGTAATTATAACGGCTTATACACGACTTCCCCTATAAAAACTAGCCGCGCATCAACCAATCCCTTCTCGGCTAAAAGCGCAACGCTCTCATCGCAAAAAAGAATCCGTCTTACCCCACTCTCGACGTATCATTTTCTCCTCTCCCTCGTTTTTGCTCCCTTTCGCGCTCGCGCGCCTCGCCGAAAATTCGTGCTCGTCTATTTCGGTCCCGCCGACGCTCGCCCTCACTAAAGACGTCGGAAGCTAGACGGAAAGAGATAGCTAGAAAGAGAGAGAGAGAGAGACGAGATGAGATGAGACAAAGATGCAAGGGGAAAGAAAAGCGTCGCGGCGCCTCTTTCCGACTCCTTTGCGCCGCAGTTGAAAAGAGGCGTCTGCAGGAGACGCAGCGCGACGACGTCGCCGGCGCCGACGACGACGACGAAAAGAACGAAGAACGAAGACGACGTAGAGGAGAAATACCTTCTTCACGAAAAACGAACGATCATTATCAACTGAACACTTACTTATACTCATTTTCACTCTGCCCAAATAACTCACTCGACGACCAACCACGATCCCCCCCCCCACCACCAATCTTCGACACAACATTTAGTTGTCCTAAAGACTCCATAGCCTGTCCTTCAACTGGACTCGGGCGGTCCCATCCCTTTGTCTTCTTAAACTGTTGGCTCCCAATCATTGACCCAACTCACACGTTCGCCATTGTACAATTTTAAATTTACGCGCGCCACAAGCGCCTGTAGACGACGAGAAAACCAAGTGGTTTTTTTCATCGAACGACGAAAGATTTCGAATCACGATTTTTCTCTAAACGACACCGAACCTCCTAAGCACGTTATACGTTCGTAAATATAATGGCTGCAACGACTTTGGACTCCATCGAGATTGCAAATATCCTTGCGCAGGAACTGCTATATCAGCAGGTAAATAGAACAATCCAAGTTTCATTTGTATGCGCTTTGCCGATAATATCTGGTAACCAATAACGATTTTATCCGAAAGCCATACCCCGTACTAATTCTTGTCTGCGAAACTAACGTTTAACCAAGAGTGATTTCCTTGCCCGCGAACTCCCACAGCCGATAAATAATACAAGCATCGATGCAATCGGCAACGGCGATTAATAATTTCACGCAGCTCGTAACGATTGAGCAACGAGTCCGTGTAATGCAAGCAATTATACGAAACCCGAATCGCAGGCCAAGTTCCAGCGAGTGGTAGGTGGTAAAAATAGTTCGAGAACGAATCGAGGAATTCACACTGATGCGGGAGTACGGAAAATCAAGCGAGTGATTAAGTAACGGCCAACTCCCACTCGGGGCCACCCGTCCGATAGTTTCCTAATATAATTTCAAGTTCGAGAGCGCGAGCGCGCGTGTGTGGAAGGAAGTAACTAGTCGTGCCTAGGATGTCAAGGTTCGGTCGCGCGAACCATACCAGCCGGTTTTTTGGGGGGATCCTCGAGCGCTTTTTATCGTCGACGCTATTGCTCCGAGAGTCGTAGGCGTTGTGCAATATTGTGCAAGATGATGGAATTAAACGAGTTACGCGCGACGCTTTTACTCGAACGGTCATTTGCTCCACCGGTTTTCGCCTTTCAACAAACGTCGATCGTTCTATTTTTACGATCGATTCGAGCCTCTTCTTTCCCGAGCTCGACTCGCCCATAATTTACAAACCGATGAATTATCGCTTTTCCAGAGAACCAGCTTTCGAGGTTTAACTTTAATAATAAAATTAAATCGACTTGATAAACTTAGTTTTATCGTTCCCCAAGCCACTACAAGCTTAATATTCGCTTGTATTTATAGTTTCTTTTTGCTCCACGTACCGTGGCCGTTTGCTGAAAGTGATGAAATTAATGGACTCTAAAGGTTGTCCACTAAACAAAATGGGTGTAATTGCGTCGATTTTAATAGAATTTAGTGCACGAATTTACATTCCTGTCCGCGAACACGATACGCGCAACGCCGAGCGACCCACCAACTTCCAGCCTCTCTTCTCATAATAAGCTGGATATCGTTTTCCAAAGAATACGGCAGTAAAAGAATAAAGAAATTATTTGTACTGCATGCCCGCAGTAAAAAATCGATAATAGTAAGCAGGCGGAAGAATTACAAAATAATCGCCAGACGTAAAAAACGACGCTCTCCCTCTCTGGCTTATTCTCGGTAGTATCCCCTCCCCTGGTGCGCGCTAATTCGAATCCATCTTACGAGGCCGATAATGAGGGGTGTAAGAAGCTATGCGTTCTCGTAAATATTGGCGACTATTTCGCTCGGGAGTTTCGCAACGCGCGCACTGATACCGCCCTTTGTCTGCGCGGTTGCGGCTCCCAGACGGAGACCCAGTGCAAGGCAGATTAGAGACCGCGAGAGAGAGAGAGAGAGAGAGTGCAAGAACGCATTTATTTATAGAAACGCGAGCGCGAATACGAAAGTGTATCTTCTTTGTCTCACTCTCTCGATGCGTTTGGCATTCTCTTTTTATCTATTCCCTGCCTCTGCTTAATTCTCGTTTTTCTTCAGTTAGGCGCTGTCGCGCTTTGTACACGTGCTCGTTTTGCTTCGCTTATCCTTTTTGCGTCGTTCGCTCGGAGTCCATTCGCGGCACGCGCTGCGAGCGGGACGGAAGATGGGGAACGAACAGGCGCGAGGCGCGCGAGATAAGAATTGGAAAAAATAGACGTTAACTGGTGTGAATGTTCGAGCTCGCATTAATTGTTATAACTTTCGTCGTTTCGGTTTCGTTATATGCGAGTTTGCTGGTTTTCTCCGACCAGTGCTGCGTTCGTGCCAATATTTTGCTTTCGGTTTTACGAACACTAGTATTAAAGAGCAACGACGACCACCGCAATGATTTCAAGTGGAATCATCGGGCAATTTCTTTTGCGCTTACACAATTGTCTTAAAAATAAGGATTAAGAAGTTTAGAGGGGCTTTCGGAGACTTGACCCGCACCCAAAGCCTTACAACATTATTCTTGGAAAATTAGGGTAAAATTTCTGAATTATACAAATCAGATACGCGTTTAACAAAGAGCGTGAATCTTCCTAAATGATCGCTGTTTTTTTAAAGATCTGAGCTATGATTTCGTTATCCAATGAGCGAAAACACAAAAGGCCAGCTATAATAAATACCCTCTTCATATTGTATGCACGCGTGCACCGAAAAATTCCGTCTCTCCCAGTTTCGAAACCCGAGCCACGCACAAGACCATATAAAGGCCATAAAAAAAATAAGAGAGCGAAGCAGAGGCACCTCTGCCAAAAAGAAAAAGAAAAAAGAGCCGTCGCTTTCCCCTTCCCCCGACAATTTCTGGCGTGTCAAAACGCACAGTCCGTGCCTGTTCCGACGTGTTTTCTCGGGCCCAGCGAGATCGCGTAGCGACGGGCGCATGCGCGCTCGATCCTGCAGGAACACGCGTGCTCGTACGCCGATAGTGTCACGTTCGCGTATTTGCGTTCGCAATATCGGGAACAAGGTGAACGGCCACTTACCAACGCTGAAAGTGCGCGCGCGCGCGAATCATCTTCAACGCCTCCGTAATGCGATCGATCGATCTTGAAAGTTGAGCGATCGCGGATATTTACTCGCTCAAAATCCGATACCGACGATCGAACTTTGGTTTCAATCCTCTCGATTAACGTTCCTTTGTCGGCTCTCGAAAATGTCATTCTACGATTATAAGCTGTACAGGAACCAGCGCTCGAAAACTAAATGCTGACTTATCGCTCGCGTTCGATAGATTAAATTTTTCCCGTTGGTTGATACTTTGTGATTTGCAGCCGCAGAATGGCCTGCGCAAGCC
The DNA here is from genome assembly GCA_018907185.1 of Platyscapa corneri. Taxonomy (NCBI): domain Eukaryota; kingdom Metazoa; phylum Arthropoda; class Insecta; order Hymenoptera; family Agaonidae; genus Platyscapa; species Platyscapa corneri. Next base: position 656,822 of record JACCHW010000074.1, read on the forward strand.
AGAGGAAGAGAGTATATTTCTTTTTTAATAGCATGCATGTGTAGTCGATAAAGTGGAGGGAGAATGTTTTACGTGATTATTGTGAGACAACTGCAAGCGAAATAAGGTGATTATTACAAAGTTGCCGATAAGTGTTTTTGTGTTAACATTATATTCAGATAAGTTGTAATTAATGTCCGACTAGAAAAACAAAAGTAGCGTAACATTATGCATTTGAGCATTAAAATCTTACGCTCTTTTTTTTTGAACGAATGTTTCTCAAATAATTAGACGCAATTACGTTATTATCTCGGTAATAGCAGTAGGGGAAGCACACAATCCCAACGAACGAATCAGCTTCCAACGTATGCGCGCGCCTCGATTCACAGGCGTCGGCAAATTGAGCAATCGATAAGAAATTTCATTTAAGCACGCGCTTGTTCGCTCGATCAGCACGAAATTAGCGCGGGACGAAACGGATACAGAGTTCCGCGTGATTTCCATTGCTCCGCGCAGCAGAGCAACGACGACGACGACGACGACGACGACGAGTGCTTTCCGCACAAAAGAGATACTTGTTCTCGCGCGCCGATAAGCTCCGCGTGTACGTTTTTCTCCTGGGCCTCTATCCCTGGAAGACCGCGGCATTATGTACTTGCATCAGCGCGCGACTGTAATTGCGATTGATTTACGCTTCGTAACTGTCAAGATTACGAGCCATTATGAATCGTGCGGGCGGCGAGAGGAGGAGAGGAGCGCAGAGCCGCCGCCGCGGCTGTTCATCGTCGCCGTCGTCGCCGTCGTCGTCGTCGCCGTCGCCGCCGCTGCTAAGAGTGAGAACGTGCTCCGCGTATCGTCGGCTGCGTGTACGTGTGATTATTACCTTTGTCCGTTCTGACAGTCAGTCCACTGTATCCTTAGACGCTGCATCGAATTAACTTGTACCAGAACTGCACTGCAATCTTGTAAAATTCGTTATCCAGGCAGAAAGAGGCTATTCATGTGGATCGTCGAGTAGAAATACCCAATGTAAGACAATAGCCATTTGCTTTATCCAGACTCTGCGAGCTTAAGCCAATTTTACGTCGCTTTTTCAGATGCGAGCGACAGTGAGACTCGTTCTGTTCGCCGTGTATTATTACGTATTCAAATGCAGTGCACGATTTCAATTAATTAAGAAATCCAGCGCTCGACGTTGAAGCGATTCACCCTTTTCGCATTATCTTTCCCATGGATATCAATCCCCTTGATTGAATAACTACGCAAGCCTGTAGATTCGCCGCCGCTCGATGAATGAAAACAATAAATAAATAAATAAATAAATAAATAAATAAATAGGAGCGTCGCTCGCCACGCGTCGTCGTAGGCTTATCGGAGAGCCTCTTTGATCGTCGCGCAGATTAGTTCGCGCCACTGCTTCCCGTAGTGCACGTCCGTTCGAATTCCGGGAATTCGATAAAGAGCCGCGCATGGCATCGATTCTGCATACGCCGGAGTTATCGATAACTTCCGATAAGGAACGCGGCGGCGTACCCTCGTTACCGATAAGCCGCCAATTGCTCGCGCTCCCGGCGAAAGGTTTTCTTTTCCAGTAGGTCCGCGCGGAAAACTCGGCAGCGACTCGTTATTCGACCCGAGAGACTCGCCGCCTCCGCCGCTGGAATGTTTTGCAAGACGAAATAGACCTCGGGCACTTGAAAAAGAGTTTATTGTCGTGATGGCCCGAGCGCTCGAGTGGGATGCTCCGAACGAGGAAACTTTTTATTGGCGAAGTTCTTTGACGCGGGGACGTGAATACTCCTCTGCCTAGCTAACGGTTCGATATACACAGAGAGCCAGATACACACATCTGGGCTCGCACGGCTGCGTAACACAAGTGGCCGCTAATTATTCGCCGAAGAAATTTCTGCGCGAAAAGCCAATGGGACGTCGCAAATTGTAAGGCTGAAAAGCAGTTGAGAAGTATCGTTCGCGAGCCGATGCATACCCCGCGCACGCTTGAGCTTGATAAGGAATACTGGGATTGGTTCTATATTTACGAGATGCGAGGACGAAATATAATGGGGCGATTTGCTAACGCAGGTCACGTTGTGGAAGGAAACGTTAAATTCCATGGCGTAACGCAGATGTGGAGGAGCAAATGCGCGCTCGGGCTTGTAAAAAATGAGAGGAAAAAAACAGTCGGCTAATGCTGGAATGGAGGCGCATGGCAGTAATCAGACGGGGAATTCGTAAAAGTGCTTAGCTCCTCGATTCCCGCAAGAGTATGAATTTCCGCGAGTGTCGGCCGAGTCCGAAACGGCCGGATCGGCGCGTGGGTGGACATAAAATTGCTCTCGCCCGAAGCGCTCGTTTATAAGTAATTTTAGCGATGACACTTGCCCTGTACAATGTGCCGTCTCGCACGAGCGTCACCGCGCTGTGTGACGTTTGCCAAGGGAGTCGAATTAATTGTGCAAAGAGTGAAGCGTTAATGGCATGGGGAGAGTGGGAGGCGGGGCAGCGCTGATGAACGTACATGCGTGTTTAAGACAATGATACACTTGTGTTTTCGACATCACGGACGGAACATTCGCACGTACTCCCGCGTTATCGTTAAGTGCGGCTCCCGATCGTGAGGGATCCATCTTTATTTGTTTTATCTGGCACTGTGACGCTACACAGACACTGCGACCGCTTCTTTTTAACCGGTCTCCCGATCTCCCGATCTCCCGGTCTCTATTACTTTATATATGCACGAGGAGTCGCGCTTGTAGCCGCTTCATCATCTGTGCCTTTTGTTCGCGTCTTTTGTATTCTGGCATCGGTTTCTTTTCTTTTGTCAACTTCTAGTTTGCCCTCTTGCTCCAGTCGAAATAACGACTGAACGTCGCTCGTTCCTTAAAAAGGGTACCGCACTTTACCGACAATTATTTCTGCTTTATCGACTTTCAAAGCGTATATTTAATTCCCTACCTTGTCAACTTGCAAGTATTTTTAGTATTTTAGCTTAACATAACTTAGCGTTGATGCTTCGAATTCAAAGTGAATCCTTGACGAAGTTGCCCGGGAATCAGATTAAATATAAGCCACGTTTAATGATACGAGCGCACATCTGTTGACGTTTGAGAAAGTCTCGTTTTGAATTTAAATGCCAAATAATTTATCTTTCCCAAAACTCGAAATGCATTTCGGCGCAGAGAAGAAAATATTCTTTTTACCGGTGATCGATAAAAACGACGTATTTCATTTTACAAATTACACGTCCTGGAGATTAGCCTATGCAACAGAACACGACAGTCTTGCGAATTAGCCAATAGTCGCAAGCGCTTTTAACGCGCTTGCCGCCATAAATCTCGAACCGGCACGTTCCTCGCAGTCCTCGTTTTGTCGATAAAGCTCTCACAACACACGAGTTGACACTTTTGGAGACTTCGCGATTTTCTCGCCGTCCCGCGAACGTTTTGGACTGGCCAGGGTCGTTTTTCATTTGGCTGCGCGACGAAAGGGGCCTCGTTGGCTTATTCGATTCCTCCGACTTCTCCCCTCCCCCTCGTCCTCTCTTTTCACCTGACTGCTTTTGGAGCGAAATCCGGCGAGCGCAATCGCATGTCCATATATAATTTTTTCCTCTCCGACGCGGCCTTCGCGCCAACACTGACCGAAGCCAGGGATGAACGCGAGCAAATTTAGCAATGATAGCACTTGGATTGCACCGCGATTAAAATGTCCAAGCGCTGTCCTTTGGACTGCGCCAACCCAGCCTTCCGCTAACTAATCATAGCTTCTTTTCGAAATTTTCTCGGATTAATCCGCTAACCAGACCTGGATAATTACAAAGCCCCGGAGAACCACGCGAACTCGTGCGAAAGCTTTTGTTTCAAAACGCGATAATTTAGGTATGTAATTTGCTACCGAAAATAATTGTACGATTATAATAGTTATGTAAACCTTGTGTCATGCCACAAAGATTCTCCGCTTTTATTAATCAAGCTTGTTTACGTCCTAGAAAATACACTCGCTAGATTCCTGCTTGTGTTTCTTTTTTTATTCTTACTTGTGAATTTTTAATGAAACTGCATAAGCTGCTTCATTGTATAAATTATAAATTAAACTTATAAATTGTATGTAAGTGACGATTGATTTTGAAAAAATGTTTTAGCAATTATCAGATCTAGGCAGTGGCTTGTAAATAAAAATTTATTGAAAACTTTCATAATATCCAATTATATCGATGACAACATATTGTAAAACTAGTCATATGTCGTACGTATCCAATTATACGAAGCGATAGTATCTGTTATCAGTGTTTGGATCACGGATATTTTTATCGACGACGTTATTACCCCCCAATAAAGTTCATCCAATTCAATAATACGGACAAAAAATTGACTCGAAAACTTGAGTGAACGATAAAATACGGAACCAAATTTCTAACCATGTGTTGTTTAAGACACAAATGATTGTATTACGAGTTGCTGGCTTGAAAATTATGGGCAAAAATAAATGCGGGCAATATTTTAGGCCTACGACGTTAACAATTTCCCTGAGGACTTATGTTATTGGAGCTGGATTTTAGGCTCAGTCAGGCCTACGAGTTGATTCTGTTTGAAATGCAATTTGGTGGGCAAAGAAAAAGGAGAAGAAAAAAGTCAAGAGGCTAAGCACACGTGCAACCGTCGGCCGTGCAAACAACGAATGTTTTCACGGATAATTTTTGGAGACTCCGTCGCTCGGTTTCAATTTATTACGCGTCGCGCAGATGCGTATCAGTGGGGATTTTCGCTAGAAAATAACGTGGATAGCGACGAAAAGAATTTTTATATGTTTACGAGCTAAATATAGAATTTAGTAAAGATCGTTCCGATCAACTTTCTGCATATCTGGTTGTATTTTTTTCCATTACCTCCCACGGTGCTTTGTTTTCACGCGTCCATCCGTTTTCTGTTGCGCTATACCTTTTTATCGCGGAGTTCACGTGATAGTCAATATTGCTAAATCGGTTAACGTTACCGGCCTGTGGTTTCAGCACGAACGTGCAAGTACAACTTTTTTAAAACTTTTTTCCTCGATCGTAATTTGTCGGTGTCCTCGGGTGAATCGGATACATAGCTTTGTAATTTAGGTTCGTTCAAGAATATTATACGATTTAGCTTATAAAGTACAGAAAAATATTTTTCAAACGCCTATTTCACGAATATTTGTGTTGTTTGGAAAATATTTGAACCAATTGTACGTACCTATTTTTTGTACTAATGTCTTATTTCATTAGATATGAATATTTCACCTTTTAATATATATACGTACGATATCAACTATTTAACCTTTGTTATCATTACATGCAAATATTGTGATGGAAAATAAAGATTAATTGTTGTTTCGGTTGCTCGTAGTAAACAGCGCTTATTCGTGGGAGTATTTTCGAATAATAACGAACAGTAGTTTTGAAAGTAACGATGCCGTTATATTTAAGCGAACAGTATTATTTTATTAGAATGGCCATTCATTCTTCGTAGCGTTTAAACATTTTCCATCGAGTTATAATTTCCAAATCCTTTTACCTACACTTTCTGAACAACATCCAATTGGCATTTCATTATTATACGACTGATTCTTCATTAAGTATCCATTAAAAATCCATACATTACAATTTACACAAGATAAACGTTTAAATTATTGTTGTTTTATATTTGGCTCAATAATAGTCTGTTGGTCTCAATAATATCTCCCAGTTTATCACGTCGAAGCCGAATACATGCAGACGAGTAATTCGAAGAAAAACAAATGTTGTCTTTCGGTATCATTCGGATATTTCTGAAAATCTCGCAATATTTTTGAAGAACGTATCGCGCCACTCCATTAACTCCTCACCATCATAACCAAATAAAAAAAATGCCAAAAACAATGAAAAAAGATAGAAAAGTGAATATAACGTATAAAGTTTGAAATTTTTTCTATTTGCAGTTGGTGTCGTCACTGGACGGCTTACATAGCGGCGTACCTACCCGTACGACGCCTACCCTGACGCCGACAACGCTGCGCACGATTGAGCAAACTTTCCTGGAGTTCACGAGCGAGTCGGCGTCGCATAGTCGCGAGGCCGGCTTCGTGCCACCCCTCATTGAGCCCTCTCAACCAACGCCGGCCCAAACTCAAAACAACACGCAGCAGCAGCAGCAGCAGCAGCAGCACCAACACAGCAGCAGCAGCAGCAGCAGCAGCAGCACCAGCACCAGCACCAGCACGAGCTCCAACAGCAGCAACCACAGTTGCAACAACAACAGCAACAACACGCAGCTGCAACAGCAACAACCGCAGCAGCAGCAGCAGCAGCAGCAGCAACAGCAACCACAGCTGCAGCAACCGCAGTTGCAACAGCAACAGCTGCAGCTGCAACCGCAACAGCCACAGCTGCAACCGCAACAGCCACAGCTGCAGCAGCAACAACCACAGCTGCAACAGCAACAACCACAGCTACAGCAGCAACAACAGCAACAAAGCAATATACTGTTGGACGTGCAGCAGACGCCACCGCAGCAACAGCAACAGACGAGGCGTAATATGGGTGGCAGGAGGCCAACCAGGACGATCGGTATGAGCCCCGAAGAGGAGGAAAGGAGGCAGATCCGCAGGGAACGCAATAAGATGGCAGCGGCGAGGTGCCGCAAAAGGCGGATGGACCATACCAATGCTCTACTAGAGGTACATCCAAACGAACGTCATTTATTTAAAACCGCGAGAATTAGGAGCGAAATTGTACGACTCAAGTTTTGACGACCGTGACGGTTGTTATAGTAACTTGATAATACGGTCGATCCGTGTAAATATTACATACGATAGATTAGAAGATTTAATACAGCGTGGATGACTTTAAAAGGGGAGAATAATGTGATGAAAGTTTATCTGCGCCGCCAGTATAAAGCCGGTCTTTTCGGATCTTCGTTTCATGATTACGTTAATTGTAGCGCTGTGATTTATTCCGGGTGTCGCTCGAAATTTAATACAAAGACACGAGATTTAATTATGTTGAAATTATAGCCTCCAGCATTCGTGCACACTGCGTTGAAATGATCCGTAATGTCGTAGAGGATTTCGTCACGAATTATCACTTTTATAATTATTCGTCGAAACGAAAAACGAAAAAAATAAAACATAAAAATAAACGAACGAAAGAAAATCGGTGGGATATCTCGAGTAAAGAATTATATTGCATTTAATGATTGATTTAGAATATTATTTCCCAGAAACGAGGGTAATTAAGTGTACGTCTAGGAGAGAAGTTTTTTGATTTATGACGTTAGTCATTAAACCGAAATTAAAATGGAAAATTAGCTAAGGATAAGGCTAAATGATATAAATGAAATTATTTTAATGTTTTCAACTTATTTTATAAATTTCTGCCTTTTTTAAAGCTTGATTGATTTTTCAAACATCGAAGCGATTAGCATAGAACGTTCGCAGCAATATTAGCACGTGCTATCGAATTCGCATAATATCACGTAAAGCCAAGTATCGTGAATGTGTGGAAAAACATTTTCAATGCTCGCGCGTAACATTATTGTTATTGCAAAATCATTTAAATATGGCTGTTGAAATTTCTATTAAAGAAATGAGAGCTGTAATTGTTAATTGAAAAAAACATTCTAATTTGATAAAATTCCGGCTCAATTAGAAATATCTGAATCGCTAGAAAATTTATATAACAATACGATTTCTTCGAAGTATTAACAAGTAAAAAGTGGAAATTACATCTCTTTATCGCAAGATATCGTATTTTACAAATGTAAATGAATTTGTTATAAAACTGTATTTAAAATAAATAAGTAATGATAAATGGAATTATTTAATCTACAATATTCCTTCGCATTGCTTGAAAATTTATGTTTTATGCTTAAACTTATTTTTTTAGTCGAAACGCTTAAGTTTATTTCCTTTTTTTATTGTACGCAAGTCCTTGTTTCAAGCTCGAGCAATTATATCAATTCTGTGTATAAATAAAATTATTTCTCCGTAAAATTAATGTAAAACCTTGTATATCAGGATAGTTAAAATAATTGCTGACATTTTATGAAGCAGATGGAAGAGTAGCATAGCAATGGAAATGAAATAATTCCAGAATGCCTTTATCATAAAACAGAACAAAATTAAAAATTTGATTAAAAATCAATTAAAAAACTTAATAATTTTTTAACGCAATACACGGCGGTTATTTCTTTATTCCTAATATTATTGAGTGAATAAATGTAATTGTCAATATTTGAAGAAAAGTAGTTTTAGTTAAATTTAAGAGTGCGTTTGTAAGTGAAGAACCAAAAAGCAGTATACTTAGGTGACATTTTGTATTTTAGGAAACCGAGGGCTTGGAACAAAAAAAGCAGACTCTGCAGGACGAGATTCACCAACTTCAGCAGGCTAAAGACGAGCTCGAGTTTATGCTCGAGGCTCATCGTGCCGTTTGCCGCCTCCAATCTTCCTCCCCCCCGGACATCAAGCCCGTCATTCTCAACAACAAGCCGCCAAACAACAACAACGACTTGCAATCGGAAGAGTTTAACGAGCTTCCGTGCGTCACCAAGCACCAGCAACAACAGCAGCAGCAGCAGCAGCAGCAGCAGCAACAGCAGCAACAGCAGCAACACGACGATAACCTGAATGGTTTACGACCGAATCGACCCAATTCCCTACCTGTAGGCTTCGACAATAACAACCAGCGACCGAACTCCTTGCCGATTTTCACGGAGCCCAAGCCCGGCCCCTCGAGCCTCCAATTTAAGAACGTCGAAACCCCAGCCTTCATGAAGACGGCGAACGAGGTCGCCGGCATACCCATCACCACCCCTTCGACCGGTATACCCTTCAACTTTTGACTCCCTGATGGAGGGTGGGACTGGGCTCACGCCCGTCTCGACGCCGCTCATACCCTCGTGCTCGAGCCAGCAGAGGAACAACGGTGCCGGCGTGAACCATCACCACCATCACCATCACCACCTGTCGGCCGTCGACCTGAGCTCGCCCGACGCCAACCCTCCCAAACTCGTTAGCTTGTGACGCCAGGAGGACTTCGCGTTGATGGAGGGTGTGGAATACGGGGAGGACGACCCGGAGTGAGCCGGACGGGCACTCGATTGACGCGAAGCCCTCCACACCTCGAGAACAAGCGTTCACGCGAATTATTGAGAAACGTTGCCATATGTACATGTATAGCGATTTTTGGACGCTCCGAGCCCTGGGTCGAAGGAGCAGAGCGAGTTGTTTATATACGTGCCTCCAGGTGCTCGGGCCACGAATAAAATGGCAAGGCCCGTCCCGTGTGGCCTCGAGATGGTGACTGCGAGCTGCGCCACATTGCGAGGATCTTGTTGCGGGGTAACGCGGTGGTGACCACGTGATTATTCGCCGTTGCCCACTCGAAAATTCTAACGGCTTGAGTGTCTTTTTTACTTCTTAAGGCAAAAGAAATGCTTTACGATCGCGTAACGTTATAATAAAGAAAACATGTCAATTTTTCAGTATTGTACTTTGGAACACGAGTAATAATAATGACGTTAGCCGGAGAGTAAAAAGTTTTAAATTTAAGAATTTTCTACAAAAGAAAAAACGAAAAAGATGACATCAAGGTCCTTTATAATTGCGGGCAAGTGTTCTCGAAGCTGTACTCGTACGTTTCGAGGTGAGAAATAAACCGGATAGGTGCTCTGTTCAACGCTTTATTCGCGAGTTTAAATCAAATTAAATCTCGTTCGAAGCTTAGTAGGGACCGTCGATAGAGAAAACTTGAAGAAACTGTACAAGGTGATATCGAATAAAGTAAAGGAAATGATAATTTTACTGCGCTATTCTTAAAAGAGCATCGAAACGAAGTAGTTCTATCGAGTAAGATTTTTATCGTTTCTCAACTAAGTGAATTTTTATATTTTTAAACTATACAAAGCGATGAGATGATAGATTTATAAGAAGACAATTTAGCTCAAAGTTTATTGTAGGATGTAAGGAACCAGAAAGTGAAAGCAAATAAAAGAAATTCTTGATGGCCGAGCGGACCGACGGATCTTTCTTTCTCGATTGAAAAGAAAGTACTTCGTTCGTTTATTAACGTGCAATGTTTAATTAAAATAAGATATATTTTCCATGAACATACTTTTATAAATAATATACACATCCGTCGAGTCTGTTTAGCTTGTTTCGATTTTTTTGTCATAACGACGCCGCCAAAGTGTTTGCGTGCCTCGAATATTGTATAATGTTTAATCCCTCCATGCAAACGCGTGCGTGTGTACATATATAAGCATTTGCGTGCACCTGCTTCAATGTATATATACATGCACGCACGTACTCGAAAGTGCAATGTATTCGCGTTGCATCGATGACCCGAAAGTCGAAAAAATCAAATAATTACGAGACGAGAGACGTCGAAGAGTTTATCAGTAGTTACGCTAGCAATCTCTTCTTTTTTTTATTTTAGTAAATTTATAGGGTATCGAACTTCGTGATACACGTTGCAAGATTGATCGGTGATTGTCTACCGAAATTGTAAGAAGCCATCGATTATGCAATATATTTTGTTTAATTCAAGCAGCCAATAAACGGACTTGAAATTGTAAAAAAACAAACTTTTTTATTTATTTTTTCCTTGTATAATCCTCCCCCCCCCCCCCCCGATTCCTGATAGAGAGTATAATTGTAAATACGAAAAATAGTATACTTTTCAAAATAAACGGAGCACAACGGAAGAACAAAAAAAGTTAAATGTTCTGAATTTTCCTTTAATTCTAGTATTTTCTATATTATTATCTTTAATTTCATCGATTATTTATCAAGGTGTTCGTTATATTGATTGCTTAAAATTTATTAAAATTATTGTTTTTATTAAATTGTTTTTACTTTTAATAACAAACAAGGTAAATAAAGAAATGTCTTCTTTACACAAATAAAATATAAATTAAAATTATATACAAGCACATTAACTTGTGAACATCTCAAGTTAAGTCATCGATTTACATCAATTGTAAATATTAGCTCTTAATAAAATCCATGAATTTTTTGGAAAGCATTTTTTTCATCTGTTGAACTCATTTCTTGATAACAACTAAATTCCATTGAAATTGTAGCAGTTCCAGATGATAATTTTCTAAGTTTGTTCGAATATCCTAAAAGTTCTGATAATGGAACCCTAGAGCAAATTATGCTGGTATCAATTTTTCTTTCTATGTTTTCAATAATTGCCCTTCTTTTACTTAAATCCGCCAAAATCCTTGAAGCTATTTCATTTAATGTTACTATTTCTACATTCATTATGGGTTCTAATAAAATTGAACCACTTTTGCTCATTAGCTATAAAAATCACATTATAATTAGTTATAAACAAAATATGAATTTCAATTAAAAAATTATTTTTAACTGTAATTTTATATAAAAACTTTGTTTTTTCTTATTTAAATATTCATAAAATATATTCTTTTTATATTATAGTCTGAAATTCCACTCAATAAAATAACAATTGAATAGTTAAAATTTCTTTTTCATGTAAAACTGTTATTTTTCTAAATTATTTTTTTAGGTTCATAATAAAATTTTCGAGAAATGAATTTAAAATTTAAAAGTGCATAAAAACATAACGAATGCAGGGTGGGTATTTATCACTGTTTTACAGTATCAGCGATAAGCCATTAGAATATTGGTGTAAACAAAAATCTAGATCAGGATTCATTCGAAGAATATTAGACGACGACATAAATGAACAGGTAGATTATAATAAATTATCAGAACCATATTATATATTATAAAAATAAATTATATAAAATAAACGAATAAATAAAGTTGCACATACGCACGCGTGCCCACGCGCACACGTATGCATGCAAACATACATTTATATTACGCACAAGATCTTCTATTAAAGTAAATTTTACAATTTAAAGTACTAAAAATGAAAAATCATTTTATAATGAAATTTCACTTTTGCTCTGTATAAAATGTATAATTGACTATATCAATGGAAACTTATAATTCCATTAAAATTTGATTATAAATTTTTGAAGGTTTTGGAAATACAAGATGTTGAAGATCAAAATTGTCAAAAAACGTGGATTATGTGCCCATCTGATATACACCAAACTCTTAATGTTAAATTACCCATCCTGATAATTATATTAAAAAGTACAAATACACAATGCCATATTCAAATACAATTAATAGATAAAGAAAGTGTAAAACATCTTATTGACTTTTCAAATATTGAACTAAAAAAAAATGTAGCTATAAAGTCTTTAACACCTCGAATGCAACTATTATTAGAACCAGGATGGAATAAAGTTGAAATTGATCTTTGTCAAGTGACTAAAATTTTTGATGCTGAATTTGATGCAGTGTGTAGAATAAAAATAAGTGCATGTTGCAGACTTCGAAGGATCTATTTCATGGACAGACATTATGATGACAATGAAATGACACTAGGATTGTATCATGGTTTTCTTGATTTGTATATGTTAAAATGGGGTATAAAAGCAGTTGAAAGAGCAACACAAACAAGAAGAATACCTGGAAAGCTTCTTACATTATGTGATAACTGTGTGCGTCCTGCAGTTGGATTTAACAAATTATTTTTAAAACATTTACAAACTAAATCTGATGAAATAGTAGAGGAATATTTTGCTAAACAATCAACAAAACCACTCAAAGATTTTCTTGACTTTAAACGAAAAGCAAAAATTAAGCCCTATGTTATTCCTGATAATAAAATTGATCAAAATGCAAGTACTTCAGAAACAAGTTTAATAAATTTAAGTGAAATAAGAAATAACTTTAGAAATATGGATAACCACTTATTTACAAAAATGTCTTATGATGAAAAGAGAGATGAAAAAGCTAATAAACTACCAGTATCTAAGTTAACCAATAAAGAAGATTCTAAAAGTTCTGTATACAAAATTTGCATGTACAGGTATCCTGATGTTAGAGAAAAAAAACCGGTTAAAAATAATAAATCATAAAAATACATGAATTTAAACAAATTGTTAAGCTCAAATTAGATCGATATATGTTTTATAAGTTTATGTATTTATAAAAATAGAATTATATAAAAGTTGTAACTAAAAATTAGAAGTAATCTTATTTTATTCCTGCTTAAATTCTATAAATTAAAAATTCATTGTTTCAAGAATTAACTTACTTTTTTAATGCTCTGAGCCACAGCAGCAATTATAATTGAATCTGTAGTTCCTGATTTAATTTGTAACTGATTTAATTGCACACCCATATTCATAATTGGGCACCCTAATTTTGGTCCTCTTGTTAAAGCAGATAAAACTCCCTTTTTTACTTGCTTTATAATGTTACGATCTTTTAGCATCGATACATTTTCATCCTTATTTCTTGATTGTTTAAGAACTAATTTTTCCTTATCAAAATAATTTGGTATTAGAGTAAGACCTAAAAAAACTTCTTGTTTTATTGCATTAATTTCATGTTTAATGGTAAATGTATCTTCTACTAAGTCTGTAATAGTTTCTTTATATGCAATTTGTAATGGTCCTATGTCTGCATCAATTTTATATTCACTACGAATTCTTTCCTTGATTGTATCAATGTGTAGTTCACCCATACCAGACAAAATAATTTGACCAGTTTGAGGATTATTACTAATACGTAGACTTGGATCTTCTTTTGCTAATTGCTGTAAAGCTTTTTCTAAGGCAGAAACGTACATGTGAGATGGTGCTTCTATGGAACAAAAAAAAACAGGATCTGGTACATTTCTATTAACAGAAAATAGTTTCTCTATTTCTTCAGTACTACAAGAGGAATCCTGCATTTGCTTTATTGCAGTTTTGTAACTGAGTGCATTATTTGTAAATAAATCACCTGTTTCTGAGATTTTCAAACCAGTTATAGCACCAATATTTCCCTGTGTAATTTCTTTAACTTCTTCATATTCATCAGCAAAAATATTATACAATCCTTCACACTCTTCGGATTTTTGTTTTGAAATATTATAAATTGATTGATTTTTTTTTAAAGTTCCTGTATAAACTCGTAAAAATGAAACAGCACCTTTGTGTTTATCATGAATAATTTTAAATACCTTTCCATACAATTTATCATTGAAATTTTTGTATAATTTTATATTTTGGTTATAATTTGGATTGGGCAAATATAAGATTATTCCATCCATTAGAGACTGAACTCCAATATTTTTATATGAACTACCTAACAGTACAGGTACTCCTTTTCGAGATATTGTTGCTTTACGCAAGGAATCTACTAAAAGTTGTGGTGAAATTTTATCTAAGGATTCTTGATTAATAACAGCATTGGCTAATTCATCATCAAAATCAGTCAATTTATCAGTGAGACATCTACGTTTTTCTAAAACTTCTTCAAATAAAGCTGTATTTTCTTCTTTAATTAGCTTTGATTTTGTTATAATTTTTCCTTGACTTTTTGAATCATATATATGCTTTTCAAGTGTAATAATATCAATAATTCCAACAAAACCACTTTCATTATTAAAAGGCATATGTATAGGAAATGTAATAGTGTTTAATTTTGATTCTATAGAGTTCAAGCACATTTCAAAATTTGCAATTGATTTATCCATTTTATTTACAAAAACAATTTTTGGCAAACTATATCTATGTGCCTGTCTCCAAACTGTAACTGTTTGTGCTTCAACTCCTGCACTACCATCAAGAATAACAACAACTCCATCTACTACACTAAGGGGCTGCTCAACAGCCATAGTAAAATCAATGTGACCAGGAGTATCAATTAAATGAAATAGAAACTTTTTCCAAAGAAATGTAACTGCTGCAGAACAAATTGTTATTCCTCGTTCTCGTTCTTGATCCATGAAATCAGTGATAGTATTTCCATCATGAACCTCACCCATTTGTTTTGAAAATCCTGAATAATATAACATTCGTTCTGTTGTTGTTGTCTTTCCTAGGATTAGTTTTATTAGTTAATTTATTTAATTAATTTTATTATAAAATTAATTTAATAACTAATTTCAAACAGTTTATCGCACAATCTTATTATTTATAAAATTCTATCTAATAACATTTGATCAATTAATGTCATTTAATAAAAATTTAATTATTAATAAAAAAATTTATGTTAATTTGCATTTTAATATTTATATTTACATAAATATTTGAATACTTGTGATAAATACGAACCAGCGTCTATATGGGCAAGTATACCGATGTTACGTATTTTTTCTACATCACATTTTTCGTTTTCTAATTTAGCTGCCGTCTGATTTAAATGTAATTTGCGTTTTTGCAATTTACAAAAAAAATATTTAATAATATTTCGAAACATTATATTGTAGTTCTTGAGTTTTTACATTAGAGTGATTTATGTAAGATACTACGTTTTATACTATACATTAACAGTATATTACTATGTAACATTATCATTGAAGATTGAAATCATATTTTTAATAAAATGCAAAACATTTTTTTTAAAGTGATTTTTTGACTAAAGTTTATGGTTTGTAATATATAATAGGTACTTTACCTATACAATGAATAATTTTGATAATTTTAAACATCTAATTTAACCTTTTAAAAAATAGTTTATTTTTAACTAATAAGTTTGCATACATTATTCATAATAATTAATAATATAAGAGAATAGGTAATACAATGTGCAAATATAAAAGATAAATATGTAATAAGGATAATTACAAAAATGTAATTAATTTTTTTATTATTAAAAAAAAACTTTTAAGTATTTATACAATAATATTGTATAAACTCATAAAAATAACACATTTAAATAATAAAATAAAAAATAAATTATAAATTTTCCCTTTTATCAAATACAGTCAAACGATAAAACTTTTAATTACAAAATTTCATAAACGTTGAAATAATAAATATAGAAATCAAACTACCAATAACTATAATGATATAGAAAATACATGATCTAAATTATAAATCTATTAAAAGTTAACAAATTTATTTATTTTTCTATAAAAGTATAATAATTAAGTTATACATTGTGATAAAAAAATATTAATTTTCTATGATTTTGAAAAAAGTTCGAGAATAAAGAACTTCATACACGTATGGATTTAAAAAAAAATGTTATTAAGACTTGAAATGTTCAGTGTTTTATATATAATATATCCTTAATAAAGGAAGGATTTACGATTGCATTATAAATGTACCTGAAATACTGAGTTATGTGCAGTGAACTCTTTATCTTATAACGTATTGGGTATGAATTATTACTGGAATGCATCAGAAATTATTATGCGTATGTTTTTATTTGTAATATTATTTTAATATATTTGTTTTAAAATGAGCAAATCAGAAAATTACAAAAACTATATCTAAGATAATTCAATAATAAGGATATAATATTTTTTTGTATTATTAGTATATTCTTTAATCTTGTCTTTTAGAAATAAATCCATTTTATTTTTATATAAGATTAAAATTATATAAAAAAGTCCCCGATTCTATGTAAATAAATAAATATTTATGTTTAAATTAATCATGTTTTTAGAATAATTGAAAAAGATTTAGGATTTGGATACAGATTACGGGCTGAATATGAAGGTATTGCTTATTACATTGAATACTTGGAAGTAGTACTTTCTAATTATTTTTTATATAATAAACAAATAGCCAATTATCTATAATGATTGATACTTATATATTTTTATTTATTGCAAAAATTTTTTAGAGTATTTTGTTTCGATTTCTACATGCTTAGACATGATCTAATTTATTTTTGACAAAAATTCTAATTTATCCATTATTTTGTAAGAAACATTGTATTTTTCAACAATTATTGGTTAATTGGTCTCGTAAATTAATATATAAGAATTTTAATTTAGCTATTTAGATGCTTCCACTATAATAGTCTTGCTTCCAAACATTATTTGTTTTTTTTTAATTATAATTTATTTTTTTAGTTAAGCAAATATATTAATGTTTTATGAAGTATGATTTCACTATTTTTTTTTATACAAAGTTTATTTTATTTAGATTATATACAAATAATATTGATTCGCGTTTATTATTTTTTATTTTCATCTATTATACAAGATAAGATTATTTTATTATAAAGATTTTTTCAAATAATTATTAAATTTGAATTTTTATATTTCTTTTCGACATGATAAGATATATAAGTAAATTGTTTGCGAAAATTATGAATTGTTTTAATTTTAATTTTTATGTTGTATAATAGATATTGTATATTAATGAAAAAGAATCGAATAATTAATTTTATTGTACTGAAAGTTATTTTCGAAGGTGAATTTCATGAAGCTTCATGTGCTTTAAAAACTATCCGTTATTATAAACTATTTTATTAAATTATATTTCAGATTGTTTTTATAAAATTTTTAGGTAAATATTTAAAAAAATTTTTTTTACTATGTTAAATATTTGTACGATATTCGAAGTAAAATTACATATTTTATTTTATATAATTAGATTTATGAAAACTTGATTTTTCTTATATATTTTTATGATTAAATATCCTTACATTTTTTCCATGTGTTGAATTAATAAGTAAAATTAATTATACAATTCACAAACTAATAACATTAAGATTTAACACAGATTAGAAATATTTTATTATAAATTTCATTGATTTTGTACATAAATTAATGTATAAAAATATATTTTTTTTCGTATCTTAAATCTAATTTCATGTGAATAATTATTGAAAAATAATGCAAATTCTTTTTTTTTATTATTCTAAAAGTTTTCAAACTCTTGGTTGCAACGTTATAATGTTCATATAAATTTTACGTTAAAAACAAGAATTATTTATTAAAAATCAATATGATTAGTTCTAAGATTATTCTTATTATTGAATAAAAAGTGGATTTTGTATACACATTTTTTTATTAATATAACCTTTTAAACGATTCTTTGTTTAAAAATATTTGGTGCTTAATTTAAAAACTTACCGTATTACTGTTTCATTCGATTTTTTTTTTATTTCTTCCACATGAATCTGGCTTATATATAAACTAATAATTATTTTAAATTCTTAATAAATTAATTAATATTTACCAGAATAATATTTACTAATTAAAACATCTAAAAATGAACTAAATCAATAAATTAATAGGATCATGCTTAACTGTTATGATAATTTATATAAATACATACATTTTTCAATTAATAATCAGTCTAAATTAGTTTTAATGATTTTTTGTAATTTAAATCAAATTGTAAAAAAATCTAATGAAATAAGATACGTTACTTAATTAATAAAAGATAAAATTTCTATTAAATTATAAAGGAATATAGGAAGAAAAATTATCTTAATGTGTATATACAGAATTATTAATTAAGTAAAAGAAATTTTGCTATTTCTTGAAAGTTATCAAAATTATAATTGAATGATGATTAAGAATCTGTACTTGCAACATCGATCACCTTTTCCTTTCATGTTTGCCGTGCGTCCAATCACCGATGTTCAAAATATTCTCCATTTAAAAGTGGCGCTAAATTATAGCAAATCTTTCAAAGCCAATATAAACGAAGCCACGCGGAAAATGCTGCTCATTATTAGAAAATCGTGTTTATGGAGGGATGTAAACTACTTTATTCATCGGTATACAAGTCTATTGTTTTCAAGTGAACTGGTGCAATTAATTATAAATAAAAACATTATATTACAAAGATGTTATAGTTTCTTTAAATATATCATTGGCACTAGTTAATAAGATATCAAGAAGTAAACAATTAATTTTTCCATAAATTCACCATTAAACCGGTAGTTATCGTCAATTTTTATATTACATTATACAATAATATTAATAAAAATTAATTTTGCAGATTTAAAAATTAAAATAATTATGAAATAAACTAAAGAACCAAGTACTTTCATAAGGAATAGTATAGGCATTGTGATTTGAAATTAGAACTGCATGTACACACGATCATACGTGGAAATATCACCCACGCATTGCAATTACTTAGAATCGAAAATAGCTACAATGAAGAAAGCAATGGTCAATCGTTATTATTTAAGCGATGAATTTTGGAAGAAAAGACAATATAGTGCTCACGAAGAAACGTCGTTCCAAAAAAAAGCAACCAAAGACACAGTTTTTGAAAAACAATTCCGTATGGCCAATGTGGGAAAAAATTGTCACATTAAGTTGGAAGACAATAAAACCAAGATGACGGGCGACAAGTACGATCGACCATTTAAGAAGCGTAAAATCGAGTACGAATTGATAAATGTCGAAGCGCAAGGGTAATCGATCTAATATCTCGTTCTTTCCATAAGATATCAATTAAAAAAATTTTTACTATAAATTTGAAGCTGAGTACCTACGAATATATCTATATATATAATATCTATTTGATCACTACATGTAAATACATTAAATTTTTTTAATATAAATTATGGAGGCTTAGTTTCTGAAATGCACATTTGTGAATATAGAAACCAAGGTTGTAACAAAAAATCTGTAAATAAATATTGCAATTAACTTGAATATAATGTATTATATAGTAAATAAAAATTAATAATGAGTATGTTGTTTATTTTTATATTTGAAAATAAAAACAGTATCATTTTTAATAACATTTATAGATATTGTAAGTTTATTATGAAAAGTTTATAAGTGCAAAATTTACTCAAAAAATGAAACTGAAAATAAAAAGAATAATTTTAATTAAATAAATTTTGTTGATAAAATAAAAATGTAATCATGTAAAAAGATTCTCATACATTTTTTATATATGTTATTCAAACATTCATTTTAATTCACATTATTCTAATCATTTTTATTGAGTGTACTTTATACTGTTATTAAATTGTAATTTTGAAACTTTAGTCTAATAAAATTTACTTAGAATTTAACATGATCTGTATTTATTTTTGTAATATTACTTTTTAATTTCTTTACTTTGGAGCAAAGAACTAGATATGTAATAATAAAGTATGTATTATATAAAATTTTATATTAAATTTATAAAAAATAATTTTAATTAAATTGAAATTTTTTTACTTAACAATAACGAATCCCAAAATTGAACTAATTATTTGTTTTATTACATTTACTAAATATATCATTAAAAATTCTTATTTACAAAGTCAAATTATATTGTAGATTAATAGTATTTTGCTTTAATAGTTTTTTCGTCATAGTAAGTATTAAACTGTTTCCATTTATATCTTTTTTTTGGATCCTTTTTAGAATAATCTGGTCCAAGATTCGACAATAAACCTAAAGTGGATTTGCAGAAAATATATTTCATTTGATTAATCTGATAAATTAAAATTGTATATAGATTTTTTTGAATTAAAAAATTCATTTAATGTATTATTAAAAAATCATTAATTATTTTAACAAAATCAAATACCAAAATAATATAAAATGAAAAGCATTGTTTAAAATTATTGTATAAAAATTGAATTAATTTTTTTGATAATATAAAAATATGAAATGAATTTTTAAATTTGAAAAAACTTATAATTAGAAATACAGCAAAGGGTACATAAAATATATCAAAAATACCAACCAGCTTTTTGAGCCATTGTTATTAAAGTACCAATTCTTTTTTGTTGTACATAACATAAACCAGTTATCCTTCTATGTAACATATGACCATTTGATTTCATAAATTGACGTAATATAAGAACATCCTATAAATACATTAATTTAATTATAATATTTTACTCATTTGATTTAATTATTAAAAATAATACTCACTGTGTATTTTACATCAACACCTGTTGAACAAAGACAACATGCTCCATTATCACTTTGTTTTAAAAGTAATTTTTCTTTGGGATGGGGTTTGATAACCGCTTCTATAATTGTTGTATTTCCAACTTTTGTTTCTATTACTAAAATAATTATAATTAAAAATTTCAATTAATTATACGTAATAATTAAATGTATCGATATATTTTATTTAAAAAATGAATTATTAAAAACAAAAAAAAAATTAAAAATTTAATTATTTATATTAGGTATTGAATATAAAAATTGCTACATAAAAAAATATTACTAACTTTCTTTTATGTTTTTTGTTGCGGATAATGAAATATTTCTGTAATAATCGGATAAAAATAAATTTTGTCGGATATTTGTAAATAATCGAGAAATTATCATGGTGCACTGCACTTATTTGACAATAAAATGTGAAACATGTACCTAACCTACAATTGATTTATTAAAAGCGTAATTTCATTAGTATATTTTCAGTTTTTATAAAAAATGTAACAATCGGTTTATTTAATTAAACGATTATTATACAAAAAATTTATAATCTACGTAGGTTAATAAATTTTATCATTATAAATACATTTCGTAATATATTGCACATAATTGTTCGAGCTTATTGGAGCTTTCCATTAGAACTTGTCGAGAAATCAAGCAGGCGACGTGGCTGGGGCTATAAGTCAAAAAACACGGTACCGGATATTGGGTGGAAAAAATCGAGTATAGCGATAATCATTCCAGTGAAAAACAAGAGAATAGACATGTAAAACGGGAATGTAACTTTTTACCCTTAGTATTTCCACTTAGTTGTTTTATAGAGATATTTTCCTTTTAAAATAAGCCGAGTCAAAATAAAAAATGGGACTGTGCAAGTGTCCGAAGAGAAAAGTTACAAATCAATTTTGTTTCGAACATCGTGTAAACGTTTGCGAAAATTGTATGGTTACAAACCATCCAAAAGTAAGATAACATTATGTTTTCATTAATAAAATTTATTTTGAAAATGTTTCGTATTATACGTTAAAGTTGCTTCATTATAATTATTGTACATAACCAATCTTGCTTTGAATATTGGAATATAATGTTTCTATTTTAATTTTTTTTTAATACTTATTCTTTCATTTTTTATATTTAAAAGAAATAATTTCATGCTAATAATATTATCTCCTATATAAATACAATAATTTTTTATTTTTAGTGTGTTATACAGTCATATTTGCAATGGCTTCAAGATAGCGATTGTAATCCAATCTGTACGTTTTGTACAGAAAGCTTAAGCTTTAGAGAATGTTGTCGATTAACTTGTTATCATGTTTATCACTGGGCATGTCTTGACTCTTATTGCAGGAGTTTACAAGAACCTAATAATCTTGTAAATTACCTTTGTCCAACATGTAATACCCGTATTATTCCACAACCAAACTTGGTATCTCCAGTAGCTGATGTTTTAAGAGAAAAACTTGCAGGAGTAAACTGGGCAAGGTCTGCCCAAGGGCTACCTTTGGTACTTAACATTATTTTAAAATTATATTTTGTACTTAAAATAATATTTTATATGTAAGAAAATAATTTATTATACACAAATTTATTTGTTTACAGTTAAGTTTTGAAAGAGAAGAAAAACCAAAACAAGCTAGTACTGTGGAGTTAGAGAAAACTCAATCACCTATGCACCAAAATCACATATCCTCTGCAGCTACTTCTAGGACAAGTGGAACAGTCACTTTGTCAAATTCTATTGCAAACAATATACATTCTAATAATCAGAAAATGGGTCCACCATATTCTGTTATAAATATGGAATCCAATTTAGCAATGACTAATCCTATTCCAAGAAAAGTTTTCGAAGCATATGATGATCCAAAAGATTTTTCATTTGATCACGATGAAAATAAATATCAAAGAAAATCAGCAATAGAATGGTTCTTCAGATGGCGGAAGTTGATAATGAAGACTCCAGCTCGTAGAAGAAATATTGCTGGGTCATTGCACAAACGATATGCAACTTTAATCATTTTTGGAATAGGCTTATTTATTTGCATAATAATGCTGTTGTCATGGTTAGGTAGAATGGCAACAGATGGTGATCCTTCATATGATCCTATTTACAATCCATTGATTAATGTAGATAAAAACAGTGACCAATTAAATTAGTTATAAATGTGCTGTGCTTGGATTGTTTTATATTTTGATTCCCATTAAATGTGCGAAATAAGAGATCAGTCATGGTAGAATAATTAATTTAATTTGATATGCAAGTCAAAAATTTTCAACATCTTATTATACATGGATTCAATAGACTGAACGTAATTTAGATACATATATTTAACATAACTGCATAAGTGCAAATAATACGTATGATTTTATGAATAAACGTCTGTTTTTAATCTAACAGTTTGTCAAAGTGTATGGTTAAATAGATTATAAAATATTTGTAATATATATTCCTGATAATTGGGTTATGTTTAGTAGTTTATTATAAATGATTCTCATTGAACTGTATTACCAGTGAAAAAAGGAAAATCATTACTTGATTTATAAATCATTTATTGATACAATAAAAAATTCTAAAAGTGATAGTTTTTAAAAGTGGTCATGAGAATTCTAAGATGTAGCTTACTACACGTAAAATTAAAAATTTGTACATAATCGATAAAAATGTAAATTTTGTAAACACTTATTAAGTATACATAAAAAAATTAAAAAACGAATTATATAATTAAAAATTAAATTTTTATTTATACATAATTTATTTTTTATTAAAAATTAATATCAAAAGTATAATTTTCAAAATATAATGCAAATTTTTATATTTGTGAATCTTACTTTTTATTTTAATTTCTTATTTAAAGATATCTTTTTGAAAGTTACATGTATTTATGATACAGCTTTTATATTTGAAAAAGATAAATGACACAAATAAAATAAAATACAAATTAGTCGCTTTACTATTAAAAAACTTAAGCAGTTTATACAAGAATATCATTTGTATTGCAATATATTTTCAAAATAAAATGGATTTAATAATTTATATATTGTTTAAAATGAATTACAATAATATAACTCCTGTTTGTAAAGCAACAGTATATTTTTTATTTGCTATACATTTTTCTGAGCTTACGTGCGCATTTTCTTTATCGACCCTTAAATACGAGCTTAGATTTATTTATTTTTATACGCTCAGTGCAGCAGAAAATAAAATGGTTTAAACTAAAACATGTCTAATTTAACATAAAAATAATTATAAATATAAACACCCCTTTAATGATAATATTTATACAAGTTTTATATTTGGACATAAAAAAAGTAAATAAATTGAATTATTTAATTTGAAAATAGCTTTATAACTTTTTAATTAAAATTATCTTTTAAAGGCAGTTGATATAATAATTTTTTGGTAAAATTAAATGAAACAAATAGAAAAAGAAAATTTTTTTTTTTATTCAGAATAAAATTTTCAAAAGAATTTTGTTACAAGTTATAATCAATTAACTGATTAAAAATAAATAATAATTTATAAAATCTGAAGATGTGTAAAATATCAAGGTACGTCTTATGAATACATTACTATTGCTATTTGTTAAATAATGAATAAAAGTTTTTTTATATTTTATATTTAATGCTTAAAAGTCTCTTAGGAATATTTTAATTTTTAATATCTACTTAATATTTATTTTCTGTATAAATTATTAGAATATAAGGTTTTTATTTTTAATTTAGCAATATATATATATATTATAAAATTTCTTGTTTTTCATATATTGTAATAAAATTTGAAGCGTTTTATACTTAAATTTGAAATTCTTTGCATTTAATTAATGTCATTTAAAGATAAAAATACGTATTTTTGAAAGTATTAGTAAAAATATCATACTTAATAAGAAAAAACGAGTATTCAACTAAATAAGTTAAAAACAAATTTTTTAATTTTGGTATTAGTAAAAATTATATTAAGTACTTAAAAAGGTATGAACAATTTCACAACAATAAAATAATAAATTATTTCTTAATTTAATTTAAATAATATAAAAAATAGATTTTTAAACGTTGGTTATGAAAAATAATCATTGATAAAAATTATAAATAAACATGATATTTTATAATTTTTTTGAAAAGTAACTTTTCTAATCTTAGATATGAATAAGCACTTTAATTAAAAATTTTAAAAAATACTTATTTTCAACTTTGTAGCAATAGAAGTTTGTAAAGATCGATCAGCAAAATGGACATTTCCATAATAAAAAAATTACTGTATTTGTAATTAAATTCGAAATCATAAAAATATTATTTATTATATTTTGATAAATATAATAAGAAGTAAATATACAATAATTAGAAATAAGAAATTTAAATTTAATCGGAAATTAACTATATTTTAAATAAAAAATAAAAGTATTCTTTAAAATTTTTCACTAAAACTTGTTCTTTAAATTTATAGAAATTTTGGAAAATATTGGATATTAAATATAAAAATATCTGTCAACAGTAATATTTTTATACTTTCTTTTTAGTTTTACATTAAAAGTCAATAAAAAATGGTATATATTTTGTTTTTTCACGAGAGTAAAATACATCTCTATATTAACTAATTGACATATAAATTCAGTATATAATAGTATTACATATATGATTTTTAACTTTCCATTTCGTACAGTCTGTTATTTATTAAATAAAGTGCAATTTGCTACCGTTTTAACAATTTCACCTTTCAAAAAAAAATTTTATCTGTATTTCATAGATTCGTTAGCCTTGTAAATTTTATTTAAAATTTAAAAACTCACTAAATATTTTTATGACATTTATAAAAAATTTGTATTTTCTTTTCGATTTGATGAATAAAACAGACTCAGCATTATTTTATCTGTTTATCCTTTTTTACAATTATCCCTCTATCAGTTGTTTCAGTTTATTTTTATGAAAGATAAAATGTAGAATTTGAAAAACTGTATTACGAATGCAAATATTTTATATCTTTGTATTAATTTCTTTTAATTTTAGAAAAAAATTAATATCTAAAGAAAAATACAAACGTATTCGTTTTTTGAGAGTAGAAAAAGTATAAATATCAAACTACATTATGTTTAAATTCTTTTATTTTTTAATATGACACAATATAGTAAAAACAGACAAGGCGTCCTAAAGAGAAAAAATTACTTCACAGATATAATCGAATTATCAAGTCAGCGAGTAATTCTATGAGAAATTTGAGTAACATAAAAGTTGATTAGCTTGTGTATAATGATACATCAGATAACGTAAAGAGCATATTTTGAAATAAAAAATTCAATGTTTTTGTTCAGAAGCTTAGCTATAATTCAATAAATTAACAATCATCATATTATTCATAGAAATAAAATGAGAACTTTAAATATCATAGAGCTTAAGTTAGATTACTTTTACCAAAGAAAATAAATTTTAAAATAGAAGCTTATAATTTAAGGAGCAGTTCGTAACAATAGAGAATAATTAAAAAAATTTTCCGTATATTTTTCATACTACGCTATTTAACACAAAAATGAAATAAAATTTAATTGGCGAGCAAATTAGTTGACGATATCTTAATTTTCTTAAAGCTAATATACAGTTCTGAAAATAATTCAATAGAAAAATATTATGAAAAATGACAAAGCTCACTTTAAAGGCAAAGTTTTGACAGCTTTCGGTACAATTGATCAAGTATATGAAATCTAATGCTTGAATTCATATAATATTGCTAAAAGACAGGAAAGCATTAAAAATACTCAAAACGTATTCAGTTGTCACATTAATTAAGTGCGCACTAAATTCGCACACTATTAGTTTAGAAATTTTTCAAGTTGTTTCATTTGCCTACTAAGCGCGAAAATGAGTGAAATTAACAAATTCACAGAGTGTTTCTACATCTTCTTCATTATTTAATTTGTAATAAATTACGAACAAGCGACAGTAATTTTATATTAAATCTTGAGCAGTTTACAGAACACTTGCAGATTAATTTCTCGAAGTTAAAAGCGAGGAAAGGAGGTGATCAAACAGTTAAGCATCATCTATCCGTCACGAAACGAAAGTCTTCGATTATTCCTCTGTGGTTTCGTTACGCGTTGAACGGCGACGTGTTGTTTCGCCACCAGGGAGAACAACGTCAAAGTAATTTCGCCTAAAAGCTCATGGTTCGTGATCTCCCTACTCG
This sequence comes from Platyscapa corneri, assembly GCA_018907185.1. Taxonomy (NCBI): domain Eukaryota; kingdom Metazoa; phylum Arthropoda; class Insecta; order Hymenoptera; family Agaonidae; genus Platyscapa; species Platyscapa corneri. The sequence continues at coordinate 683,665 of JACCHW010000074.1, forward strand.
TCTCTGTTGCGGGACTAAAAGTACCGCGGAGTGGGAGAAGCTTGTTAGACCCTCGGACATTTTTTGGGAGCCAATCGGATTCAAGATATTACTCGCTATCGAAGGAGGAAGGTTTGGGCCCGTAGTTGGGATCGCGTATCTAACACTCCAGCTGTTACACGCGCGTTGACTCGCATCGACGCCGGTAGTCGTTCGAGTGTCGCACATCGAAGCTACGCCGTAAAGGCCTCGCCAAGTGTCATCGTCGAGGAGAGGAGTCTCCGGTAGCTCGGGGCCAGCTATGTTTCCGGGGTTGCTGCTCCGTAGCGTTGGATTCCGGAGTCCCGGACAAAAATGTAAGTCAGCCATAGCCACCGTCTTCCCGGGTGAGTTGTATCGCTCTGTCCTGGCGTTGCGAGAAACCACGGGTCTACTTTTCGTCGTTGTCAGCTTTTGTAAGTCGAGCTGTAACCGCGAGCGAATCGCTATGCGGCTGTTCGTCGAAAACTTTAAGCTTTTTTGTCCGTTATGTGCTCCGTATTCTGAGATAATTCTAAGATATATTTCACGAGTTTTTAATATTCGCTTTCGTTCACAGTGCAAAGCGATTCTTGTTTCAACTTTAGACTCGATACTCTAAATTACTTGGCTTATTTTTTATACTACCTACAAAAACCTACTATTTTATTTTCAATTCACGCTGCTATAAATTTCGATTTACTTTGAGGCCTTTTTTTAAGCCCGAAGCTATTGCCAGTAATATATGCAAAAATCAGTATCTGAAATTTAAAAAAATTTTATTTTATCTAATCGTAAAAGCAATATTTTATTGGAATTCCGAAAATACTTTTCATTTAAAATTAATACCCATATTTCAGCTAATACTTGAAAGTTAGATTATTATTATTGTATATAATTCGATAATAGATATTGTCTGGGTAAAACGGCTAAGAAAGTTCGTACTTTATCTTGAAGTAAATCGAACATCATTTTCTTCTGCTGTTTTATAGCCTTCGAGAAATTAATCAATGTCTTAGCCGTGAACTTCAATTCAACGTTAAATTACAAAGTATAAATTTAGTATTTTTAACTGTTCAAATTAAAATTTAACGTAAGATAGAGATAATTATAAGATAACACTTTTTAAATATTTCAAGATTTCAAATATTATATTCAATATTCAAATTATTCAAATATTCAAATATTCAAATATTCAATTAAATATAAACGTAAAATTCGAAACTAAATGATTAGTTTTACGCGTAAAATTTCTAGCGATAAAAGTCTTGGTCAATTCATTATCATACAAATATTTTATTATAAAGTTATAAAATAGTTATAAAAATTAATAATATCTTCAGAATTTAAACTAAATACTGTGAACAGTCTTGTTATGGTATTTTCACGCTATTTATATTTTTAATCGGGAAATATTATTCATACAAAAGACTTAAGAGTATCCAAGAGTTCTGCGGTACGACGTTGATAAATGACGTCGGCACATTGTACAATACGAATTCTTGTTTTACTTCAACCTCTATCGCTACCCAACATTACATCTGATCTTCAAATAAAGAAATTTCAAAAAGGCATCGAAAATATGAACGACACTTCCTCTAAATTAAAAATGTGCTTTGTATTCAGGTAGCGTGTCTAGCATACGCAGCCACTGCTGGACCCGGACTCGGCTTAATCAAAAACAGGTTATCGTTGTAACGGGTTGTGATTCGGGTCTCGGTTACAGCCTGGCCATGCATTGCCGGGATAACGGAGCTACAGTGATGGCGGGCGTCCTTCACAAGGACGGTTTAGCCGCCCTTGAACTTGCACGCAGAGGAGTCATTGTGTCGCATCTCGATCTCACCAACACTGGCAGCGTCCAGAACTTTGGCGAGGCTCTTGACGGAATCCTCGAGGATAAACAACTAGGTAAGTCGTATTTTGATAACTTTTAGTCTGTGATATATCTGTGTCGATACAGTTGCCGAATGCTTCGAACTCGCTCTCGCCGTTAACGCGTTCTGGCAATACATTGAAACTGTTCGAAAAATTTTTATTTGCTGAATTATGAAAGTATCGGGCAGAGATTCCTAATACACGCACAAGCAACTGCTTATTATATTCAGAAATGGATTTTAAGCTCAGCGTATTTAAAATTGTTTGATTTTTAAAAACAGTTTATTTGCGTATTCGACAGTGAAAGTAGTAGACCGCGTAAAATGCGGACAGAGTATCATTTGATTATCTCAGCCTAGTTTTTTTTTTTACAAGAATAATCAACAGTGGTTGTCAACGGAATTAAATGTCACATTTAACGCGTCCGAGAGCTTAAGCCACAACCTTGTGTCTTCCGCTGAGACGAGCAAAGATTACAATTCACGTTGATTGACCCAATTCCGTATGCAGGCGATCTTCAGCAGACTGGATTCCTGGCGAGGAAGTACAGGTGCTCGATTACGTGTTGCAGAATTTCGAGCCTTGGTGAATAACGCCGGTGTGATGATATTCGGAGAGTTTGAGTGGCAGCTGTCGGAGCAGGTCAAGTTACAGATGCAGGTGAATTTCCTGGGCACGATATCGTTGACGAGGCAACTGATGCCTATTATGCGTCGACATTCGAGCAGAATAATCAACGTTACCAGTCACTGTGCCATCGCACCGCTTCCCGGACTTGCTGTTTATGGGGCCACGAAGGCAGCCCTCGAGGCCTGGACAACTTCGCTTCGGCTCGAAGTCAACAAGTATGGCGTCAGCGTTGTCTCCTTCATACCCGGTTTGTCATTGCGCCTGTGTCTGTCTTTAAAAGCTTAGGTGCTTAACCCGTCTGACGAACTGTTACTAGACTCCTGCTGGTGCCAGAGGGATTGATTTTTCTGCCTGGATTTTTCCCGTCTTTCGTCGTAGTGAAATTTTTCGCAATAACGGGGACACGTTTTATTATGATTGTTTGATTGTTTTAGCAATTCTGGAGAATAGAATGGTTTTTGTTTTTATTAAATAACATTTCACGTGCGAGATACGAGGCAACAAAAATTAGAGTTGATTGCAGTGACTTTTTTAAAGCAATTGCTGAGAGGAATTTTCGTTTTACTGCAAGTCGTGAAATCGCTCTTTAAAGATTGATTTCATCTATACGTCAATTTCAATATCAATTGTTTAAATTAATTAATTAGTAATCTGAAAGTTTAATGGCATGGATAAATAATTGACCTTATTAAACAAAACTTATGTTTAGATGCGTTAAACTTTTCACAATAATTAGTCACAAATTCGGAAAAACGCTTTAGTTGAACTTAATTTTTTATAAATTTTGAAGTGTTTCTTATAAAATTATTGTCAACAGAATTTTCATAACGTATCGATTTTTTAATTATATATATATATATATATATATTACAAAATAACTAAAGTAAAATGCATCGATTCTTGATTTATAGTATTTTTTAGAAATTAAAATATGTCATTTGAATTAATTTTTAAGATGCCGTAATACGTAATTATAAGTTTGTGATCAAAATTCAAATGAAATTATTATATTTACATGTTCAACGACTTATTTTATCAAAACTTTTCCAACACTTACATTATTCTAATTATTTCTTAAGTTTCATTAAAAAATGATAATTTAAGAATAAAATTTAACGAACATTTGAATATTATAATTATCTATAAGATAAATATAAAAATATCTATTCCTATATTAATTAAGAAATTTATTTTTAGTATAAATAATTGAGATTATTAATGTTTTTACGTAAAAAATTCACTTTTAGTATTAATTGGGTATGAATTATTTTTCATAATAAGATTGGGAAGGTTATTAACCTCATTCATTTAGATAATATAATTAATTTGAATAAAGTAGAATTCAAACATAAAATTGTTGAGATGTACAATTTACAACTTATTAAAATTATTTATACACCATATTCGAACAAACCTTAATTTAATGATTTATTTAATTCATATTAAAAGTGCTTTTTATGTACAGTAATATTTTATATGTGCTTTATAACTAATTTTTGATTTGTGTTAAATTGCATATGTTTTTAAATTATATTAAAAAACTCTCATTACGTATTGAAATACAATATAAACTCTTTGTATTTTATTTGATTTATGACTACTAAAATGAGGTTATTCAGTTTTTTTTTTAAATTAATTATTTGCAAAGCGCTATATACATTTAATCATTGTTAATACTGTCACTTACTTAATACTGAAATATATTTTATACAATACTTTCGTAGTTTTTTAATGCAAAATCGTACTTTCACTGAGAATTTCATTGTTGAATAATTAGTATATAAAATTTTTAACAATTTTTATTAAACTTTACGGATTGGATTGTTACTCGTAGGAAATATCCTGAATTTGTACTTTACATAAATTTACTCAAAAATATACACAAGGCACGTAATTATTTAAAAAATATTTATAAAATATTTCCAACGTTTTTAATATTCTCCGTCGTTACATCTACTCTTGTCTAACCATTAATAAATCATGAGACGCGTCTTGAAACCTTACGTATATTGTTTTAATAAAAATTGTTAAATTACATCATTCGAAAATATAGCGGTTCCAACTTCTAATAATCTTATTCTAATACCATTAGGTTCTTTCATAAACGAGAGCAGAATATTGGCTCATCAGAAGAAGTACTTTGAAGACATGTATGATGACATGAGCGAGGATACGAGGCGATTTTACGGTGATTACTTCAAGAAGTATGTTGAGTATTTAACGTCTCTGCCCGTGGATAGTAGACCTCGTCGGATTGACAATTCCAAATTGTACGAAGCTTTTGATGGTGCACTGCTCGACAACCGACCCTCGGCCTTTTACAAGTTAGTCCTCTGAGAACAGAATATAACTAGATTTTAATGGAGTCTCGTTACGTAAATGATTAAATGATTTTCAGTTAAATTTCGTTAGCAAGTGTATTTATAAATTATATCATTAGATCCCTTTAAAGCTTAAGTTGAAGTTATGCCTTTATTTTCTTCGACGTACGCTTCTATTCATCAATTTTGTTATTAGTGAGTGAAATTTTATTGTCTAAGTAAACTTTAAGAGAACTCTTGAAATGTTAAGTTTTATAAGATATATATCGTATACATATATAATATAATGGAATTGCATATTTTACTATTTTAAAGAAATCCTTTTTTATAAGATTTAAAAATTGAATTTATTTCTTTAACAAAGTTATTTAATGAAAATAGTTTAACATTAATTTTCAGAATCTAGAGAGTAGTAATAGATTCAATTATAATTTAAAAAAATAGATTTTTTAATTTAAAATTAAAATAAGATTTGGAAAACAAATTTTTGTCTACTAATTAAAACTGAAAATTTGCGCTTACAAAAAAATGTATACTCTGCTCTGAAGTAAAGCAAATAAAAAATGTATTCTTTATGTTTTCCTTCTTAGCCTTTTAATCAAAGTTTTATCAATAATGAATTGTTCGAGATACAGTTTTTACATGTTAATCTACCTTATGATCTAGAACCGAAAAGATAATTATAGATTTATCGAATCACATTTTAATTCATTTAATTCACTGCTAATTTTATTATTATGTTTTTTTTAAAATAACATCTATCATTTTGTTTCAAATGGACAAAAATAAATCTTCAACATAATCAATTAATATCAAGAATATTTATAAATTGATATTTACAATAAAGTGTTTGTATTTAACACTAATAGACACATACGCATTTGATAGAATGCTTTGGCATTTAATTATAAGTATAAAAATTCAGTTCACTAGGCCTGTCGAGTCATAATCAAATTTCTTTCGCCAAATTTGAAGATAGGAATCTCATTTATTCGAATGAAATGCCATTGACTCTCATTTTACCTCGTGCATAGACTCGTAATCATATTCAAAAAAATTTACAATATACCACGCGCACGATAACGTAATTAAATTTATCTTTATCTAGATTTTCAAGAATTCTTGATCAATAATCGTTTATTTATTTAAATATTTAACCATTGTTTGTGCTCCTTGATTGTAGCCGTTCAATTATTTATACATTTACGATTTATTGAATGACATCCATCAAGATTGGGAATATCACGTAAACGTAGATAGACATGCTCTTAGATATAAGAAATATTTTTATTTACACAGGTGCGAGCCCTGGCGATACACATTTTATCACACGCTCTTTCGTATCATGCCAACGTATATAAGAGATTGGCTTGCCGAGAGATTCATGCAAATGCCCAAGTGGAGTGACTGCAATCGATCGTCGCCGCTTCATCAGGACAATAATGTCAAAGGAAATTCCACGCGCAAGTGAACTGACGGGATCATCGGCAACGTTCATTTGCGATATTCACATTCTCTGCGAGCGATGAGGTTTCGCGTTAACGGATGAATCTACTACTCGCTGCAGCCATTGTTCAGATTTTTGGAACCAGAACTGAGAGATAAGTCGTTGTTGTTGGACGTACACGGCCAAGCAATAATCACGAATTTCGGAGTTTCGTTTACCTGGAGGAACTTTGCCCACCGACATAGAAGTACATTGTTCGATGGTCACGTACACTGTCGCGTCTAAACGTTTTATACGAACGAGTGTCCAGGCTAATTATTTATTTGTATTTAGCGCACGCGTTGATAAATTTTCAGGTAACGCAATGTAAAAGCCGAAAGTTTAGTGACGTACGGTAGTGTCAGTACAAGAGTCGACGCGTTTAAGCTTAAATATTCACAGAATTGTTGGTAGATTCTTTAAGTCTAGACAAGACGAGATTTGTACTTTAGCACATACTCCGCTTCGAAAGCGAACGAGATTTTATTGGTATTGTATAAGAATAGCGTCGCAAAAGAATTGACAGTCGTAGATCTTGAGAGCGAGCGAGTTAATCAAGTTCTTTAGATTTACATTGAATTTGTCACGTCCAAGAATGTAAGTGAAAAGGAATGATAAGATCTGTGGGTTTTAAAGTAACCGGTATCTTCATTGGTGTTACGCACCGAGTACAATTCCTTTGCGCAGTACCAATCGCATTTTAAGGTACCTTTTACCGTCCGTGTTTATGCTTATGACGACTCGAATACGAAATGTACAAATGTAAGCGAACAAATGTCTGACAGTGTAACGAACCATCTGCTTAAATTAATCGAACAACCTGCTCGCGTAATTTTAATAATTTTTTGAAAAGTTAATCTGTATCAATGCACGTGTGAGATAATACACTTGCAGATGTTCGTTAAAAATGGGAGCACGAGCGTTAGATTTGCATTTCATACGTAAACCACTGCTCTTCGATGAGGTTTCAGAGCGTTATATCAGCACGAGCTTCATCCGTTATCTTCGAAACTAGCTTCGTTACAGCGATTGGCACTTTAAAACATCTTTATGACGTAGGAGTCAAACTTAATTTCAAGTAACCACATGAAAGATGCGTGACGATGTTTTTGGCTCACACGTCAGCATCGTTGTGCTCAATATTGCGCTTCAATAATATCGGAAGCCGCAACAAAAGGCAGCTTTTACGCGAAATCGCATTAACAGCGGCGTGCGCAAGATTTATTTTTCACGTCGTTTGGTTTTCAAATGCTATCTGCCTGCGCTATACGAGATATTGTATTTACGACTCGTATAAAAAGTGCAGGGTGTAGTGATGTATGGATAAAATAAAAATGAACAGAGAGAGAGAGAGAGAGGGAGAAGGAAACACCTCTAATTGTTTTCGCGTAATCGATAACGAGAGTTCAATTGCACACCTGCGAGCCAGCAATTCTTGAGAAACCGATAGTTGAGAGAAAATTATCGTCCAAGGCAGTTGCGTGTGATTAGATACAGTGCGGTCTTAAAAACACGGGAGCGAGCGTTCGCTTGTTAGAAATCGACGAGGAAACACGGGGACCTCATCGGTGCTTTATTGTCGAAAACAAAACAAGCACGTCATCGCCGCAAAGATGAACTTCATCCACGGTAAACATCGTTTTCATATCTTTTACGAAAATTTTGATTCTCTTATTTCCGCTTCATTTATTGCAAATTTTAACGAACTATTATAATAATTGCTGCTCCAACGTAAAATACCATCCTACCGTCAATTTACCTTTAACGCCCCAATGCTTTTTTTTCAACATTCATATTTTTCCATACATCTCGTAATGATGTTACGCAGTTTTATATTGATTTTACTTTTCGTTAGTTACGTAAAGAAAAGCAGACAGAACTAATTAAAAATATTTTTTGTGAAATAAATATTCTAAGCATTTTTCAACATAGAAATTATCATTTTGATGAAACAATAATATCTGTTAAATTAAAATCATGTTTTGAATTAGGCTTGTCTCTTACTCTCATTAGCGAACTGCAAATAGTTCGGTATTTACGAAGCGATGGTTAAGTATGAAAGTCGTGTATATGATAATAAATGATAAAAGGATTTTAAGGAATTAAAGATTTATCTTAAGAAAAGACATCATAATTGTACATTAATGTAAGTAAAGTCAGTATTATATTTATTTAAATTCGATATCAAATAGTTAATTAACTATTGTCTTTACGAACAATAAAATAATTATTGTAATTTTTACATTTTAACATGGAATATATTCCTAATATTTTAATTTTTTATACAAATTCTTTGTAATAGCGGTACTTGTTAAAAATTTTGTAAAATTACATATTTTTTTAAATAGCTTATTTTACAATCTTTAAGTTTTAACGAATTTAATCCTAAATGATCATGAAGATAATAGACTGATAAAATAAGTTTGTAAGTAAAATTGTGTATAAGATATGATCAACACAAATTTTTTATTATCAAATGTCGATAATAATTTTATAGCCAGTCGTTTAGCAATGTATCGTATAAATTTTTGATAAAATCTTTACAAATGTTTGAACGTGTCAACTGAAAAAATATCAAGTTCAATACTATTCTATTTTGTAGATAAATTTTATTATGATTTGAATTCATATTTTCCTATTAACGATTGATTATTATCTGCTATAACTGAAGACACTGGATTATCTTCAATATGAATATAGTGTGGAATGTTTTCTAGTATAATCATTAATTTTTTTTTTGCATAATTAAAAAAAAAATGTTATGACAAATAAAAGATAACGATGAGTACTTTAATTTGACTTGTAAATATACTATGTATTTTTAACGTTATAAGAATATATTATCAATCATTATAAAAACATTCATCTTACAATTAGAGTTACATTTCTTATCACTCGTTTAAGAAAAAAGTATTAAACGAAATAATTTCCTCTTAATTTAATACATAAAAAAAAATTGAAAAATTTTTTAATACTAAAATGAATTACTTAATAAAACAAAAGTTATTTTAACAAATTTTTTATAATGAAAAAAGTCGAAAACAATAAGTTTATAATTTACAACTTAAAATATTTGAAATAATATTTCAACTTACTATATAACGATTTTGGTTTTGTTTCGATAAGAACGTCGTTTTTCAATCATAATGTATTCATTAATAAAATATATCAATTTATGGTAAAAATTTATGTATCCACAGTCATATATCTTACAAAAGTTTTAACGTATATACACTTAAATTTAATAAATGTTGTTAATAACTATTAATTTATATTTTGGAATAATATTAATTACTAAATTTTTTAAAAAATTAATTTTGCATTAAAAAGATATGAAGAATACGAAATAATTTTAACTTAATCCCTAAAAAATGCAAAAATGATTTGTCGATGAAAAATTTAAGGGATAACTCAATATATTTTACGATGGCATTAACTATGATAACATTATCAGAAAATTTTCAATGGAGGGAAAATTTTATTATATGTAATATCATATTTGTACGAGTAAATTTAAAAATGTTAAAGAAATACAGAATTTTAAAATATGAAATAAATAATGAATTATAAAGGAAAATATTATTTATTATTTAAACATTTAGCCATAAATTAATAAATAATACAATTTTATATTTTTTAGTGTTCAGCATTGAGTAATTTTTTCGTGACTATAGAATCGCCATAATATCCAAAGTTTCTTTTATACACGGCCACGTATATTCGTACTATAAATTCTCTCGTAATTTTAATGAAAAAATTTTTTTTATAAAACGCCAATTATATAAAAAATAAACCTTCGTGAATATCATTCCTGCCGAAAATACATACAATTTCATATTTGTAATTTACAAAATAAAAAAACAGGATATTTTCATAAATAATTGAAAAAATAATTAGTTAAAATTATGTTTCAAAATTTGAATTGATAAATGAAATTTTCGTGTGAGTTTTATAGCTATAAATATTCGAAGTAATTTTGTTTTAAGGCTATTATTTTACGCGATGAATGTTAGAGCATATTTCATTAAAAGTGAGATATTTTTATTCAGTTATTTTGATAAGGAAGAATATAGATGTCTACAATAAAAAAATTTTAATAACATCATAACACATTAATCTTCATCATACGAGATTGATAATATCAAAATACTGTGACTATCTTATAATTTAATTCTTATAATTTAATAGTATTGTTCTAAAGACTGAATAGAGTAATGCGCAAGTAAAAAATGAAAATTAAGCGCAAGATAATGTATTCGATAGGTTTATGAACTTTCATCGAATTATGTCCGCATTAAAAGATAATCTTATATCAATAAAGTTATTTTTAAGAAATGCATATTTTCGCCATGACCGTTTTTGCCAAAATATTATTCATAAAAATTTGTAAAACATAGATACAAAAACACACGCGCACACATACACGAATGCGAATTCATATACGAGGACGTTGCATTTTTTACACGGGTACTATTATCGATATATTTTTCACCAAAGATCATTACTTTTACCACATAAATAACGACGTAACAATTAATTAATTAATTCGATTCCGATTCCATTTGTCGCTAAAATCTCGAATTATTGGTCTTAGAAAAGCAAAAATCTTCAAATACTTTCGCCGACACTCTTGTCTCGCGTAATCATAAATATGTTTTAAAAATAAACAAACGTAACAAATGTACCACGAGAAAATTCTTGTACGTCGCTCAACGCAATTTCTTTTTATAAATTTATTTGTAGTACATTCAAATGTCTGTGTTGAGTTGTAAAAGAAATATTTTCGTCGTTACAATATAAGGTTGACGCGAACGGGACTCGAGTATTACAATACGTTATTAGCAGCCATTAGAGAGAAGCTAGAAAGAGAGAGAAAAGCGGAGAGATGCTCAAGAGGGCAAATGGAACCCCCACCCCTCGAGCTCAGTTACTTTCGGCTGTAGTACTTTACGCGTCGCTCCCAAGTTTCAAAGTCTCGCAAGTGTTTGCGGCACGCAATATTCGATCGGCCAGCTCCCGAAATCACGTTGATCCAGTCGATCTTCGCTGCCCGCATTAACCGGCTTTCTCGTTCTCTCCGCTCTCTCATCGTGCAACGTGTGTCCATCTGCGCCGGTCCCCGACGACTCACCCAAGCCAACATGCTTTTCCTTAAAGGCTTCATCGTCGCGGCCTTCCTCGTGGCGTCTTCAAGCCAGTCGACGCCCTTTAAGAGATGCGCGGAAGGAGCCCCGCCCTCGGACGTCAGAGTCGACGGCTGCGTCAAGAGTCCCTGTCCGCTCTACAGAGGCACCAACGCCACCGCCGAATGGGACTTCATCGTGAGTAAGTACATCGAGTTCGTTCGCCCGATGCTCGAGTCCATTTATAGTCCGGCATTTGGGCGTCTCGAGCTTCCCGATGTCCGATCGCGGCTAAGAGATAAGCTCGACACGAGGCATTTATTCTCGAGCCGCTTCGCAGAAACTAATTTTCGCTTCTTATCAGCGCGCGCGCTTCGCTCTTTTTCCTCTTTTTACAGGCGGCAGCGCGAGCGCGTGATTTATTCGCCGGATTCGCGATTGTTTTTCCTTCTTCCGATCTTTTGCAATCGCCCGAAACGTTATTAAACTGCATTTCCATACGACGGCTACGGGGCTAATCCTGTAATCCAGCCATATTCCCGAATATTAAAACCTTGCGCTGATCCGGAATTCGGGCTTCCGACGGAACGTTATCAGCGCAATTTTTGCGTCGCGCAACACCGAGGCTCAGACTCCATTTTACCGAGATTACCGTTCGATTTAATTTACATCCGATTGAAATACGCGTTACGTGGCGCAAGTTATTTTTAGTCTCGCCGCGCATCGAGCGAATTCTAACGAAAGCGATTGTGTTGTTTGGACTAGACGAGGACACGGAGATGTTGAAGCCACGGGTTCGCGCCACGGTGATGGGCGCAACAGTCAATTACCCCTTCCCCCAGAAGAACGCCTGCGTCAGCTTAAAGGACGTCGAGTGCCCCCTGGAAGCTGGGGAGAATGTCACTTACAAGCTGAGCATGCCCGTTCTCAAAGCTTACCCCAAGATACCGTTGACCATCGAGTTCGCCTTCCTCGACGACAACGACAGCGTCGTCGTGTGCTTCAAGCTGGCCGCCCGGGTCGCCGACAAATAAACGAGCATTACCTTCTCCCACTACAAGTAGTCTAACTGCGAGTCACACGCCCAGGCTTCTTGGTGTTCAATTTTTTTCTACGCCGACTTTTCAAACGACCACAGTTTCCTCGACAATCTTAACGCAAATACGAAACCCAGTGAACACAAGCATCATAAGCGCGAATAAAAGCCCGACATAGCTCGAGCTCTTTGGAGAAGAGTTTTGCAAGAGGTTAGCGATAATCGACGCCTCGGGAGCACGTAGTGTACTTCGCTCGCTAGAATAATCGTCGGGAATTGCGGATTTTCCGACGAAAAGAATTGGCAAGGTTCTACTTTAGTTTATGTTGACTTTTGACGGGCTATGCTACTTTCGCGCGGACTTCTTTATAATGATCGCCCTTCCAAGAAGAGCATTTGATTTATTATTGTATTATGTAAATAATCTATATATTTATAACAATGAAGCGCACTCTGACATTTTTACCACCGAAGTTGGGTTTCATTGCTTTTAATATGTATCACATTAAAGACGCCAAAGACGATTAAATATGTTAATAAAGATGTTTTTGTATCAAATGTTAAACGAAACAATAAATAATAGATTGAATTTTACTTTCGAGATATTTTTTCCATACCATTAAAACAAATAATAAGTACGTATCAAATAAGTAATAAGATTTCTATTGCAGATATAAAATTTTATAAATTGTATTCGTAAGTATGCATGTTGCTTATATGCACATAAATATCGGAACAATTACGCAGAATTTCTATTCGTTTATTGTTATGAAGTGCGTTGAATTTATTTACAAGTCAAGTTTCATTTCAAGAATGAATAATTTATTTCCACGAATTAACAATTAATAAATCGATAAATACATGCGCATGTTTTCTGATATAGTTTATTTTAATGGGAATCTTAAAATCATCGGAATGATCACTTTCCTGTACTTTGTTTACCTTCAATTTCCCTGTGTATAAACGTATATAAGTGTAAACAAAATAATTATCTTCAAGATCTCTTTCTGTATTTAATTACTTTTCTTGTTTTTCACTTTCCCAGTTCCTTCTATTTCTCTCTTCGTACTTGTACTATTAGTCAAAATCACGTTCAGAAAATTCTCAGCGAGTCCAAACAATTTTCTAAATAAAATTAACTAATACAGTTCTTCTATCTATTCATCTTTAAAATTTTTGCTTAAATGTTTCAAATCCTATAAAATTTTCAAAACTGTATTCATAACATTTTTAGATGTAATCAAAATTTTACGTTTACAGTCTTTTTTATTATTCTGAAGTTTATCGATAATACAGAAAGTATAATACATTTTATTTGGATTATTTAAAAGATTTAAAATAAAATAACAGCAAGATTTTAACGAACTCAACTGCACAAATTTTGAATAAAGGTTTCCTAATAATATATTATCGAAACAATAGGAAGTTTAAAATTGATCTTGAGTGAAAAACTCAACTGACCCTATTTTATCTGCATTTCAACGTAGTTTTTATAAAATAAAAAAAAATGTAATAATTTGCTCCAGTTGTGTTACGCATGTGATTTGTAAACATTTTTTCAATTAAAAAAAAATTGTATCAACTGTTCAAAATTTCAATTATGAATTACTAAAATGACTTTTTATATTTATTTTATAAATGAATTTTATATGATTTCTTTGCTCTTAACAGATAAAACATATTTAAATATCTGTCAAATAAGATTTTGTTCGTGTCATCCAAGCAGCTTTTATAGTACGGTCTTACAAGACTGTCAATAATTACAAGAAGTCTACGTAGCGAGTAAACTTCTGACTTTAATTGACATAAAAAAAAATGAACATTAATAACTGTGTTTTGATTAAAAAAAGAAAATAATTATCTCAGATATTATTAAATTTATATCTATTATTGGAGGAATTAAAATTTTTTAAATTAATTTAGTGGAGGTAAAAATAGAACTTTAGATACAATTTAAATAAACTAATATATGACTTTAAATTTTATATTACAATTACTTATTGGATGTCTGTATATTTAATTTTAGATTTAAACGAGAAAGCAGTTTTTCTGCATGACCTATTTTTATCTATTTTCTTCATAACAGATGCTACTTTCATTTGAAATCTTATAGACATGCTCGTAAAAATTTGTTTAAATATCTTTAAAAATGCTTCAATCTTCAAGAATACAATATGGTAGTGGTTAAATATATTTAATAATAATCTTGAGTGATTATAAATAAGCTTTTTAAACTAAGAAATAATGTATATATAATAAGTTTTTATTTTGAAAAAGCATAATTATCGTTTTATCAATAGCACATTAATAACATAAAGTTATGGTATTTATTGCATTTTCTTGATGATAGATGATATTATTCATTACCAGAGTCTCAAAATAATTTTTATATACAGTTTTATATAATTTTTATAATAATTATTATATAAACGTTCGATATTTTATAAGTTATAATATTCATGACTATAAATAGTAATATAAATAAAAGCATAATGATATACAAATCGTTAAATTTTATTCACATGTTGTAAAATTGTAATTAACACGATATTTTTTGTAAGTAATTACATTATCGAACAATAAAACTTCTTTAAAATTCAATAGGTAAATTTTTCCGTATAAATATTATCATTATTAATTATATTTCATTTTTGTAAATTTGCAACACTTTTTTAAAATAATGATATTATTTTTATAGTAGATAATTAAATTCATATAGATTATTTATGTAGTCATAGTACAATATTAGAAAATAAATTTTGTATATTATATATTTTTTATAGATAAAGACAAGTATGAGGAGTTCCATGAAGTGACGGTTATTTTATTATGAAACAGATAGAATTTTATGATAGAATTTACGGTAAATGAATAATACTTCTAGAAATGATACAGTATAATTCGTTTATTACCTGCGAGGTAATTTTTAAGGTGAATTTAAAAATGATTTCTATAAGAAAATTTTCTTCCTGTATTCGTGAAATAAATATAGTCACGCACAGGTTGAAAAATGTAAGTAGAAGCTCCGACCAAGAGAAAATATGAAAGAAATGCAAAGGGCGACAGCGTTAAAGAAGTTAGATGGCATTTTATATCCAACGAGAATGGCAGGTATAACGCAGCAACGAGTTTTCTTGTTATTTACATACTACACTGGAATGCAACACCGCAAAAAAGGGGGAATAAAAACTCAGTATTCTGGAAAACTAAGGGAAGATGTGGTAGTGATTAAAATTTATGTAACATGTTAACGACCGTATTATAGGGATATTAAGGGCACGATTTTTAATATATCGGCATAACATATAAAATTTAAAACATTAAACTCGGAAAATACTTTATTTACAAAGAAATTTATCATGGTTGTCAATAGCTATTATGTTAACTAGTGTCAACGTCAGTGTTAATTATAAATTTTGACCTTCAGTTTATATAAAGATAATGCAGTCTTCAAATAATATGCAATCGAAAATTTTAACATTGCAAGAGAAAACAAAAAACGTTTTGATAAAATATAGTTTTGTCATTAAAAAAAATTTAATAACAAGTTTCAAGTTAGTAAAAAAGAACAAAGTATTGAATGGCAGCAGATCAAATATAGATGTGTAGAAACTTAGAAGTTTGTCGTAAAATCTTTCAAAAAATATTTAATTATACGACGATTATAAAGGACGATAATCAATAGTTTAGCACAAGAATATAGAGATGTCATCTCAGAAAATTTTATACGATGTCTAATTCTTTCTCAATACTTTTTCATTGGATTATCGTTAAAATTGTAAATTCTAACGAGTACGTATTATAAAAATTATTATAAAAACAGCTCGTATTCTTTGAATCAGAAACATTTAATTTAAGAAAAAAAGATCATAGTAGTTGGACAGAGTATCATTTATAGAATATCACTAATAATTATTTAATAAGATTATTAAAAAAAGAAATAACTCGATGGACTTTTTTATAAATTTATATAATAAAATAAAAGTTAAATGGGTATTTGCATTAGTATTGCAACGTTCAAATAATTATGCAATCATTAAAATGATTAATAAAAAAATAAAAAATTTTGGATTATTGATGAAAAATAATGTAATTGTACTTAATACGTGAGATTTATACGTACATATATTATTAGATATTGAAGATAAATTAACGATAATGATAAATATATACATTGTAACTTAAAACGTATTTAATCCTCTATCAATTACATATTTCATATTTTAGTTTTAACTGTTTATTATTTACCGTTATTTACATTTCTCATAATTGTAATTTATGCAAATTTTATGAATCTATGAATAATGTTAAATATTAAAGGTTGTTTGAAATTTAAGGCACATTCAAATTTGAGGATTGCCATCATAGTTCTGAGCGAAAAGCAGTAAGTACATACCGAATGATATATGAAAAAGTTTATAAAGTGACCGTTGCCTGTCATATTAGAGTTGCAATTATTCTTTTTTTATTATTTTATTATTCCCTCACCCCATTTTCCAGTGCAGATGATTTAGTATAATTTGTGTTTTATAGTCACTTTATCTTGTGTGCAGAGGATTTATTATCCAGTATTTATTAGTAAGGGTGTAAGGGTCTTGTATGCGCTACGTTCTATCGGATTAACAGTGGATTAAAAAAGTTAACATCTTTTTCGTGTTCGCGCAATTTTCTTGAAATTCATTTCTCATAATTTCCATAATTTTAGAACATTAAATTTCAAAGAAATATTTCGACGATTTCATTCTTTTTAACTTCACTGGATATTATATATTTTAATGTTTACATAAAACAATTAGTTCTAATTCCACTGTACAATAAATTTATATAAATGTAAATGGATGTATCAATAAAAGTATGATATTTGGATTATCAAAAGCATTTATGATTATAAAACAAAATTGTCAAGTAGACTAAAACTGTTAATAGATTTTTAATAAAGTTTTTTAATTTCTCTTTATTTTCAACATACAGCATTTTTAACAAGTAGATTAACGCTATTGAAAATTTATACTGATTATTATAATTTATTTCAACGAAAATGTTTTTTAATTAACCAAATATATATAATTGATACATCATTAATTATATCAATTATATTAAATGGAGAAAATTTTGCATTCTAAAGTTGTATTATACTAGGTTTATAAAATGTGTAAAATTTAAAATTATTGCATTCTTTTACATTTTCTAAAATTTATGTGTATATTTTTGAAAGAATTTTGATATCTTGAAAAAAATGATTATACTACGAATACAAGTTAAATTTAATTATAATACAAAATATATAAAATTCAATGATTTTGCATATTAATTTAGTTTTTAGTTTTATATTATAAAATTTTGTTGTTAAAGTCTCGTTGTTTATTTATAATATATGATATAAACCGTGCGCTATCTAATTACTCCAAGATAATTGTGCGATTTTAATCAGCATTAATTAATTTTTTTAGCACACTAATGATTGAGAACGGAATTAATAAAAGACTCGCTGAATTCCTAATTATTTGCTTTAGTACGGATTAACTTTTGTAGACACGAGGATGACCTTTGGTTAATCTATTGTTACCAGTTATCTTACTTTACTTTTAAATATTTAAAGCAATCCGAACGAGCAAGAGCATAAGAAAAAAGTTCAATATTTTATCATCTACGTTATTTATGATGTAGGTCAAAGTGATCTTTAAAATACGTATGACACAGCACACTTAATTCTACTCTAAAACAATCGGATTGGGTGAAGTTCACTTTAACGGACGAGTTTCCAACTTCCTTTAGGTACTTCACTGATTGAGTTGAGCTTCACGGATTCAAAGTTAAATAAATTGAGTTATCTGAGAAAACCCACTGTCTGAATTCATTTTTTGGCGAAGAATGTTAAAAAAATATAAGTACTTTAATGCCATTTCACGCAGAAAACTTTTTAAATGCGCGTCAAGAAAGTTTCTGCCTGTCAAGACATTAGGAAGGAGTAAAATTAGCACTGCAAGACCTTTGATGCTTTATTCAGTCTTTGCCCACCTTTCCGGAAGAATATAACCGATTTTTACGGTTGCCAACGAGTTTGTTTAGCTTCTACGGCCATCTTTCAATTACCCATCAAGTTTATTACCGTTAGCCGTGTAAATTATCTCCCGATTCCACCCAACTCATCACGGCGGACGTTGTGCGGCTTACACGGAAATGAGAGCGAGGGGTTGCCACCTCCTAAAGTACACTACATTTCCTTCAACACGCGCAGCACTTACCTACCCCCTGTTGGTTTCGGACGATAGTGGTCCCAAGACAATACTGGTTCTCCGCCTGAGAACCACTTTGTGCGTCTCGGGCTTTTCCCAGAATTTAATCCTATTTCTCCGACTCCCCTTGACGTCGAGGGAGGTCGAATTTTTTTAACATTGGATTTATACATATTTTTACTTAGCGAAAATCAAGATTTTTCGAAAGACCGCATGACACTTTATCAATTATTAGAATAGATCGAGAGCTACTACTGGACACTGTATTGAATCGTAAAAGGTCAACGTATAAATTTAAATACTTATTTTGGTTATATTTACGTGATCAATTTTAATTGGCTTAACACGGTAAAGCTTTTTATACTTCCGCGTATGCTTTAGATTAAAATAAAAATCTTGCAATTTACACGTTCCGATGTTCATTGTAAAATTAGCATATTTCAAAAGTTCTGTAAAGTATTAGATTTTCTCTTTTAATTTTCTTTTTAATTTAAATTACTAGCTTTAAATTAATCTTTTGAATTTTTTCCCACTCCAAAATACATCAAGATATGTTCATGTAAAGTTTACTAATCGCAACTTCCTTTTTTAGCACATTTGTTTTACTAACACCTGCGACTAAAAATACAAATATAAAAATTTTATATTTCACAATAAAACCGAAAGGCACGTAATCAACATAAGTACAGAATCGTGCTCTAAAATATTTCTTATTACTTGAAATTAGTTTATCAGGAATTTATAATTTGACGCGTTATTAATATAATTTTTTATTTTAAAATTAATATAAGTTCAAAATAAAAATATTCCGTATATTAGATTATATCAGCCATTTGATATTATTTCTTTTATAAGATTTATAGAAGAAAATCTAAAGTACAAATTAAAAACAATTTTTTTAACGTGTGTACACGAAGATTGGATTTTTAATTACCAAATCATAAATTAATTTTATTAGATTTATTATTATCCTAGTTTTAAATTTTGTATACCAGTATTAAATACATTATTCAATAAGACTGTCCACCGGTTTTTAATATTTGTATTATTGAGTTAATTTTATATTACTTTTATCGCGATATTCTTAAAGCCAGTATTTCAAAGAATACATAATGTAATCTAGCATTTACGTCAATGATGTTCACGAATTCAACGAATTTTCGATATTTTCTTTTTAAATAAATATCATATTATTGTGTTTTGAAACGAGAATATTTTATTACTAGCGTTTTCCTTATAATTATAAATATTATTCAAACGTTTGTGTCCTGTAAGATTAAAGTCGCATATAAATAATATGAGAGAATTTTTTTGTGATCATTACATTTGAAGCTATGAGAAATTTTCATTAAAACGATATAAACATATAGATAACTCCGAGCCGTGTAATTATGCAATTGTATGATCTGGAAAACTATTTTAATTATAAATTTTGAAATAGTCAATTGTTGATATATAATAGATACAGTACCAAATCGAATTGTCTATTTCTCTAGATACATATTTTTCAATAAAAACGTACGTGATCCCATTAGTATCAATAATAAAAAGGTTCGACTTGTAAAATCGCCATTGTGGTGTCCACGCGATATTATTTGAGATTTAATATTGAAAGGTATTAGTGAGATACCCTTAATATTTTATTAATAAGGCGCTGCAAAAAGTTACGAAAGAAAAATTTCGTGTAAAGAAGTTGGAAATATACGAACAAAAGTCGCGCGAATTTCGCAATTTCAACGTGCATCGCTTGTCAAAAAGTATTGAATATGGCCATAAGTTTCGTATAAAATTAAAGTCTAGTCTGTTTAACAGGCGAAAGTGGAAAGCGCGTGTTTCTAATCGTGTAAATAAAACAAAAAAATTTACTTGAATAAAACATCGGTAAAGTTGTTGCCATAAGGAATGCTTGTAATCGTTGTTAAATCTACACTGGAATCGAATCGGCAGAACTTGTTGAAGACACCGTTGGAATAAGAAACAGCGCCGTCGCGAAAAATGGGTTCGGGGCAATTCCTGAAGGGTTCGGGCGTTTGCTTGACCCACATCCCTACTCATCGATCGGTCGGCAAAGCTCGCCTTAATAGGAAGGCTGTCTATAAATTACCTACCGATTCGCAGATGGTAACGAAAACAGTCTTTTACCGATATTCTGCGTCAATGTTGTCTTTCTCTTATATCGTGCCAGCAATTAATATTTTTGCCTTATTCGACACTTGCAGAATCCTAATTGAGCAATAAGATTTAAAAAAATTTATATTTATCTTTAGGGTTGTATGCTCGGTTTTTCATATAATTTTTTGCAATATATATTGTTTACCTCTGTGTATTGTTATTTAATATTACTGTTTATATTACATTCTGTTACCGACGATTTAACGAATATTCGAACAAATAACGAATTATGCATTTGAGTCTGTATATTGTGGACCTTCTTTGGCGACTTTAGGCGATCGAATAACACGAATGCATTTTTCAAAATTTGTTAATTACTAGACAGAAATGCATAAAAATTCCAATCAAACAATCATAATCGTTTACTATTTATGCCTATTTATTATAGTTAAAACCAAATTGCCACGTTTAACTGGAATATATTTAAATTAATTTATGTTTAATCATTCATTACACTTTTAATATTATCTGATTAATTGTCAATATTTATCGAAGCACAAAATATGGCGATAATATTTATCGAATACTTCATCTATACATATTTACCTGTACCCATTATGTATTTGTAATAAATTATCAATGCGTTAGAATGTAGATATAATAATATCTGGCTAAAGATAAATCGATGAATACAACAAGTTTTTAAATTATATGCAAAAGGGGTAGTGAAAGTTATTCGATGGTTATTTGATATTTTACAATATTACAATTAAAATACTTTATGATAATATTAAAATCGTCCAAAATGAATATACAAGATATTTTAATCAGTGTTAAACAAATATAATTATTTACGTATTACATGTTGCATAACTGAATTGTTCTGTTTCCATGCAAAAATTATAATCGTAGATATGAAAAAATGGATGTTCTAAGGTAGTCATAAAGATACTTACAATTTTATGAATCTGTTATTGCTGCACGAAGAATTTTAACAGTCACTAAGTCAATTTAAGAAGAAGCGAGAATAAAAAAATGTGCAAAGTCAATAATCATGTTTCACAATAATTTTATCGATAATTTGAAATAATTTAAATAAGTTTTACACACCGTATTAATGAAAATAAAGATACACATTGGTCTTCAAATAAAATATAGATTTTACACGAGGTATTTAGTATAATGGTGCGATATTTAAATTTTATGATTTTTATTTACGGGGCAAACTAGAAATAAGAGTTGTCAAATTAAGATTTATTATTTTTTAAAAAATTAAAATATTTCTTGAAAAATATATTTTATTGTTCAAAAGTTTTTTGATTTAATTTACCAAATATATTCAAAGACTTAGCGATTAATATCACTAAAGTCTATTTTTAGTGAAATAGTGCACTATGATATCTTTTTAGATTAAAATATAAAGATTCTTTTTTAGTTACTGTGTTGATCAAGTATTGGATATTAGTTTAGTGTTTGTAAATAATTCATAGATTTTTTAACGGATAATTTCTGCAAATATATCGAATATGGCCTTTTGTAATATTTATTAAAGACATTATAAAGGGCGTGTCAATTAAAAGTTCTACATTCGTGAAAACCCATTTTAAGAAAATCTCCACTTCGTTAAAAAACTTATTAATAATATAAATTTTCTAACTCATCTACACGTAATTTCAAAAATTTTCAGTTATTTTAAATAGTGAAATTATAACACAATGAAACAATGACCTTCCATATATACATGATTATCTATAAATTTGATTTTCATCGAGCTTTTATGTTTAATAAAATCAAGTTTCTAAAATTAAATGTCTGCTTAATATCATTTTAAGTAATGAGAAAAGTAAGTTCATAATATTACAAATTATATTCTTAAAAAATGAACTCATACGTATAATTATTTTAAGTGCATAAAAATGGAATTTAAATTTTCTTTCAAGCTTTAAAGTTTTTTTAAATTTTTACAATATAGTGTATAAATAAAATTCAAATTAAAAAACTACAAACAGATATTTTTGTATCTAACATATAAGTAAATAATTTTTTCATTCATCAGTGTATATCTTGTTCATGTACATGTGCATATATGTACATAGTTGGGTTTAGAAATTGATACTAGTAATTTTTAATACTTTGATTTCAGAGAAATCTGAAGGATTAATATTTATAATAAATCCCTTCGATTAGTTTATGCACTGTCTTTTTTGTATATAAGAAAAATGGTTTTACAACCTCCGTAGAACCTTTCAGCTTCTTGAGCACGTACACGGTCGCCATCTTCTAAGTTTCATCTAATAAAATTTTTTCTTAACCATAAGTATCGTGTTTTTATACTCTTCTTTTTATATTTTCCTCTCCCCCTACCTATTTAATCCTATTATTTTAAAAGTAATCTTTAATAATGTTTTTTCTATATATTAAAGTATAAAATATTAATTTATGGATGTTACTTTTATTCTATTAAATATCTATATCTTAAATCCTTGCACCACAGAAATAAGTTCATTTAGATATTTTTACATTTATGAGAAAGTATTTTAATATAAATTACAATTTTTCACTCTATTATTACGAATTGTAATTGAAATTCATTGTTTTAAATGACCAAATTGTTTTAAGTTTTAGTTTGCGAGTGTAAATATGTATTCATGATATAAAATAAATTTTATAATATCCGTTCTATTATGCTCACGAATGTTTTCTAATTTAATTAACTGTTTTGAGTTTATAAATAAAATTATATATTCAGTTTTTTCATAATTAGTGTAATTTCATAAAAAACGCTGAGTGTTTCTAAAGGTAGAACAACTGGATCCACGCAGTATTAAAAACTTACTTCGAGAAGTTGTTTTGGATAAGGTAAGGAGAAAATGAAGGACGAAAAAAATTGTTATATACATTCTGTAATTTGTACAATATTTGGGTTGAAAACGGCGATGATAAATTTATTTATTTTAATTTAAATTCACGTAATTTCGAACATTTTGAACTCCTTTATATACTGTAACGAACGTCGAAAGAAGCCTAAGCTTCCAGAAGCAAAGTACTTTCTTTCACTATCATCGACGATTGAATTCTTGAACGTGCCTTAACAACAAAAATATTATCAGTGATAAAGCATCGGCTGCTCAAACAACAACAGTAAAAAGCTGTTGCGAGTGTTGGTGCGGTATCGTCTAGCATCACGGAAACGTGACGCGAGCTCGAGTAATTGCGTCTTTAACAGCACTTCGAGAACTATTTACGCATAATCGAGCCAATGTCTTTTGAGACGCACGTGCACACACCGGCGCACCCGCGTAAAATGTTCTCTGGCCATTTTCATGTAATGTGTAGATGTAAAGGTTCAGGTGCCGCAGTTGCTCTAGGACTCGCGGGAATTTACGAGTAAGTGCGAACCGCCGCGACGCCCGGGGCGCGGACTCTGGCATCGACACGCATACGTTCAAAAGCGGTCCATCGGGAACACCGTCAGCCCCCGGCATTTTCGACGTGTAGTAGCACCAGGGAAATGGGCTCCTTCCCCACCCATAACCCAAGCTTCACGGGGGCGGTGCAACGCTGGCGTTTCCGAGATTACCTCCTTTCGAAGTTTGTCCTATTTCGAGGTTTCCCGCGGCATCTGGCCCCCTCACCTCTTCTCGGCCCCCTCGATCTTTTTTCTTTTTTACAGTGGAATCGTTTCGAGGCACTTTTTTCCTGGAGAAGTTCTTCCGGTGAGTTGCTCGAGGATTTCCAATTGTAAATTGTAGTGATGCCTTAGGAACTATTACGACCCTGGATGGGGTTAGTCGTGCAACTTTGTCCTTTTTAAGGACTTTCGAGAACTTTGCCCATGCAAGACGAATGCACAAGATTCAGCTGATATTCGTCGCTCTCGGGGAGTATCGAACGCTCGCACTTTTGTACGTATACATTATTTATTCATGGAGCTTATTCGCACAAGTGTGTGTGTGTATGTATGTTTGTTACCTAGTTCGCTTCAATTACATACTCGTATGGCTGGGAAAACAGAACTGAATCGATCTTTTTTAAATTTTTCTTCAACTTTTTTAACGAGTCACTCATTTCGCAAGTTGCAGTAGTTTGAAAAGGTAATTAGGATTCTAATTAGTACCGATATAGAAGCACTGTTTAAAAAAGTATGATCAAGTAATTTTATGCAAAAATTATTCCGTATTTTGATGTCGGTTTTACAAACATCTTCTGCTTTCGCGTCAAATTTCATCCTTATACTTGGAACGTACATAGAAAATCCAAAAGGATCAATTTTATAAAGTTTAAAAATAATCAGGCGTTTTCAAAAACGTAAAACGCGTTGAACAAACTAAGGTAAGATGAAGGTTTTGGTAAATCTTTAAAAACAATTCTATAAAATGTCGAATAAATTTTCATTAAATAATATATATTGAGGTAGTACTTATACAGTTTAAAATACATATATTTATAAATTTTATTTCTATGTTTTACGATAATAATTCTTTCGACGACGAGAAGCGGTTTTCGTAGATAAATATCTCATTTTTATTTATATTCCACAAGTTTCCTTAAGTGGGTGGATCACTTACATTTTCTTCCGAACATTATTTTAGGATAATCGTTTTTTAAACATATTTATTTTTTTCATATTAATTTGCTTTTGTAAAATTGCTGGGATAGATTAACATCTATATTCAATTAATTGAAAATTGAAAACCGTTTCTATGATTTAAATTAAAAAATAGTTGTTTTCCAATTAATAGTAATTAAAGTAAATATCTTTATAATTTTCAATTTTTTCTACGGAAGTTTCCCAATAAATTTTTCTAATAAATATTAAAAAATTTTTAACTTGTAAAAGTTCAATTTTTAAAGGTCGATAAAAAATTGCGGAATGTTTTTAAAATGGTCGAGTAAAAAAATGATTTGATAGTTAATCGAAAAAAACTTTTTTTGAGAACTTTTAAAGTTGTATTTCTCATAATTATTGAAAAGAAGCATTTTACAATGATATAAGTAAATTATTAAAAAATCTATTGCCATGAGTAATTTTTGAAAATCTTAATTATAAATTCAATTATATTAACAGCTTATTTATAAAACTAAATAGAATAATTGTTTAGAAAAATGATCACATGCTCAAATATAACATAAAAAGATTTATTTTTTCCTGGCGTTGTTATAGATTTTTCAGATTTTACATATGTAAACTGTTATCTTGTAATGTAAATACATAGTGACAGCAGATTGGAATTTGTAATTGAAGCTCCGTAAGTCATAATGACCGACAGTAATTACGTGGAAAGTACATAGATTAGGGCAGGAAGCGACTTGTTCATATATTACTGCTACTGTTCATACAGTCGTTTAGACACATGTATCTATGAACACATACTAATACTACTTTTGCACAATTAGTCATTGCTTTAGAATTTTCACGCACATGCTAGTGAATGCGAGGATACATTTATGAATCTGTTCTTCTTTATTGAAAGTTTTCAACTTTACGTTTGTTACTTTAGATCGATTTCTTTTATGGGTTATTGATAATTACAAAACTTATTCAGAACAAAGAAAAATCTGATAATTTTTGTATTTAATAATTTTAAATTTTGCGTAGAATTTTTTCTACGGAATTTTCACAGTTTCATACTTCAATTTAATCATAAATGATGGGTGGTTATTGATAATTTAATGCCATAACAAACTGTAATTTAAAATTTTACAGGTCACCTTCGAAATAATCTGCGTAAAAGTTTAGCAGAAAGATATGACTAATAAGAAGTACTGGGTTAATTAAGAGTGAAATGCTTGTAGAGCTTATTTAATTTTACTAACATCTGAACATTTATTTTCCAGATAAAGAGACATTGAAATACAGATTCAAGTCGACATAGTGATAAAATGTTCATTAAAATGTACAATTTTTTTTCTTTTAAGCAGCTTTTTATGTTTTAATGGAATAACCTGTAAAAAGAATATAATTTTTAAGAATATCTGATGTAAAAATTAAAACAGTAATAAACCGTGTTTTAAAGAGTTTTAAAATACTAAAACGGAAATCTGAACTTAAAAAAAATATCTCTCAATATGTGTCGCTTTACTATTTAATTTATAGTTGATGCATATTAATTTTAATAATTTTAAGATATCAGTAAAAGTTTAAATTATTCTTAAGGCTTTTGCTTGTGAAATGCGAAATATGAAATATGGTAGAAAGTAGATTTTTAGTTTTTATTCCTTTACTTTGTAGAAAATCGTAATTATTCCGGTTTCCTGATTCTCTATCAGAAGAAAAAGTTAATTTATTTCTCGAGGATTGAATAAATATTCGCGTAAAATAATTTCGATTATTATGCTTTAAGATATTTTGAACGATATTAATTTTTATCTTTAGTAACAACGTAAGTTTTGCTTTTAAAGCTAAATTTTTAATAATACAATTTCAGTGTTCTTATTATTTAATATTTGAAGAAATAAATTTTACGGAAGTGGTTGATTGTATAATTATATCGTGACGGCATACCATGGATTATACGTTTCTTTATGTGACATCATACCATCATACCATAATAAGTTTTAAACTCTAACATCTTCGGCACTTTTACGGCTATTATGAGATGAAACCAGATTCTACTCGAATATTCCTTAATGGTATATATAAATTTCCTATGAAGCAGATTTCTCTCATTGAATTTTCCTCTCGAGTACACTATTTTTAGTACACGCGAATCTATTTTCATCTTAATACAATAAACTCGATTTAACATTGATTACACATTTTTATGCCGCTTCATCGTGGATACTAAAAACATTAGGCGAAGTTTCGGTACAATTGATAGATATAAATAAAAAACGAGTAAATTAGTAAACAAAAATTAGATAAATTGACCTATAAATCGCAATAGCGTTTCCTCGTTTAACGCGTATTTAAATATTTAAAACATGTCATAAAACAAAGCTTAGACAAATATTTGGAATCCAAAAAAAAACTGATTTAAAATCATGACCGCGAATGAACAGTTGTACGAAGGATCGGTGCCGAGCTCCGTTTCGTGTCTCAACGGCGATTACGCAACACTTGAAGCTTATAAAATCCTCGTTAAGTTTCTTCATATGTAGAAAAGGAAGAGGCGACGCAGGCAAGTCCCCAGGCGCTGCAGGTGTAACGAGCAGCACTTGGGAAACGCCCGTTAATTTTAATTTTAAGCGGAAGCTTATTACTCGTACTATCGCCGTACGCGTGCTCGTATTTACAACGGGCGTAGGAGTAGCAGCCAAGGCTGAGCGAGCGAGGAACAACAGAACAAGCGGAGCAGCGAGTGCGTGCGAAAGGGTTCACGATCATCGCTCTCTCTCTCTCTCTCTCTCTCACTGTCGGACCCTCTCGCATTCCGGAGCCTAATAACAATATCCAATCGCTCCGCCACGCCGCGGTGCTTTCTTCGCTCGGCTTCGTCGTCGTCGTCGTCGTCGTCGTCGTCGTCGTCATAGTCATAGCCCAACTCGCCTCTTTCTTTCTTCGCGAGAACACGGCTGTTGATTAGCCTCAAAAAGAGGGCAAGGGGTATGGGGGGTCCCCGTAGGTGGGGACGAACCTGGCCGGGCCGGTCTCTTTCTCTCGCACGCGCGACCGAGCAGGCGCGCACGACGCGTTCACACGCACACACACAACACCCGCACACAGACGCAGACGAGCGAGCGCGCGCGCGCACCCACACGGGCGAGAGGCTCATGGGTCCCCCTTCCCGCGTTGCCAACGGTGTGCGCGGCTGTCGTCGTGGTCCCTCGCCTCGCTCTCCTACGCGGCCCCGGTTCAGCGGCTTTTACCAGACAGAGAAAGAAGACGCATAGCACAGTAGTGCCGACCGTGCTCGCGCTCGTACGTGGAACGTGGATGTAGTGTCGCTGAGCCAAGGCGTGTTCACGACGTTGGTGCTGACGTCAGGGGGCCCAAAGTCCGGGAGAGTTATCGCCGAGGAAGCGATCGTTCGCCGATCCCCGGAGAGGGAGGGAGATAGGCGCGCGCGAGTCCAACGCGCGACTGTGGTTAACGGTCATACGGGCCTTGTCTGCGCGTGTGTTTTTGTTTATATTTCGGCCGCGTGCCTGTGTCAGTGCTCGAGAAGATTTTGAGGTTAAGTACTGTGCGCGAAGGGCTCTGGGAAGGGAGCGGATCGGCGCGAGCGAGGTTTTTTCACCTCGTTTGAGAGCGAGAGGGCGCCAACCCGTGGGGACCGGCGAGAGACCGCCACAGGTGCCTGGACGGCCATCGTTGTTGTCAAGATGGCGTCGAAGAGAAAAACCAGTGACGTGAGTACTCACGCCGCAAACTCAGTTGGCCTCCTTACAAGCATATTTACACGATCACACGAGCACACGATCACACGAGGTCGAGGGCCTGCTAGGCGTGGCTGTTGCCCTCGGCTCCCCTCCCGCTGCTAGCCGTGGACCCTACGCTCCTCAACCACACCCCGACGCCGGCGTTTCTCGCTTGTTTTTGACGGCTCCTCGACGCCTCGACGGGAATGACGCTGGATGCCGAGGTGCCGAGCCTAGGGGGGACTGAGCCTGAGTCAGCATCTCGTTACGGGCTTGTACCTCCCAGCGCACGTCCCTTAATTTGCGCGCCGTATCTGGTTCACGTGGGGCGTCGAGCGCACGGAAACGATTGCCCTTTCACGGGCGCCTCTTTCGAATGGGATGGTAGAAGGAATAACGCTGAGAAAACGATTTACTCCGGTTTAGAAATGAGCAGCGTAATTGTTTGCTCGGCTTCGTTTGTTTTCGCGATGCGCGCTTTTTGAGATTCGTAGCGACGATTCCAAAGTTGCGCTGTGATAAAGGAAAGCATTATGTAAATTTGTTTGCACAAAATGCTTCCAAGTTTCCCGAGTCGTGTTGAACGTTAAATAACGTTCGTTCCAATGCGATAAAATGGCTTTTGCAGTAATGTACCTTCGTTAACGAACCCGAGTTAATTAACGGGAACCGCTTTATCGATCATTTCATCCTAATGTCTATCCAGTTTTCATTACATTTATAATTAAATCCCATTTATATCTATATTAGTAATTATTTACCTATCGGTTTTTCTTAAACAATACGTATGGTGGATAAGCTTTACTTTTTTAAATGTACAGCAAAATAACAAACGGACAATTCTCGAGTCTGAACAAGTTATAAATTCAAAAAATGTCGAATAAAATAACAATATCAATCGCTTGGCATTGCAGTGTGCGAAAATGTATTGCGAATGGTGCGCGTGAGTGCCAGCAGAAGCCTAAATCAGAATATTTCAAAGGATAAGCGCAATTCATAAGGAACGCGTTACCTAAGGAATCATGATGCATTGCGAGCGACACTGAAATTGTGGCATGAGCGATAAATATGATAACCGCATTATTACAGGCTGTAAGTATGTTATCCAAGTGCGAAAACTTATTGCCGACTAAGTACCGGCGGAAACAAGACTATTATACTTATCAAAGAATTCGAAAACCGCAACGCCATGCCGGCCACGAAAATTGCCTCCTCGCACTGGCACACACAGCTACTCCCGATCCAAACGGATTGCCGGCGTCGCGACGCCGAGGCGCAGAACTGGGTTCAGGTGCGAGGGGAATCGTTCGCCCTGTTTGGGGGGCCTTGCGTGTGAATCGACGCGTGACACAGGAAGTCAAACCTCAAACCTATGTTTTGTGTTTCTCCTCTTATCAGGGCTGCGGCAGCCCTCCCCTTTCCCTAGAAGAATGCAACTGCCAGGGATTGTAGTCGCCGGTAAATGCAACTGAATTTCAACTCCTTTACATTCTTTTGTTCTTGAGATGAGCAGAGGTCGAGGGGCTGGAGTTGACAGCATCACGAAATGCACGTGACAATTGCTGACGAATGATTTTTGGAAGCATTTAGTTAGAAGAATGGAATGAGCGAATCAGTGTAGTTCGGTATTCAGTATTCCGACTTACCAGTGATATCAGCATAAAACTTTTGCCTATGAAACACTTTACAATTATTTCGAAATATTTTTCGGTCTTAACTGCACATTTTATTTGTATTTCTGATTATTAACTACCAAGATAATGCACATTTTTTTAGTAAATGTAAGATTAATGGCAAGTATTTTACTATTTATCAGTCGAATAAAACCTTTCGCTACTATTTTTAATATTTTTTTTTTTAATAACATTAATTTAGTATATTTATTGTTGATGTAGACAAGCGATTTTAATGTCATTATTTCAACTATTGTAAACTCATCAAAATAAATAATTCGTACTTTCGGCATTGAGCTATTAAAATATTTTAATTTTTGAGATTAAACTCAATTGTTTGGAATAACTCCAAACCGAATAAAAGCATAAAGTTTTTAATTTAAGTTGGATATTTATTAAATTTTTAATTTGAATTTTGATCATAATAAATTTTAAACTGATGTCAAAAATTGTTTCTTCTTTTACGAACGTTTCGTTTGCATAAGTATTAGTCTACTTACGTATAAATTGATATTCTAAACATAGAGAACAGGTGTTTTAATTACTAGAAATATCAATAGAAAGATTGAATTAAGTGTATAAATCATTTAAATATATAATCCAAAAGCAATTAAAAAATTTTCTTAATTGCGAATTTTCGAATTTCGACAAACACTGTATTAATGATTGTGAGAAATAAAAACTAAGTTCTAAGTGTTTAAATTGTGTCAGAAAAATATCATTCGCTTCTTCGTTCTACATCTGAATTGAAATAATTATAGCTAATAAATGTAATGCGATTTGATCATGGGTATGTTACTCACACTTGACGTGCGTGCGACAAAAGAATTGCTTCAGTAGGCAATGCACGAATGTAGGTGTCACCTTGTTGACTAAGGGGTTATAAAATCAGCACTCGAGTTCAAAAATAAAGCTTACAGTGATTCTTGTTGTCTTTTCACGCGTGTGTAATGTTGTTGGCTCTACGAGCGTTTGTAAAGCATTTTCAACCCTGTATTTTTTATAACATTATATCGTGCATAAAGAGAAAATACAGAATTTCTTACTCATGGAAAAATGACGTTTTAGCTGCTTGTAAATAACGATAACTATGGATAAAGATGCTTTATTGTGCCCATAAATTACAGTGAACGTATATTATCAAATTCGTTAGTGTATCCAGGTATATCGATCGTTTCGCATTATCTCTTCTATGTAAAACGGCTCCCTTTTCCGCCTATCAATTATTCTTCTCGTAAAAAGTAAATAAACGAACGTCTTGTGCCTCGATAAATTATAAAATATTTGAACATGCAATTAGATTATAATAAAAGCGGCCAAGAAAGCAAACTCTCTGTCTCGCTCCAGCTCAGGCTTGACTTGAAAATTGAAAATCTTATCATTTTTTCCACGTTGGCAAGTTAAGTACCATTGACGAAGGCCACGAGAGCTTTTCGCGACACTAACAACAATCGTCCTGCCTCGCCTCGAATTTACCCTTGTATCTCATTCAGCCCTTGAGGCTCGCCTCCCTCGAACCCAACGTTCGCTACCCCCGGTGCGCTGTAATCGCGTCCACGCCATCCGTTATCTTCGTTGCCCGCGCGATAACCACGCAAACACAAACACTCGCGATATTCATCCGGCGACGAGGCGTCGCCACTTCTCGACCCTTTTTTTTCACGTTCGACGTCGCACTCAACCCCCGGCGAGGTTTCACGCGTGTGCCGTGCACAGAGGGTACGATTAAAGAGTGTCGGCGCTCGCTTTTGTCGCGACGCGATCTCCGGGTTTACAGAGCGACTTTTTTCTTCATTCTCGTCTAGGCGGACGGTCCTGGCGATTTCCCTCTGCTTCCGCGATTTTTGCATTTCCATCGAGAATAGCCATTGTTTGAGACTCACTAACGATGGAGAAAAATGGATTGCCCATTGTGCAGAGATTTTTCAATAATGGAAGTTTTGC
This sequence comes from Platyscapa corneri, assembly GCA_018907185.1. Taxonomy (NCBI): domain Eukaryota; kingdom Metazoa; phylum Arthropoda; class Insecta; order Hymenoptera; family Agaonidae; genus Platyscapa; species Platyscapa corneri. The sequence goes on from JACCHW010000074.1 coordinate 716,402, forward strand.
AGTTTATGCGTTGCAGGTGTACGAGTCTTATGTTTTGAGTGTCCATTCACGTAGTAGTGCATTTTTTGGAGCGTTTTGACGGTTCGATAATAACGCGTAATGTGTAATAGAGAAACGTAGTGAAAAATGTATCTCTAGTTGTAAAGTTATTTTTATTATTTTTTACGGCAGATATAATTATTCAGATAGTTTTTTTAATCTTAATCGTAAAATTTTGCAGTTAAGACTGCATGCGTTAAATCTCAGCGTTGCTTAAAATGTACAATTATCCGTAGAGATAAAATATAACAGTCTTACTATAAATTGCTCGATAACATACACGAAAGTAATTAATGGTGTTTTGGGTTATGTTTTTAGAATATAATGTAGACTACATTATTTCATAGTATAATTTTATTTAACATTTTAATTTTATTAAGTAAATTGACCGTATAGTAAAGTTTTATACAAGAATAAGCGTGTTTCTATTTCCGAGTGGGAAACGTTTTTTTTACAGCTTTTCCACCCACTGAAATTTTTATTGCAATTAGTAGAAATAATTCGAAATCCTTTCGAATTCTCAGCTTTACATTTCATCATTAAAGAAAATTAACAGCGTTTTAAAAAAATTGTATTTTTACGCACTGGCATTTACTATTTGAAATATATAATTAGCAGTAATAAAAAATTACAATATGATATTACAATGATACACTCGATAATTTTTCAACATTTGCATAAATTTAATTCATTTAATTTCTGTTCGAAACAAAATATATGTTCCATATACGCTTAAAAATTTCATTGCTTTACTTTAAATATGATTCACTATTTAATAAAACAAATACACGTTAATCAGTTTTATATAAATATCGATGTTTCACGAGAGAAAGTAGATTTCAATCAATTTTTCTCAAAAAGGCGAAATTAATTTCCGTGTTTATTAATACATTGTTGTAGTATTTGATTAAAAATGAAAATTTATATTTATTGCTATTTTTCAAATTATATTTTAGAGTGATTTGATAAATTTTTTTCTTAATTTTATCGCTGCTCGCGATTGTTTGACACGTGTGAAATATTTCGAATAAATTGCATTAAATTTGAAAATTAGAAACGTGCAGCCAGACATGGAATACAGATATTTTATTAACCTGAAGTAATTTATCAACGAGTAAGTTTTCCAAATTAGCATTCTATTTAAAGCACAATAAATGGGAAACTTTATAACCTTGAGTACTATAATTATAAAACTAGATTAGAGGAATTCGGATGAGTTCCCAAATGAGTTTATTGTACGTATTTTCGGCGTGGTTTGTGCAAGAGAAAACGTACGGTGAAGGGTCTTTCGGATAATTACTAATCCTTGCAAATAAGTCTGGTGACAATAGTGCACAACAGGCTGCTCGTTAATTGGTTCTAATCAGCACTAATTACGTGGGTGAATTGTGTGTTTATATGGGCCGTCGTTAGAATATTCGAAATATTTCTTCATAACAGCTTAATATTTGTAATAGATTATCGTAAATCTATTTATTGCACTGTTAATTATTTTCAGGCATTAATTTATTTTCTATTTGGCAAAGTACTACTTCAGCATGTTGGATGTATAATGCACGAAAGCATATTCTTGTTAATAACGCATATTCTATCGACAAGCTTTGATCAAATTACGCGTTCCTCTGTAAATATCTAAATAACAGTACAAACAAGTGTTTAAAAATCAATTATAAGTAAATAAAAGAAAACATTGTTAAAATATGATTAGGAAATTTTTAATTTATAACCATAGATTGTTTTGTTTTATGAGATTTTTTTACCAATATTAATTACAATCACAAGCATTGTACAATAATGCAGATGAAAATTTTGGTCGCAACGGCAGTTGTCTAATGGAAAATCAACGGAACGACGCGACATTTATTTTATATCTCGAAAAATAGTTTGCAACCAATGAAGTGATTATCGAAGTGCCACCAATTTAACGATTGCAGCCAATCACGTGCAACGAATCAAGGATTAAATCCTCGATTTTTATCACAATCCGATAAACGCTTCCGGCGCAGGGCGCGGAGTTCGCCGTTACTCCCCTGAAGTGCATCGGCGAGACGCGCGAGCCTCGGCGCTCCGTCGCAAGATAACGCCACTGGAGCGACTCTCGGCTCACCAGCAGCTCGTGTATTCTCCGCTTACTGCTTGGATGGCAGCGATTCCCAGTCGACCTCGTCGCCGACGCGAGCAAATCGTCTCGCAGCTGGTGATGTGCTTGCGTCTTTCTCGACCGTCCGGCCGCTTTGCGCTGCAGCGGATTAGCGCCGATCTCCTTATCTCTGTCACACGCGAGTCAGCGCAGCCCCCCTTCCCTTTTAACTACTTGTTTCTATAGTTTGCGTGCGACCGAACGAGCCGGATCATCAGATTACCGATCCTATTAGTTTCCCTTACCTTGGAGTTGAGACGAAAAGCCCGGGGTGGATTGACGTGCAAACAACTGATGACGCAGGAATTGGCTGTGTTGTATCTTGTGTTGCGATCTTATCAATCGACAGATAGAAATCTTTTACTCTTTCTTTAGTGTGTGCTTGAGCGCTTGCGACTTTTTGCATCAAGAGAATCTTGTTCGAGCGCGTGTATTCGTAGAAAATAAATTTCTCGCTCCTTCATACGTGTATAATTTTCGTATCACGTGTAAATTGCAAAGCTCGTCGTATCGATTTGATTGCAAGGGGGTAATTTGCAATCCCTAGAAATTTGAATAAATAAAGCATCGTTTTATTATCGTTCGAGACGTAATGCAAGTGGTAATTAATTTAAAATAATTTATATTTTCATTCGTATCAGGGAAGACTCGCTTTAGATTAGTAGAAATGCAATTTCTCTCCGCTGCGCAAAAAACATCGTTAAAGATATTTGCTTTGCTTATATTTGTTATTTATTCTGTCGCATGTACGTGCGATTGAGAGTTAGATGTATTCGACATTCCAAGTTTCGAGAAAATTATCGCTTAAACACTCAATTATCACTTTAAATAATTCAATTCTCAGATTTTGAGGGTATAATAGAATTTTAATGCATTGAAATGCTCAAGCTAGAAAATTTAGGCATGGCGTTTTACAAACAAAGACCGGATAATTCCAAATTATGCGAGCGTTGATTCAATCCACTCGCGAGTTAGAGAGAAAGTTAAGAGAACGCAGTCAACATCAGTGGTCAGTGGTAGTTCACTTGCAACTAGTTACCTCAATTCTCTCAAATGTGTAGAGCGATGCTTTCGTCGTGGATCGCGCGACTCACCTTCGACGCTAATTTGAGCGATACGGTTCGCGTTCATTATCACTAAAATAGCTATTATGTCGTTATTTTAACGAGTCAATGTGTGTCAGGGGACCGTCTGCATCGCTGCACATACAACAGCGCGCGCTCTCTCTCTCTCTCTCTCTCTCTGTGCGTCTATCTACCGCTTGTGCACAACTTTGGCATACAGCCCATTCATTCCGCCATAGTTCCGCCTGAGTTTGACAAAAACGAAGAATTCTTCAGCAGCGATCCCTGGCCACCCCTCGACTACAGCCTCGATGCACAGCGTGTGTCCTTTTTACCCCCTGCCTTGCTGACTTTCCAAGATACGACACGTTGCTGCACTCGCTGGTGCATCTTCACGTGCGCTCACGTGTCCTGGATGTCGCAGTTGAATTACTCCGCTCCCCCGACTGCGTGACGATGTGTCTGTTTCGATTTCCTTAGGGAGATAGCGCTAGGGAGGAAGACGAGGTACGTGCCCACGCGTCGTCGAGCTTTTGACTTTCGAGGCGATTTTTTGTATTTCCAATTTATACTCTCCCGTTGGTCGTCATCTCGTCGACTACTTTTCCTGCACCCTTATATTTTAAATAGGCTGTTCAGTGTCCGATCACCCGATCGCTTACCGCGAAAAATCTAATCGTTCCTTTCGTTACGGACGCAAACGACTCGGCACAACGTTCTTATTACGGTAGAAGAGGGGATGCAAAGCAATTGCAGAATCATCGTTGCGGATGATGCATTTTAAAGAATGATTTTCAATCAGTATGTGGAAGCCAGCGTTGGGCGTCGCATCGAAAATTATTGAAAATGATCGAGGTTATTTTAAATTTTGATCGAGCGCTCGAGTTGTTGAGTTTATTCGCGCCTAAATAGCTTTTACGTACATCTGGAATCGCATGAGTTTGCACGTGATGGCTCTGCAGAGACGAGAGAATTGTTTTTAAATTTCTGTAAAAATTGTGTATTTATTAGAGCTGCGTGTTTCAAGGATATGTTAAAAAATACACGCACAAAGCTTACATAAATAAACGATATGGTAACACAAGCTGCTAGTATTGAAATATTTTTTATTCACTCAAATTGCTACACCCGATTAATTTTAAAGTCAAGGTATTAAATAAATAAATTATGATTCGTTTACGAGTAGGGGAGTCAATCCTGCCTGTCATCAATGCTGGCGTAGTATTTTATGCATAAACAAATATTTTCCATTTTTTTTTTTAATAATACGGTTAATTGCTATTGACTTTTTAGATTTCTATAAAATTTATATTTACTGAAAATTTACTTGAATTTATTAAAAGATTTATTTTTAGAACATCAAATAAAACTTTTATTATATTTTTATTGGATTAGGCGATTTTCTACGCGATGCTCATAAATGTGCAATGAAAAGGGATCGATACGAAAAAATGCAGAGTTTCATGATAATTCACTGATTTTCAATTTTTACAATATGCTTAATATGCTAAGAAATGTGTTTTTACTAATATTAATCCTTAACTACACTGAGTCATTACTTTTGAAGTGTTGCGAAACGAATTCTTTGTAATCGTTGGTAAATTGTAGTATTTTACCGTAACATTTTCTTAAACGTGGGGAAAAATTTGAATAAAACATAATTTCCAGTAACATTATTTCTATGATAAAATGACGCAAGAGTTAAAAAATGAATTTTCTCAATCATAAATAAAATTGTTCAATTTTGATAAAAATATCAGTTTGACTTTTATCTTTTATTAAATTGTACATATTTCGTTTAATTAAATTTCAAAATTAAAAATTGTCGTTCGAAAATTACAAGTTCATCAAACAAGTCTTACTATTCAAAAGACAATAAGTTTTCGTTTCATGTATACTATATTCAAAGCATTTGGTTTCCTTTGAAAATTATCCGCTTCCTGTCTGTCTAAATATGCTAAGAAGAAAATTTACGTCTGAGGAACGAAATTGTGCTCTTTTAACTCATGGAAAACCAGATAATATTTTTAAAAAATCTGGAACTTATAAGTAGCAATTTTTTTTTTTAAATTGCTCGTAAATGTAAATCAGAAAAATGTTTTTAATTTTAATGTCAAATTCAGATCAATTCGGATATAGAATTAAAAGTACAAACCCTATGACAATTTATAATAAACAATTAAATATTTAAAAAATATATTTCACATATTTTTTCTCTCCTGGTATTATAATACGATATTAATATTGATGAGCATATAAATTCTCGATATGTTATAATATCAGAGTTTTATTCTATTATATCTAATTTCATCTCTTGAATGGTTAATTCAAAAGTTATTAAGAAAAGACTAAGTAAATAGGCAAGACATTACTCTTATTTAATTAAAGGACGAAAATCCATTTTTCCAGAATCTATTATCCAAACTCATAAAGGGGACCTGAGAGTATAAATATGTATATTCTTATAAATCAGTTTTATAAAATATTTAAATAATTATTTGAAGATTTAAAGTGGTACTTGGCTGCACACGCCCGTGTACAATCTCATCCTTCGCCTATTACGTCATCACGCGCGTCCTTCCGCTGCCGGAACGCGTTCTCAGAGCCAACGGCAGTAGTGCGCCGGTGCATTGATCGAGAGTAAGAGAGAGAGAGAGAGTTGGGAGAGAATGAGGAAAAGCGTGGGGATGCCGACGTTAGTGTGTATATAGTATTACATGTGTGTATAAGAAAGAGAGACAAGAGCACGGGTCCATAAATTTTTTTCAATTTTTCCAAACTGCACAGAGAAAAATGTTTCAAGGATCGACACGAGCGACGTATTTTGCGTGTATCGGTGTTTTCGCAAAGACAATTTTCTTGTTATTCATTTTTTTTTTTTTTTTTTTCGAAAGAAAGAGAAGAATGAAAACGTAAGGGTAGAGTATTTTGTCGAGGCTGTAAATATGTTATTGTTGTGGTGGTAGAACATTATGTACATTAAATGTAAGATACCATCAAATAAGGTAGGCGTTCCAAATAAGGGTGAAATGGAGGCGTTACTTCTCTTGAATTTCTCTTTGACCGAATTCTTTATAATGAAAAATAGAGAATCATAAGACATTGTAACTATAAACAATCCTAATATTAGTAAATGGAAATCTGATTAATTATAATCAATGTGTCTAGTTAATCTAAAATTTCTGCTGCATATAGTAGCAAGTGGTTAAAAGATATTGACTTAGAATTTACAATCTATATACACGTATGTACAATTTTGCCAATAATAATAATAATGCACATATTTAAGACTATATATGATTGTATATTATTATAGTTGGAACGTGTATCAAATTTATGTTTTCATAAGTCGTGGTGTTATTAAAATATAATAAATATATTACTATCAGATCAATAAGACGTGCTGTGTTACCAAGAGCACATAAAATATTGCAAATGTCATTCTACTTCATTCAACAGTTATATTAATGAAAATATTTAAAATAAGTAATATGCATAACATTTATATAACAATTTATAATATGGAACTTGTTTGTAAATTTTAGTTTAAGTAATTTAATTAAAATTTGAAAGTAATTATCAAAACGAGTTGTTTTGTTCTTAAAAGAATAGCAAATCAATAATTAAAAAGATATATATTTTTTACATTATTTCTTTTTCAATTTATGAATTTTATAAAATTATTTCAATATTTAACATAAATATGTATTTTTACTTCAGTGTACGATGATCGTGTTTATTCAAACAAACTATGTATTTTACATATATGTATTTTTAATTAAATATTGTTTAAACAGACAGAAAATCATTTATACAAATATTTATTTATACGTATTGGTAAAAAAGTAAAAATAAAATTTTTCCCCCTGAAATTAAAAATTACAAGACTAAATAATAAGTTTGAATATTTTTTAATTACGAATAAAAACTATTTTATTATTTAATACTATGAGAAAATAGTATACTTAAATTTTCAAATTCACTAAGATTTAATTAACTATATTTACCAATAGAGATTATTCTTTCATAGAAAAAGCTTCGGATGTTTCTAATTATTGCAAATAAAAATTTATGTACAAATTTTTCTTGTAATGCAGCACATTTGTCAGGTTAATTGAAATATTTATTTCAAATAAATTGCACAGTAACTCTACAGGATTTATTAAATCAGCATTTGTATTTTGTTTTCCATTCGCGTATTTAGAAATAAGCAAGAAATTAATTCTTGGTACATCAATTCTTCTTTCACGAAATTCTTCCACTGGCAATTCATGATAATAAAGCAGAATAGAAACAGGGAACTTTAATAACGAGACAGACTTGCCGGTGCCGCCGGTACTTCTTCTTAACTTCGAGTCCGGAGGGTGAATGGGAATTTAATCAGCGATGGGAGCTTGGCTTAATGGTGAATATGCGGTCGGGTCACGTGGTATACCAAAATCTCGTTTCATGAATATGCTTAATCTCTAAATTTTTACCATTGTCAGTTAAGGCCTTACGAAGAAAGTTTTTATCTATTTTATATGAGGTTTTTATTATTGCAATACTGGCAAAATTTCTAATTGGCAGATGAATATGTAATTAAACTTTCTGAAGTTTTTGAAAGGACTTGAATTTTTAAATATTTGTTTAATTGGAAATAATAATTATAATTATGAATTATAGGCTTTAATAACGATAAAAAGTTAGTAATTGCAATAAAAATAGTAAATTAGGTTGAAACAGATGTTTGTTTGAGTAATGAATCATTAATTGAATAAATCAAATACTTTTGTATCCATAAAACCTATTGTTACTTGCTTTCTATAATGAGCGAATGTGCTATTATAGAACATTTCAGATAAATACTTATTCATTACTTTAAACAAGAACTCTTTCAATAGTGTGTGAGTTTTTGAAAATATTTCAGTTTTGTGTCAATTTATTTTGCTGCTTCTTTTAATACGAATTTAATACAAATTTAGATTTCATAAATATTTTTAAAAAATATATAACCTCATTTATTATAGCTTATTATTTATTATTCAGTCGATAAATGAATATAACAGTAAATATAACATTTCTCCATCTTATAATTAATTAGCAAATTAAAATTTGATACATTAATTTCAGCTGAATGCAAAATATATTTAAATTATTTATTAAAAGATTCCTTATTACTATACTTAGATTGTGTTTGTTACTAGATTAACGACGGATGTTAATTGAATGATTTGATAAGACTTATATGAATTAAAAAATGATTTATCTTCCACATTAAGGAAACAAGTAAATTTAGTCGTTAAATATAAGATATTGGTATTAATTTTTTTAGAAATGCAAATTATAATAGATTTTGCACCATAAAATTTAAAAACAATATTGCAAATTTAAAAAAGCTTGAACTAAACTATAAAAAATAACTTTGATTGATTAGTATAAGTAAAATAAAAAATTATATAATGCAATTATACATGTTTTTGTATTATAATTTTTATTTAGGAACAGCGTAACTGATATACTTACGTTAGATGGGGTTTTAAATATATTTTACACGATAGTTTTTCACACATTGTATGTTATTTCAAGAAATTTGTAAACAAAATATTTCAGAAATTTAGATAAATATTTAATTATTTAAAACTTAGGTGTGAAGTCAGTTTGGTTCTGTTTTGAATTTTGAATTATAGAGAAAAAAGGGAGTGTTACAAGTGCGCAAGAGAGATACAGAAAAAGAGAGAAAATAAAATATCATTCATTAAATTTTACAATATAAAATAATAATAAGTATTGTTGTTAACTAGTTTACAGTGGATTATACGAGAGAACAAAAAATGTTATTTACTAAATTCCGAATATAATTTACAGTTAAATTTTTATTAAGATACTAACTAAATAGGGACGGGGATATAATTTAAAAACAGTTTTAACACATATATTTAGTTAAATCGTCAAAAAAACTCTTTTCAACGTGTATACTTTTGTACGTAAATAGTGTCACTGAGATATCTTGAAAATATCGTTTGTTCTCATTTATCAGAAAATTTATATTGATACTAAATTTTATTGAAATAATATTTTTATAATTTTTAATTAAAATTTTTCTTAGTTTACGTTAATATGCATTGTAAATTTATTTAAATATTATCGACTAATACGGGAAACGCATAATTCAAGTTAAAAGTCGATAACAGACATATATATATACAATCACCGATCGTTATACAGGATATGCTACTCTAATTTATAGCGCTAAATGTACGCGAAGATAGACTGGCAGATCGTAAAAAGCTCTGTTTAAATTATCAAACTTCCAATACTCGCTGATGTTTCTCAAATACTTTCGTATTAGTTTTCGATGAAGATTTTAAACGCGGTGTATATGTAAGAATTTTTTATTCACTTCAAAGTGCGTAAGATACTAGTAATTATTATAAAAAAAAACAAGAGAGAGAGAGAGAGCTCAAGTCGTTATCTTTACACAATAACTTCAGTCACAATTTAAGTTTCTTCTAAGCAATTTTTTCTTTTATATAATGTTATATACTTCTGCATTATAGATTTTAAATTAGAAGTATTTTATCGAATTTAATAAATCGTAATGGCTAATTCCGTGTTTAACGAGAAATATTTATGCTACATTTTTTATCAATAAATCGATAAGCAAATTACTTTGTCGTATAATTGTTATAGTTTTTTTAAAGTGGAATATTTCATCGCGCAGAAAAATTCACCCACGTTTATCTTAAACTACACACGGTTTAAAATTATAACAAAACATTATTTTCAACAATAAAATAACAACGTAAAGCGTTACCAATAATTATGTGAATATTAAGTTGTAGCTAAATGTCGTTAGTATTTTCATCACAATATAAACATTTTTTCGAATTATCAAATGTGATATTGCTAAAATCTTTAATTCACTTTGGTATTTTATGAATAAATTTTCAATGATTCCTTGAATTCTAAACTTAATAAAGTTTATCCGTTTAAGACGAATAGCCGTTCTGATACCGGAAATCCTTTTGTTCTCAAGTTTTTTCGCCTCTTATGTGGGTGCAATCCATTCACAAATGTAAGTTTCTCAGTTCAGGAAGAAAAACTGCCCTGAACCGGTCCTTGATTCACTGCGATTATGGCATTTAGAGATATTATTCCTAGCCCCGTTCCGAGAATCTAATTAAACGGGGTAATGTGTCCGTATACGAGTTATGAGGCTCGTGTACTTGTATGTTGTATGCACTTGGAATGATGAGTTGTGTCGAAATGTCACTGGGAAGTCAAGAGTAGCGGCGTCTTGCAACTGTCGTTTAATTGGTACGACCTTAAAGGAAAATTCTTCTCCATGTCCTGTGTTACGAAGGCGCACTTGCTCACATTACGCGTAACGTCGCATTACTTGGATTGTGGAATTTTGAAAACCTATTTTGATTCCCGCTGTTAACACTTTTATAGTTATTTGCAAAGTTATATAGTTCTCTCGCTTCCTTGTTAATGTTCAGCGTACAGCCACAAATTAGATAAAATTCACCGGTTATAGTTAGCTTATAAACTTGTTATTGATTTAGCTCCAGAGAGTAAAGTGATTTAAAAATGAAATAGATTACAAATATTATTAGCTGGCTTTTAAGAGAATTTTGAAATTTTCGAATAGAATTGAAAAGACAAATATTTGTTTACTCGAATAACATTTTAAAGTAATGGATCTAAAAATTACGTATAAATGTTAAGCAGAATTATGATTGAAAATAACTTAAAAATTATGCTCGGGAATAAAAATTAATTTTTTGCGTTAACATGCAATCAGTTTCTTGCTAATTTATTGACACAAAAATACTTGCAGCCGACACCACGTCGTTTTCTCATTAACATCTATTATGCTAACGTAAAAATGTAAGCTACTCGAAACACTATATCTTCTGACCTAATTATTTTAGTAAATAATATTTCTCAATATTTACAGCTTAAAAATGAAGCAAGAACTTTAAATCGTATTCGTAATTTTTTTTTATAAATTTTAAATCTAAAATTAAGCTTTTTAAAAGTTTAATTTTGTAGAGAAAAATGAAATTACTTAAATTGTAGAAATCAATTGGCAACAAACTTTGAGCTAATTTTAGTTAAAAACATCTTCAATTTGTATTATCTTTAAATTAGTTTTGCAAGATGCGAAGTAAGGTAATAAAAGTAACAATATTTTTGCTTGCTGATTGTAATAAAATTACATAATTAAATTTTAATAATTAATAAACCGCAAAATACTTCGTTTTTTAAAAAATAGAATACATTTTTTAAGCATCAAATAATACAACTAATAACTAATATTAAAAATATTCTAACCAGTTTGTTGAGATAATTTCTTACTTGAAACAAGTTTTCCTATTGTCAATGATTACTCGGACGTTTTTTTATATAACCTTATTGGCTATTTCATAAAGCCACTAGAGAGAATTATAAATTTTATACGATGAAGTATTATACTGAATCACATTGCAGAATTGACTGCTTCGCGTGCTTGAAATACAAAAATTTCTACAAAGCGTTTAATTCATTTCGTCGCGTTCACACGTTCTACTATTTTCAAATTTTCGTCTGAATCACTGGTCTTATGGAAGCGGAGCGAACTCAAGATTTTCAAAGACTACTTTTTACCATAAATTTTTATTTATTTTATTTGCCGTTATTATTTCAGTTGCGCTTTGTATTGCGAATCCTGAACAAATTGTTCGATGGCGTGTTTAAATGTTTAATAGGCACACGAGTATAAACTTAAATTGAATGACCATTGCGTCACTTATTATGTGTATATATCAGAGTAAGATTGTGTTGGTCATTTTTTTGACGAGTACAAGGCATTCATTTAATATATCATTGTGATAGCGCACGCTTTAGTGTTACAGTTATCAAGACGGGAAAATATCGTGGTTATTATGGGTAGAATTTTATTAAGAGCGGTTAAACATAAATGGACGGGAATAAATGTATACTCGAAAGACGATAAAATAAGGTTTCGATGCTTACATTACGAGTTATCACTAACAGAATAAAAATTTTCCAAAAATAAGTATATTAGTTTTTTGAAAATAAATTATCCGCAGCCACCTTTTATTCACAACTTATTCCTGTACTGTAATTTTTCTATCTAATATGCTTATTTATATCCACAAGGACGTTGACCGTGCATGTGTAGCTAATTAAGTTTAAACCCATTGTAAAATATAATAAGTTTGATGAGAAAAATGTAATTACTCCGATCATTTTCTAAATATTTATTAAAAATTCCTATTAGCGCATTATTGTATTTAGAGTTCATGTAAGAAAAATTGTCGGTAAATTAAACTTTGCAAATTGACAACTAATTTAGGGTACTGTAATTAAAACGTGCAAAGTGATATATTTATTAAATTAATTAAAAGGATAAATTTATATTGAGCCAATCGGCACAACATCATCTAACCTAAAACGTATTTAGTGATACTGCAAATATAAAATTGAGAATAGAAATGATTCGAGCCGAATTTCGTTACATAATTTGTGGTTACGATTTATTTTATCATACATTTAAACGCTTTTTTACAATGATCGTAATATTATAATTGTAATCAATGTTTTTATTCTAAAAATTTTATAAACCAATGCAGCTCTTCAATCTTTCGCTAAAAATACTTTTTACAATAATTCGAAAAGTTACTTTTTACCGAACCAAAGCTGATGTTTTTATAATTTATACTTTCGAAAATTAGACAAACTTTTTCGCAGACCTGAACTATCCGTCAAGTATTCGGATAAAATATCGTTAAAAAAGAGATAAAAACGATATTGATGAGGGTTATTAATTAGAAAAAAACTTTGACCGAGCTAATGGATGTAGACAAAGCCGCCGAGCTTTTTGAGGCATCCTGTCGAGAGAAAGAGAGAGAGCTTCGACTATAACATAGTGCTTTGGGATGATACGCGAAAAAAATATCTCACACGCGGTGCATGAACGATAAGCTGCCTTTTTTCTCGCCATCTCTCGATCTTCTTGTGGGCCGTAGCTTGTGCAAGTAGAGCCCACGATATCGATTTAATTCACACCGCGATAGCTGCCATCGTTGTAATGCGCGGCAACGACTATCGTCTTTGAAAAAAGTCTGTACTCGCTCTTCAAACGCTTGCCTTGTCACTTCATCTATCGGTACGGATGTGCGTTTGTACTTTCTCACATTGGTTAACGCAGTATTTGAGCGCACGCGCAAACTATTTATTTGCATTCGCACACACCGAGGGAACTATCAATTTTCAGTTATAAAATGTATCTTCCGCAAACTGCGTTGTTTCACAGCACACAGCAGTCGCGTAAGCAATAGTCCAGTCTACGCGTATTCGTTTCATTACCAATATCTTCCTAAGCTCTGTTCGATCAATCAACACAAAATGGAATCACAAACGAATTATTTTATATCGTTGATTATTCTCATATTTTATTCGTAATAACATAAATACCGGCATTAGATGAATCAGAATTGCTTTGGCCAAGCATATATAATCCGGTAGGAAATTACGTCTGAACGGCCTGATTAAGATTTAGTCTTTCCTCCGGAAAACGTAACGTTCCCAAGATCGACACAAAAATACACTATTGGTGCTCGCGTTATCGAACTTAGAACGCAAAAGCGTTCACTCGAGCGTTATTCTCGAGAAAATCGTAATTCGGTGCATTAACGCTCGTCATTAGATCATTGTATTGCGCTCTGACTCACGTGGCCGGCTTAGCGCATTCGCGACGCTCTCTTCATCTCCTTCCTGTTTCACTTGGAGAGTAGAGCGTCTGTCTGAGTCATCCGGGGAAGTCGCCAGGCGTGTGTACAAACGCCCACGAGTGAGCGATTCTGTTAACTTGCTCTAGCCCTTTTTTGCCTAGAATGTACCTTACAATGTTTATAGTCCCAACGATCCGTCATACTTCTAAATGGTCCTTCTTCCATGCGGATGACTTTGTCACTCAGCGACATCTTGGTTAAGGCTAGACCTTTAGATATTGTTATGAGGTTACTCCCTGGCTAACTAACGCTCGAGGATGTTTGGAGAATTCGAAGGGAACGAAGATAACAAAGGTAACAAAGTAGACGTTTCCGAAGGAATCGATGTAACTTTTTGCTTTTATTTAAAGAGAAAAGAAAATCTGCAACTCAACTTTCTCGAACATTCGATATTCAGGTTTTAGCAACGATTTTTATGAAATTTTTATTCGTTTTATGATACTTTAGCGAAACTACTCGTGTACTTATACTTTATGACATTGTGCTTTATTCGCGAAAGCATTAAACATATTAAAAATTTTGTATTTATCAATATTTTTGCTGCAAGAACGATCACTTAGAATTATCATGATTGCTCTTTTATTTCTTGCAAAAGTATAGCTTAAGTTATTTTTCAGTCTTTCGGAAATATTATTTATACGCAAAGAATAAATCGATCGCGGTATCTTTATTTTTTCGTAGCAAAGACTGAACGTGTTCTTAATTTATAGCGATTCTCGAGCTTCGGTATCGAAATTCGGTTAGCTGGCACTGCTGATGGTTGAACTTCCACCTTCTTTAATCCTAGATTTTATCTGATATTCTTTCTGAATTGCTTTATCAGTTTTTTCAAGTGGCATATCTAAGTTGTTGTGAAGATTGATTTCCTTATATTTATTTGTTCGATATCGATTCGGTCAACTTATATTTATTACTAACAAGTTAATTTTATAGTAAATCAAAATTTATAGAAAGTAATAGCGAAACTTTTATTTTTATTTACAAATTTAAAGCAATCGCTCGTTTAAATAATTGATCGAAAATAAAACTTCATACTGAAAAAAACTTATTTATTTTATTTTTCAATTTTAATTCGATTTATTTCTCAATTTATATAATCTCGTTTCAAACAAAAAATATTCTTAAATGTTTAGTTTGTCGATTTTTATCTTTCTCGTCAAAGCAATGGCTTTGCTAAATTTCTTTCATTTTTATTTATTTATATCTTATGATTAAAATCAATATTAACTATTTTAAGAAAAAAAAAATCATACAAGAGACGGTAATAGAGAGATGACGAAAGTCTGCTAAGGATTCTAGAGAAGAATAAGAAAATCAGAAATACAACGAGCGAATATACAGGTGAGTGGATAAAATTGAGCTTTCGTCTTCAACTCTTATTAACTCTAAACTCTTCAAATCGGAAACTTGAGTCTATAGATGAAATAAGAATCGCAAAGACGCCGTCTATTTTAAAGGAAAATATTTATAAACATAGACGTAAAATATAGAGAAAATTACATAGGTAATGTGTGGACCTGCTATAAGAGATCACGTGTATTTATCATATATGATAGTCCAATAACATAATCTGGTTAAACAATAAAAGTTTATTTAATCAAAAACATTTATTTGATTAGTGTATATGTCAATTTTATACAGCTACCGTTGCAGTATAAATTTAATTTATTTAAAATCTGAATGTCTTATCAACAGATTTGTATTATAAATATTTACAAATAAAAAAAATAGAACGAACTTTTTTTTTGATAAAAACTTAAATGTAAATTATTACAAAAAATTATACATTATGTAAAATAAATCGTATCAGTAATTTTTAGATGTAAATGAAAATTAAAGGCCGTACATAAAAGGAGCGTTACACTTGATTAGAGCAATATAGCATTAGGATTGTATATAAATTTTTCTACAAAATATAAGAAAGTGAAGACAATTAGTTCTTCCCCACTCTTTAAATCAAGCACTATATTTAAACTAATTATAAATAACCATAAAATCCATTGTTACAAATAAGCCGAGATTAACGAGACGTTACGAACTTTAACGACACAATTTTAACTCAGTGATTATAGTTTTACCATCTCTGTTAAACGCGGTATTTGCACTTGGTTCATTCTTCTACCGGAAATCGAAGGAGCACCAATACTAGTCGCCGATGCACAGACGACAACAACAACAGCGGCTGCTTCCCTCCAGAGCCATTAGTTAACTTTATCTTCTTCTGTTATTCAGGCGGGACACTGGTTTTCTCTTTCTTTTTGAAAAGCCGTCGCGTAAATGCACTTTGGCAGGTATCGCGTAAGCGCTTTTGCTCCATTAGTATCCTTTGTACAGCCGAATATCGCGCAAGATATTGGCTCAGACTTGCTCTTAATAATGGCACACGTCATTGTTTTGCTCGATTTATCGGTAGAATACTTTATATCGTGATCTGACTTACAGCGCAGGCTGATGTTGCTAATTTCAACGGGTTTGTTGTTCTGCGCTTTATTACTCCAAGCGTGTGTTTTACGATGATTCTGCTATCAAACGAAAATTAGTATTTACGTTTATTCAGTGCCAGTTGTTAAGCGTAGGCACTGCCTTTGTCATATTTGATTTTAGTCACCTTTTGATTATTGAGCAATTAAAAAACACAACGGTGATTTTAGAGATTTTTTTGGTATTCGTGTAAATATTTGACAGTTTTTTTACTAGATAGTGAGAAGCACTTGATTTTATGTCAGATCAAAGTTGTATCTTTGTTGAGAAAAATTAAATTTAAAAAACTTTTTTACTTGTTAGTAAATTATGGAGTAACCAATTGTATGTTTAATTGATGTTACGCCGAAATGCGCGATTCTTCATACGTCCATAAAATTATTTTTAATAAATAATTACAAAGTCCGTAGAGTCAAGTTAAGCCAAGTTAATTCGTTAATAATATTCACTTTTATTTTGGATGGAGATAAATTTATGAATTTTAATTTTTTATCAAGTTCGCTCGTTGAAAATAGTTATTTAACGCCCATTTTGTATTTGATCTCTAATAAAATGGTTTCATAAAAATACATCGCGTTGAGAGTAGATGGAAAAGGGGAAGATAGATTGCCCTTTTTTATCGCTATTGTAGCAAATAAAAGTAAATAATAAGAAGGACGCATAAGACCAGTTGGTACCTTATACATTGGATATAGCGCGTAGAAATTCAAAATGATTTGTGAAAATTTTCCACGCGCAATCACTTATACCAAATTATAGAATCAGCTGAAATATGAAACGCTGTTAATCGTGCAGAGTCATACAAAAACTCGAAAACTCATTCGCTTACAGAACATCTCAGGTTTTCTTTTTTGCTTCCTTCTCTCGCGATTAAAAGCGCAAAGTGCAGTGAGAGGAACGACAATCTAGTTGTAATCTTGATTGGGAGCAATGGACTACCAGCCCCGAAAAGTTGATCGATCGACGTGCACTTAGGTTCGCCGAGATTCGTTCAGCCATGAAATTCGCTGATGGACGTGGTTGTGGCAGATGTTATCGCATTACCGAGGCTCATCCTCTACGCATATCATAAATTTTAAAGCTAAAAAAGTTGGGTGTGGAGAGTAGGAGTGATGTTGTCGACGTTGTCGCGACGATATTACGTAAGTATGGAAAGGGAATCACGTAGTGCCACTTGGGTATGTTACGCGAGATGCTTGGTTGTTATTTCTAATAATCCTTTTTCCCTTCTTTTATTATCTAGCTTTTTTACACGGCATCTCTCCAAAGCTCGGGGGTGGAAGCAATTTGTAAATTTGATTAATTATTTTTTATTAGTGGAATAAAATCTGTGGACGAAATGATAATTGTAGGCGACATTGTGACTACTTTCTTACAGTAAAATTGTTAATTTTATCGACGATCATTGGTTTTTCAAAGATGAAAATTTAGAAATGAGCAATAGCTTCAGTTAATTTAAGAATACTTTAAGTATATTTCTATAATTTTCTAATAAATCGAAATTGCTCAATGCAAAAGAAAACGATTGTCTTGGTTAATTGATTTTTCACATCAAGTTGTATTTATTTTCAACTTTCAAACACTATCAGAATTCTAATTTTTTCTGTTTTATTTGTTCTCGCAAATTTAATTCTACCAAATACATACTGTTCAATAAAAAATACAGACACATTTACAATCGGAAAACCTATTTAAAGTAGAAAATCAGTTTAATAAAGAAAAATTCTATTATTCTGAATAATGTAGAATGGAAAAATAAAAATTTCAAGCATCTATAAATTCTGAAAGCTTACTTTCCAAATAGATTATCCATTTATAAAACGACGACATATATTCAGGAAAGAATAATTTAGTTACTAGTAAAAAATATACAATTTAATAAATTGTCTTTGAAGTTTTATGTCGTGAAATGTTAATTTTTCAATGTATAAAAAATATCATTAACATTTATTTTTTAATCTTCTTTATAAAATTTTTCAGTTTATTTTTCTAATGTAATAAAAAATTCTGCATTAAATAATTTTAATTTCACGTAATATCTACATTTGGACTGTTAATACAGGGTTTATTTAAAGACTAATTAAAAAACAGATTACCACCCTTATAATCTAGATATATTATTACACTAGGAAGAGTTTATTGTTACGATCAATTTACAATTCGCAAAATAAATCTTAGCAAATACGAGAAAATAACTTCCAGGTACAATATCGAGTAACTATCGGATACTTTTGTTTCTAAAGAAATTTAGAAAAGTTGCTTTCAATTGAAAAGAATGATCGACTTGTTCAATTATTTGTGTCTTCGGGTGGCATACATCTTGTTCGCGAAGAAATCATTCACAATTGATTTTTCAAATAATGAGATACGTTAAAGTGTTTTAAAATAGTGTATAGTAATATCCGTATTATTTTATTCAAGAGAGAGACGAATCGGTGAACTATGGATTTACGAAAGCTGACGACCGGTGTTAAATTGCGCGTGTAGGTGAAGAAAAATGACCAGTCTCCGTTTGCATTAGATTTTACCGTATCGTGTTGTACGGTCTTGAGAACTTTAGTTCCCTTCGTTGTGATTGAAAGGGTCATGTTTTCCCTTTTTTGAGCTCATGAATGTACGCATAAGTACCTCTAGTTTGTTCTTTGCGATTCTTGCCTTGTAAAAAACTTAACATCCACTTGAAACGTTGAAATGTTTAATTTATTGCTTGGTCTGTTACGGCAAAGAAAAGTTTTACAGTACCTAAATTTCGCTTTCGTGAATAATTTTCCCACATATCCAGCATTCGCTATCAGAATTAATCTAAATCCTTTGTGGGAAGGCAATGTCTCAAACGGTTGTAGCTTTAACTAAATTTTCGTTTATGCGACCGGAAAGTATTTTGAACTTTATAAAGTATTTTATTAAATCCACCAGCTTGGAACAAGACATAAAGAAATTGTGAGCAAATTAAAAATACAACGATTACAATCGCAGAATGTAAGAGTAATGTTATGTTTTAGTGTCATCTCAAATAAGCAAAAATTTTTAATTTTTATAAAAATTATTCCGTTATTTAATTTAAAAATTAACACATTGAATTGCATTATAAGATTAAAAAAAAAACAACTAAGTCAGATGTATGTAATATTTAAACTTAACTGCAATACATTTAAAATTATTGTTTTAATTTTGGTACTCGTGTGTAAAATATATTATAGTAAGTTAACCAAAAATATTAAAAATTATTCATATTCCACTATCACATTATAATAAACTCAAAACAGTTTTATACAATCCAATGGATGAAGCGAAGGGAAGCTCGCCCATTTATACATATATTATTATTTACCCTTTGCTTTTCAAAATAGTTTTACACTTCGGTGAAGAAAGAGAAGCTCTTTCTTTTTCCACTTATATACTTTGACGTATTTATGAATTATTTATAGAAGAAATGATATAGACATATAACGAAATGTAAATATAGTGTTGCATTAACGTTGACAGACTTGTCAGCATAAATCATTCAAAAATTGTTTTCATTGCGAATGCATCGTTTATATTAATTTTTCTAAAACTTGCATAATTTTACGTGTTTTTATATTTGCCGATAAAATCGAAATTATTTAAATTATAAGAACAAATTCTAAATACGTGATTTGCGTATGTTGAATAACTGATATGTAAGAATAAACAGGTTATAAATGTTTTTTAGAGCAAGTTAAGGTCAAATAAAGTATGAATAAATATCTAGTTATTAATACAACAACTAAATGGGGTTTGTTAATAAGAACAACAGTAAAAAATTGTTATTCAAATTAATAACTTTCTTAATGTACATAGTTAAATTACACAAAAAGAGTTAAAATTTAAAATGTATTTAAAAGATTGTAAAATAACATGTTTATGATAGTAGTTATTCCGACGAGTAAGTATTGCATAGATCTTTATATTTCAGGCAGTGTAATATAAAAAGTATACTCGTGTATACTATATGGCCTTGAGCAAATTATTTCATTTTTCACAGATTTTGAAGCTTTGATACGTAAATTCTGTCTTTGCATCATTCTTTTTCTTTTTCTATTCGACCAACTTGCTACGATCTTTTTAGACTTTGGACACTGTAAAATGTATAGATAAAAATAAGGTTTTCCCTTCTTTCTTTCTTTTACGTGTCTAGGTACAAAAATATCACTAATAATTTTACTATTATTTATGTGACATTGCGAATGATTAAATCTTGTTTTCTATTTTCGGTTTATGAATTGATGTTTTCATTTTTATTTTAATCGTATTTATTACTTTTGTATACGAGTATTCAATTTACAAAATTTCATATTTAGAAAGAAAATGCCATGCTTTTCTACAATTAATTTTTATTTCAATATTACCAACTATATATGTATGTTCTTAGTTATTAATAATTTTTAATGAAACCAATAGACTTGCATATTTTAATATGAGTATTTCGATAAATTTAAAAAATTTTAATTACTTGACGCTCTTCAAATATTTTTACAAAAATATTATTTTAATTAATTTCAAGATATAATACAATGATACGTTACTAGATTAATTAACAAAGTACAAAATATTATGTTCTTGATAGTATGTTATTTTTCTAATTTTTCCATTATGTTTTATTAAATTTGGTTTTATTAATATGAATAATTTGCTTTTTATCATACGTCTTAGAAGAAATATGAGATAATAATTATATAGATAAATAAATATAAATATAAATAAAAAATGTATTATAATTATAATAAATAAATATGAGATTTAATATAATGATATAATTAATATATTAAAATATACAATTTAAATCAGTGTAGAATTATTGTATTTTTACTACAAATTTGATTAAATTTCCATAATTTTGTAACCTAATAAGTGTTTTTAAAGATATTTTGAATTCGATAATGGGGTTAAAATATTTAAATACTAAAAATATTCTTTTGAATTTACTTTATTTTCATTCTTAATATTCATGATTTTAAATAATTTATATTATACTATTATATTATTAACTTTAACCAGTATTTAGACATAACCACACTATTTCTTACAATTTAATAACATTTCTAAAGAATCAAAAGCTATGTATTTTAACTTGATAAATATTGATTAAAATTTTTGGGAATTTTTATTTAACTTTTAAATATCTTTCAATAAAGGCAAATAATGTGCACCTTTTTACAATAAATATTTAAAATATTCATTTTTATTATATGTTTATAATGTTTAATTTTATGTATAATTGAGCTTTTTTTCATGAATTTTTTTTACATATATTGCTTTTGGACGATGAATATCGGGCAATATTCATTTATTATAGCAATACAATATAAAATTTCATAACTGGAAAATTCAATATAATTTTTTATAAAATCTATTTTAAATTCTTCAACATATGAAATTTTTCTGCGTTAATAAAATTACGAGGCTCTATAAATCAAAAGCAATATCTTATAAGTAATGCCAATTGTAATATTTATTAAATAGTATTAAGTTTGGTTGTATATAATGTGTAGTAATGTATACCTTCTTGTAAGTGGTATACAAATTTCGCATAGCTTGAATAATAAAATGTAAAAATTATGATTTTATAGGTCATAAAAGTTATTACAATATTCAAAATTAGTACTGATTCACAAGTCAAGAAGCTTTCACTTTTGTTTCATATGAAATGCAACAAAGTATATATATAACGCACAAATTTTATTTTAATTAACTTTATGTTAAAAAAATATTTATTATATACAATATTTTATTTAATATATTTTATGCATAAATACATTCTTTATTTATTATAAATAAAAGTTTTTCATTCATATTTATACATTTTTCGAAATTGAATTTTTTATTTTACAAGCCATTCATATTTTTTAAAATTATTTTCCGATTTTCATGAAGTTATGTAAAAAATTGACAAATACAATATTTTTTATGAAAACTGCATATAAATTTATATGGAAAATTCTATTTATTGAAAAATTTTTAGTTTACATGTATAAATTTATCGGAACCAGTTTTCCATGTATTTTTATCTTCAACATTTATAAAAAATGATAACCACACCCTATATAAGAAAGCTTCCATATAGTTTGAGTAATAAAATAGAATCTCTGGATTATGTTTTCATCATTTTATTTGTTCTATTTTAAATAAATTACTATGATAGTGCACACAAAATAAAAAAAAATGAAAAAAGATAAGTCGTAAATATAAGTTTGTTTTGCTTTACTTTTATATCTATCACTGCATCGTTAGTTTATATAGCATTTTAATTTATTTACATTTAATTAGAAGTAAAAAATTATTTGACCAGCAGTTATCCGTACGAATGAGTCCCCACCATTAATTCATGCATTCGCGTATACCGAAATTCAAGATTAGAGTCTGAGAACAGTAATCGAGTGTAAAATTGATCGAAACACAGATGCGTTCCAACAATTTGACTTTAAAACTTAACACACGTGTTTTGATCTTCCGATTTTTACTTTATCAGAGTCCTCCTCTATTAATAGATTACTCGAAAGATCGCAAAACGAGAGAGAAACAAAGACACGGGTCTTTGAAACCCGACCATTGCGGGTGCAGACGGATCGCGGCGAAGCGGAGGGTTTGCTGGCTCGAGCTAATACGTCTCGAAAATCCTTCTTTGCTCTCGAGCTTAAGCCGGAGAGAGACAGAAGAGGGAGCGAGAGAGATCAGCCGAACGGGAGTTGAATTCCTTCTTACTCCGGGAATCAAGTCATTGTGTGTCTATTATGGGAAAGTGATGCGTGTGTGCGCAACTGATCGAAAGAACACATTTATAGTTTAAAAGCAAAAGGTTTTTCTACCGCAGGTACTTTACCTACAACGCCAGAATTCCATTGTTTCTCGGGCCCAGTCCTCGCTTAATACAGTGCGAAATGCGAGAGAGAGAGAGAGAGAGAGAGAGAGAGAGTGAGAGAGTGAGCGAGGGAGAGAAAGAAAGAGAAAAATAAGAGAGGGAAACAGAAGGAGAAGACGAGTGAGTGACCGAGAGAAGGTGTAGCGTCACGAGTGGCGCGCGCAGCAAATATTTGGATATAACTGGAAAGAGCGAGCCAGAAAGAGTGGGGGAGGGTGGGTGTGCGCGCGTTTCCTGTTCAAGGGAAGGGGATAAAGCCCCGCAGTGCGACGCGGTCGATATAACCCCCACGCAAACCGAGTCACCTAGCGGCTTCGCTTCCCCCTGTATTTCCACGTCGTCGTGAGCGTGGCACACTGTACGGGCTAGAGCCGCTCGAGAGGACGGAAAAGAGGAAGACTAGCCAGGAATATGGTGGAAAAACGGAAAACGAAACATATTCTAATGGGGGAAGAAATGAGTAGTGTGTAGGGGGTGGGGTTGGACAGAAGAGCATTTTAACGGTGCACCAGCGCTGAAGAATATAATATAAGATTGCGATGATAGGGGCGAAGGGTAGAACAAAGGGGCGGGGTGAAAATGCGATTTTTCGAAATGCTTGGGCGCTTGCGTGAATTTTTTAATGAACGGGTAAAAATTATTTTCGAGAATTTCATACGTACTTTTAAGTTTATCGAGCATTTTACGAGCTGCGCATGAAAGTCTAATAAAGTTTTTAGCTCTTGTCGGCAGATCATCATTTTCATATCATTTTAATGGTATACTCGTGTAATTCAGATTGTCTTTCGAATCGTCTAACAAGCAGACTATTTCTGTACTAAAGAGCATATCCACGTAACTTTAATACGATTACACGTCCGGGAGGCATAATTTTTCAATGTAACAACGAAAAACAAGAAAATATTGAAAAGCATTATACTATTTCGTACAAGTATTACATTATTTATGTATAAAATTGTGCTCGCATTGTTATTTATTCATCTAGATATTGTTATAAATATTTTTTTTACATTATTTCGAGCTATATGGTAAAAATTTTAACTCGTGTATATTATTACTTATTAATTTACATTTCATTTATTCTACTTAATTATCTAAAAGCCTTTTTTCGCACTTTCTGTTTCACCTCTCAAATTCTTCGCGCCCTTGAGGGAATCCGTTAATACAGAATTGCGGTGCTTTCAACGATTAGCCTTCATTCCTCTTTCTCTTTTAATTGAAATGATACCTTAAATTTTCTGGATATTCTCGTTTATTAGTTGCCATTTTTATATTCGTAGCTGTGGTGTTGTTATTTTTTTAATATATTTATACGGTGTGGCTTTGGATAAATAATTGGAAAAGAATACAAAAAGAGAATAACGGATTAATATTGGTGCAATAATTGTAAAGAAAAATTACACTTTCTTGAATCCACTGAGATTCAAGAATGGTAAATGGTATTATTATATTCAGTCGACTGAAGCTTTAACGATCCACAGTTCATTCTCTATTTCTCTCTCGCGCTTCTCCCTTGATACCCTTCTATTTTTTCCTTTCCTTTATTCTTCAATTATATTTCAGGTCAACTTTCTCTCTCCTCTTTCTTATGCATGTGTTTTACTTGACCTATTGGTTTCTTATCTATGCCATTCATTCTTTTTGCGGTTTCCGTAGTTTCGTAGTTGTACTGGATTTTTCCTATTTTGTTGGAAGTATTTTTAATTAAATAAACATTAACATTAGCTTTGTGAAAATACCGTGATATTGTGTCACATAATAATAACTTTAAAATCATTTTTGAAACTGTATTTTGATAAAACGTTGATTTTATTGATTTTAAAGTAGTAAAATTTGATTTTTAGTTATTTAAGGATTGATTATTTGGCATGAATGATAATAGTTGGAAATCAAAGATTAAAAGCAATATATAAATATTAAAAGTTTTTAACGTCTTAAAATCGATACATTATGAAACGAAAGATATTTTTACTAGTACGAATGTAAAAGCGAGATAACTCGTATTGCTATACGAATACAACAGCATCTGCTTTAATTTTTATCTTTTGCTTAATATCTGAATTTATAGTACCTTAGTCATTATTAATTTTTAACAAGCAAACATACCAGACGATGTAAAATTTTGTTACGTCTGGAAATGGTATAATTCATTGATATCTTAAACAATTTTTAACGTGACTAAAATTTTTTCATCGAGTGTAAAAGTCTTACAAATTATTATACATATCCAGTTGCGACTAAGAAGTTATAACAAGAATTACTAAAATCTTATGATCACAAACTTTATAGTTGAGAAAAACTGGCTATTCCTATACATTTTTTTATTTTATCATAACAGTTTTGCGATTGTTGCATATTCTTGGTTCTACATTCGAGTCATAATTTTTTGTTTCGTACTAATAACATTAAGTATTGCCACTTGAATAATTTGCATAACAAGATAATGCGCGATGAGATCTATTGAAGATCGAAGATTGTGTTAAATGATAGTAACATTTAACAAATACGTTGGATGTTCAAACATTCGTACGGCTTTCGAAACTTAATATTTAAGAATATTTAGCCATTAATTTAATAATAAGTTAATAATAAAGTTTTAAACTTTGATTACATTTCATTCCTTAAGACTCGCTCCTTGAATTTTCTCGCTCGTCTATGTTTTTCTGTGATATGTCTGTGTGTGTTTCTACGACGTGGAGTTAAAGGTCAGACTGTCTCGCTCGAATAGCGTTTTTAAATGTTTGTAACGTCTGCTACTCGTAGTTCTTGTGAATCCCTATGATTTCGAGGTTGACTCTGCATCCCAAATTCGTAATGTCCTGCGTAAATGTGGTTTGTGCAAGCTTAGAAAGCTGTCGCACAAATTGCATTGTTTGTTTGCTAACGCTTCCTCTAGCTTAAAAGTTTGGCCTTTCAACCATGAAATTTTATTATACTATGGCAAGCTGATCTCAAGAGTTACCCTTACTACTGTTTCCGATTCAGTTATTTAATCTTGTATTTCAATTTTTCAGCAGTAATTAATAATTTTTCACCGCGCCACACTTTTTTTAATTTGAAAGCTTGAAAACAGCACACAAAAATTTTATTCTGACATGCAGAGACCGTATCATTAGCGTACATTTTGTTTTCATTATTAAAGATAATCTAACAAATGACGTGTCATAAATTTAGCATCATCTTGTAAGTACATGTGTTATTGATATCGAGATAAGATTAACTCGAGTAAACTACAAACACTTGGTTCCTACTTTTATCGAGTACTAGAAAAACAATCTTCTATATATTATACTTCGTCCATAAAGGGAACCATGCGATTTCTTACTTTTATAAACTAAGTAACTGCTCTTCTTTTATCATTCCTTCATCACTTTTTGCTCCTTCGTCTTCGTTCTTTTTTTGAGTTTACTTTAGTATTATTTTGTACAATGTGAGTTGTAAAAGTAACAAGACTGACTTAAGAATAACTTCTTTGATATATCAAAGCTTGTGGTAAAATTGGCCTTGTTTATTGTGTACAGATGGTCGGTTGATATCTTTTCTGTACATGAAAAGTTAATTTGTATTATCCAAAAGTATGCTATTTCCGGTAAGAATAAAAGACTTTTGAATCATTTATTCAGTTCGCTGTGTCACTTTTATTACTGTAATTATCGGTAATCTAATGACTTTATTATACTCTTCATAAATCACCATTTTCAAAAGCTTTCTACTTCTGATATTAATTGTTAGTTTGAAAATTGAACTTGTCGATATCATCCTGTATGTCGACCCATTCTGAAAATATTGTAACGACATTTTTTTTTAGTAAGATGAAAACTAATAACTTCTTTAAAATTAGCGATGCATTTGGATATGTTGAGTATTTTTGGAAAATAGTTTGCGCATTAAATTTGAGTTAATGGATATTCATTAACTCAAAATTCATTACACACGAGATATTTGAGCTTTTTGCACTTTTATTTGTATTTAATATTAATTAAATTGTAGCTGTCGATGGTGTTATATTTTATAAAAAGAAATTCACTACACTAATTATGAACTCGTAAAAAATGTTGTTTTAAATTAATAATAGATAAGCATCATTTTTAGCTCTACTGAAAAAAGAGTATATGTTCAAACTAATTTACATATAATATAATCTCTTTAATACTTTAAAAAAGAGGGCAAGACTACTACTGTCTGTTATACCTCGAGTAGAGCTTTCGCGCACATCGCATACATGATTGAGTATATTCACATGTGTAAAGAGAATACGTAGGGACATTCACGCTTTCTTCTAGTGAGTGAATGTATTTCAATTTTAATACGAAGTTAACTACTTTTGGTCGAGTACTTAATCGTTGAGCATTTAATTTCTATAATTTGATTATTTTTGGCTCAAAGATTTGCCAAACAAAATTCAGCACTCTTGCCGATTTAAAAACATATGAAAGCTTTTTTGGATAAAAATTTTAGTCTTCGATTGAATAATACTTTACTGCAATAAACGATAATTCTATTTTTATCTGCCAAAAGAATGAAAAATGAGCTTTTATCCAAGTAAATGTGAAGTAGAGCAAATAAAAAAGCGCGTCATCTTCATCACGTAACACCGTGATTCTGTTTATTTACAAAAGAAGTTAAACGAGTTTCAAAAGCTTAAATAATTTTATCACAAATCTTTATACAATGTGTACAGTATATGTAGTAAGTACATGCCAGTTGGCCAGTCCTAGCCAAGAGAATGATAAGGGATAAAAGAGAAAGACAGAGAATCAATTACGTGGAGAGGTAGAGTCGGTTGGAAATGGACAGAATGCGGAAATTTAAAAAGCTCATCTCGTCAACGCTATATTTTCTCATGTAAACTTGCGCCAACCGATGAGTTTCATTGAATCGTTAACGATGAAAATGAAAAGAGACTTTTTTATTTTTTCGCCTTCGCCGATTAAAATTAGTATTCTTTGAAATTGTAAGCTTGTTTTTATAGCAACTAAGTATCGATGAATGCCATTGATTTCGATTTTATTATAAGATGCGCTGTTAAGATATTTAATCTCGAATTTTCTCCTTCTCTCTCTCTCTCTTTTTATAGAAATACATACTTGCTTCACTTTTTATTATAATATATATCCGACGAACGTTTTATCAGATACTAAGATATTTGGAAAGAATTATTTAACAAATTAATTATGTGTTCGATAGACGCATATTTAATGAAAAATTTTAGTTTTCTATCTGATGCATTAAAATGAACTCACAATAGTATTTTATTTATTTATCATACTGATACTAACATCGAAGAAATAAAAAATATAAAGTTACTTTCTCGCAATTAGTGAAAAAAATGATTTTATTTAAATTTCTAATTGATCTAGGAAATCTATACTATTTGAACACAAAAACTTAATAATATTCTTTTCATTTTATTACCCACAATTACTATTCTTTTGAAATATTTGTATTCAATTTTTGTAAACTGGTGAATAAAACAAAAATGAAATAAACCTATTTTAGAATAATTCTCTTTTCATATGAGAAAAATTTGCAGTTTATACAACAAGCATTTACACCTTTAAATTAACTTTATGATACAATTAAAAATAATTTTTGTGTAACACAGTTATAAAAGTTCTTTAAGGAAATATAAAAACTGTCGTAAAATCTCGCAGAATTACTCTTCATTTGTCTCAAGGGAAACGAAAAGTTTAATTAAGTAGGGAATAAAGTTGAAAACGATAATGAAAGAATAAATCAAGTGTCTATAATGATAGAAATTCATGAAGATCATTGAATAACCTGATTTAAAACAACGGATTTAGTTCTGCGTATAGAAATTTATTGAAGGTATCTATTAAAAAATACTTCAAATTTTACAGTTAAATATTGTAGATTTTTATTTATTTTCATGATTTAATTATTATAGCGATTAAAAAAATTTAAAAAGATTATTTTACGTAATGTAATGTTTTTTATTATAAATATGTTAAAATTTCGTAAAACTTTTTTAATTAATTATTTGTAGTTGCAACAAATATCAATAATAGATAATTAAAAAATAAAACATACAAAGTATTATTTTGAGTTCGTTCGTATAAATTATAAGAATTTTATGAAGTCTCTAGTATTGTGGTTTGATCCATAGTTACACGTTTTAAATGTTTTCTTGCTTATTTTATTTTATCAAATAATGTGTACGCAGTACACATAAATATTTTGTGTAATCATTAAAAAATTTTTTCGTCTTATTTATTTTATGAATTTTGAGTAGAAACTTGGATTTTTTTCTGTTTAAAGCTTTAGAAAGTAATTCAAACATCTTTTCAACAATAAAGCTTAAAAAGATTGATGAAAATGTTATAAATTTCAAATTAATTTTGTTCTGTTTTTAATTGAAATTAAATTCACACACATCATTCAGTTGATTTTTATTACTAAGTTTACTTTTAATTAGTAAACAAAAAATAATAATAAAAAATATTGTTAATAATTGCAACTATTCCTTAAAAGAAAGTATTAGCAACAGCGAAATTTATTGATTAGTAATTGAATTGATATGAAAATGAAATTATGTCAACCTCTTCATATTAAAGAATTTGAAGAGAATAAAATATTTCCAAACTTATTTGTTTCACTTGCTTAATTGAAAAAATTATAATAATCAACCAAGTATCGACTACAGTTTTGCTTTACACGTCTTATCGCAACGGTCTTTTACTACTTGAACCGTTTTTAAACCCGGCTCAACTTTACTTGCGATACAATGGATGCTCCGAATAAAGCTCGATCGTTCAGTACAGACCTAATAGTCAGTAAATAAATCGCGGCTAATCGATGCTATATTCTTTACCTTAAGCAAAGTCGTTTCGTATCTGCTAAATAATTGTAAAACTTTTGTAATGTTTGCAATGTAAAATCTGTCATTGTCGTAAAGTTCACGAAAGTTTTTGTAAAATCGACTCAATAATGAAGAAATCTTTTTTAAAAGTTTTCTTAATGTGATGAAAAACAATCAGTAATTGTATTTAATATTTCTAGTAAAGTATACTTGTAAGCTATCACATCTGATTTTAGATAACTCATTCATGAGCTTTTGTATTTTATTTACAAAATATAAAATATCCGCATGCAATAAAACTTTCAACAATAAATTAATATTCTAAACACGCTGACTTTCGTTTTATTGTTAGTTTATAATTCATTGATATAATTATATTGCAATAATTTCACAATTTGCCATTTTGTATTTTTATAGTTTATTAACATTTTACTGGACCTATGTTTTTTTACGTAGTCCATTGTATGAAGTCTATTGTTTTCATGAGTTTTTAAAATAGATTGTTAAATTTAACTTACATTTTATCCAGGCATAAATATTTTTTTTTCCGTAAAAAAGTCTCTTAAAAGTGTAGGCTATAGTGCGTTCATATTGTAGAAGTGGCAAAGGAAAGGGCAGAGAATGCTTGAAAAAAGCGTTTTTGTGCACCAAAAGTATAGTCATTAACATTCTACAGAGCTTTCCTACTGGACTCGAGCTGTCAACGCTTATAAGGTGGACTATTAGATACGGTATGAAAACGTGAGTGGTAACAGACAAATCGGCAAGACTATTTGACGTTTGGCTTTATGAACTAGAAGAGGCGAAATTTTCAATCTCAACGGGTAAGCAAGTAATCGCTTTTAATCTCTTACGCTCTCGCTGTTGAGGAATTTTTTTTATTTTCACGAGTTATTCACAGCTAATTAGAAATAGTATTCTTTTCAGACAATAAAATTAATGACCTAAAATTTTGTTTAATTTTGAGGAACATTTTTTTAATAAATAAATGCATTATTATAACTGATATAAAATATTCTGAAAAAGATGTAAAAATTTGTAATAAGAAAAACGTTTTTAACTGCAAGACTGAAGTGGAAAAAATATTTAATTTACGTATAATTAAAAGAATTTGTGCACGTTGATTCTGGTTTCATTTTACATATTAATTAAGTTATGTAGACTATAGTAATGTATACGTGTCGAAAATATATATGAAATACATGGAAGAATAATATAGCAATCTAAATAAAATAAAGTATTTCTAATATTAATGCCCATGAAAGATCTATTAAACAATATTTATTTATTCGTAAAAATGTTCTTCGCACCAGTATTTTATAATCATTCAAATTTAATTGCAATGCATCTGCATTAGATTTAAGAAATTCCGGTTTTTTAATATAAGTTTTATACACGAGTGTAGTATCGTTGCATAACAGTAATAATGCGGTTGCAAGTAAAGTGCGAATGAGTAAGTCCCGTTTCTCGTCTAAATGGCGAGCTCCTATCTCTTACGTTCTGGAAACGTACATTAACGCAATACTTTTTCCTTTATTTATTATGCATTTCAATCTCTTTTCATCTAGGTGAATAAAAATTCCCTCAGAGGCGAGAGGTCTATTTAGTTTTTATTCGAAAATGGATACACTCCTATATAGTGTTATTATAGATATTGTTTACAATTATTTTCTTTAATTTAATAAAAAATACTAACATTTCCCCTTGATTTAGTTGTAACGAAGTTGATCGAATTGTTTTTGTAATGCGATGCATAATGATTTTTCACACAGTGTATCTGCATTAGTTTACTAAAAACTAGTTTGTAGAAACATTTCGTTTATTAATAATAAATTTTGATATTGCAAGTATGCTTAGGTATATTGGAATTTTAATACAATGCATGTTTTCACCAGCAGTGATAAGCGTGCATTCACGTATTTTTCAACTATTAATTTCGCTGCAATTACTTCAATATTGCAAGCATCAAAGCAGGTGTTTTGTCAAAGTAAACGATATTACCTTCTAATTTAATCGCATTATGAATATTTGAAGCGAACCTATGCAAAGCTCGAAATAACTTAATGAGAAGTAAATTTGACGTGAAAAAATGGTAAATTACGGTTTTACAAAAAACGAGAATTTTCCGAATGCAGAGAATAACTCAGTAGTCTCCGCAATTATATTGCAGTGTAATAATTTTCACGGCTGGATTATTCGGGGAGCGACGCGATTTTCCCGAAATTTTCCAGCCGGTGACCAACATATTTATTTCCTGATAAATTCGCAAAACGAGAGAGACAGCGCAGCTCCCGCCCGAGTCTGATCACGAGCGTCCGCTCATAAAGCAAGTGTCCGCAAAGAAAGTGTACGCGCCTCCCGGTCTTGCAATTCTTTTGCCTCCCCCACTTTCTCGCGCTCGTCACACGGCCATCGTTTGGTGCGCGACGACATGCGTCGGCCCTCGGGGACTCGTCGCGAGCGCTTAACTGCTTAACAGCTAGTTCCTGTGTCGAAATTACGCCCACTACCTGCATCCAGTGGCGCGAGCGCGGACTGCGCGTCGAAAACGCTCGCAGACGCTTGTATCCCCTCCCGTTGCGTCTCGCGCGGCGCGATGCCCATTATCAGCCGGTGCGCGCCCATCAGCGCCACGTCGTGCGCTGCATTGGTCGGAATTCCGCTTCCTCGCCCCTCGCCCCCACACGTGGACGATTTCGGGGCAGTGGCTCGCACGTCACTCTTCCGCCGCCCCCAACGTGTGCTTTGCTAAGCTAAGCGGCTCTCCGTTCTCACATGCGACTTGATTAATGAACAGCTGCGCCGGGATCATTTCCTCAGTCGGAGAATTGATTTCAATTATTTGTCACCAATCCGGACTCGGTATGTTGAGGCGCGCAAACATTTATTATTCCCTGATTGCCCTTTTAATCAAGATCTTTCTCGTGATCTAATAATTTTCGTAATTATTAATAAATGCAGAATATTTGCTACTTAGTCGGATTGAAACTTTCGCGGTTTTAAATTTCGATATCCTGCATTAATTAATAAGATCTTGAAAAAAAATCACAGTTGTGAAATAAGGATTTTTTATTTTAATAATTCAATGTCGCGCTTGCTACATGCAAATATTTTTATTTTACCTAAAAGACATTTAATTAATTTCTACACTAATAGTGATATTGAGTTTGTGAAAAATATATTATTTACAGTTTCGAATTTTTCATTATCATCGTCGGCGTAATTTGTTGAGAATTCGTTAGTAGTGATTTTATATTTCAAGTGTATTCAATGTGAAGCTTCTTTTTATTATTAAGGTAATGTTACAGATGAATTATTTCAATGTGATTATAAATTATATTAGAGTAAAATGACGTAACAAATTTTAATATTTTTGTAAACTATAGGTAGATTATACTTCAAAATCTCCAATTTCACATATAAATACCTATTGCTCCTACATGTATGCATGCCGATGTATGTTTAGCACTGATGTTATACGTCAACGTTGATTAATTAGGTCAAACCGAGAATTAGGTAAATAAAATCAAAATTTTGTAGGCTTCGATGTGCTATTAATATTATATTAATTAATGTTATCTACAAGCTATATTTATCATTTTTAACGAATATGTTTGCATGATGCATTAAATTGATGAATCTTTATTTTCAACATTACAAATGTGTAATTATCATAAGTAAAACAAGTAAATTTGTTCATATGGCATTGTACAATTTTCGATAATATTTATAAAATTCTATTTTAAGAAAATCTGAAAATCATTAAATTTTTAATTTAAATAAATTATCATATACGCAATGCATGCAAATAATATATTCTTAAAGTAATTGCTTTTAATGATTTTAATTTCAATACTAATTTAATTGCGTGCGGTAAAAACTGAATTTATTAATTAATTGATTGCCATCGGTATATCAATATTCAATCGATTTAACTATAATTTCAAATTTTTGTATACTAAGAGAGAAAATAAAAAATGTTTAAATAAAATAGAGTTGTTTTTTTAAACGGTGTGCTCACTTATATTTTTGAAATCTTCATAGTGACATTCATCAAATCATCCGTAGAGTAATTTTATTTTTCTTGTATAAACCAGATTCATAAAAGAGACCAAGATGATTTAAAAAAATTATTATCGACAAGTGCAGTTTTCGAAATAAAAAATAACTTTACTGTGAAAACCAGATAAAAAATTGTAGCATCGTTATAAGATTTAGTGTATAGTTTAAACTTAGAAAAGAATTATGCTAAAAAATTATAACATTTTTTTCCAAAAGATCAAGTTTAATATGAATTTAGGAAATAGCAACTGCCTAGGAATGGCAATTTTTAGTTGAAACCCACACACTTTTTTAACTTCTTCAAGTTCGGATAGTTATATTTAAGGAAAGGTCACGTTTTTCAATCTTCTCTCTGTTAATAATGTTAGTGAAGAAGGCAAGGAAGTTAGTAGTTGAAGTATTTGAAGAGAAATATAAATGAAATGATGAAATTTTTTAAACTTATCGTTTTTGATAAAAATGTCAGCTTGATTAAGTATTTACTAGCTACGCATTAATCTTTAAAAATTTTTTAAATATGTATTTTTAAAAGAATAAAATATTAAATCTATTGAATAACAGAGGTTAACAATAAAATGAGATTTCAAATAATTCTCGAACGTTTAATATTTATTGATTTTATTAAATGAGAATCAGACGGATAATCAAAAATATAAAAGCAAACATATTGACGTTTAACGACGAAACGGAAATTTTGTTATGAGTATTAAATTATGAATTAGACATTAAAAAATTACGAAGTTTATTAATGGAATTGTATATTACTGTTACGAAGTTGCATTATCATAATTTTTTAACGTTACTTTTAATAATTCAGTGTCATTTCGCATTCACTAATCTTCATCTTTGTTTTCTTTTTATAGATAATCTTTCTGATTTTTATTCTTATTTTCTATTGGCGATGCTGTAGTTCAGAAAAAGTGTATAATTTTAAGCAAGCATTATTAATTATCATAAAGCCCTTTTCTCAATACCGTTCGTAATAAATTGTGCAACTATTCGAGTATCTTTTAACAATTAAGAGGATGAAGAAGATCGATAACTGTCGATACAACTTATAGATGTACAAGCGTAACAATTCTTTTAGTCTGCATGAGTTTAAGAATCTGCGAGTATAGTAAGATGTTCATTTGAAGACTTTAAGCCAGATCAGATACGAGAGAAGAAATACAAAAGTAAACCTTCTTCCCGCGGACAATTCCCGCGAGAGCTGAACAAAACCGAACTGAGGTAGATTGGGCGTAATGTGCCTCTTCCTTCGGCGCACATACAGTCATGGCCACAAGCACAAGTGTATTCTGCATCAAGACATGCACTCGCTTAGCTACACGGAGTGTCTAAATCTTGTTACAGATCGCGGCCAAGTATTGAGTCTGTCTAATTATTTTATAATGCTTAATCTTTCGTTTTATCGCGTACGTACGTGCGTAACTATAAGAGTAAAAATTAAGGAACTAGATAGTAATTATTTAAAACATTTAAGTATTTGTTACGAAAGATGTTAAAAAATTTCAATTTTATTTATTCGAGGTGAAGATTAGTCATTAGTGTTACACTTATTGAAGCAAATCTGTTCATTCAACGTTACAATTAATTTACTGCAGCACTGGGTTGACAGTTTCCAGCAATGCAGTACTGTTGCAAAATTAAAAGTTAAAAAAAAAAACGAAAAACGTAAGATGACTAAAGCAAGTTTCTAGAAAGATTGTAACAAAAGAAAACTTAAGCCACCTACAAATAACTTATTACAAAGCCTAACTTAGTAAGCAGAAATCACGATAAGCTACTTAATCCACTTTCAAAATTTAACAAAGAAAATTCATTTACCAAAGTGTATACACGCTGTAAAAACTTTTGTACGAATCTACCCAAACAGTATTTGAGCAGCGAGAAACTCGATTTTACGTTACACGCGTGTTTCTCTCCGCTCCCTGTTTCCGTGAAAAGTATTAAAGAAAACAATAGAAACATACGCGGACGTTGTTTAAGTTAGAACCAACTGACGCGCGTTGGTGGTTTCAAAAACACAAATATTTATTTATGTTGCAATAGAAGCCGAAATTTTTTTCTTCAAAGGATCGTCTGTATATTTGGGCTTGGCGGTCGGAAATGAAAGAAGGGTAATTGCAATGGCGAACAGCTGCTGTTGAAAATGTTAATAAAATTTCTTGCACGTGTTTATTTTAACTGATATTTGAGCTGATGAATTGAACTTACTCAAATAATATGGAATATGCCTTTTTACTTCTGCGAGTTAATCGATTTTTCGGGGAAATTTTAAATGGAAGTAACAGATGTAAAATAAGAATTTTTTATATGAAAAAAATCGGAGTTTGTTTATAATTTTTATACATCGACCTCTATAAAGTCTGCTGTCACTTCAATGAGAAAAAATTTGGTTTCAAACGACCGTTAAGCTTAATTAAATAGAGTGAACAGCGTATGTATGTGCATTAAGTAGAATCAGTCTCGACACGGTGAGACCAACATATGGTACACGTTCATTGTGTATTACTCAATAAAAAAAAGTGAATTCAATTGCATTTATTTCGCTTATATTTCATTTTATTCAGTATGATATTGTAAGTTTAAAAGTAAACGAAATAAATTTTAATAGAATAAACTCAAATTATTTTTAAATATCAAAATTAAATTTTAAAGCAATAAATTAATAAGATGAATCGAACTACGAGCAACTTATGTGTGTATACATTAATATTTCAGGGGGTTTCACGTGTAATGTAATATAATCTCGTTATTACAAATTTTTTTTACGTGATAAAATTAAACTTTTCAATTAATTAACATTATGTCATTAATAATTTTCTACAATAACGAAGGATTTAGTAAAATGTTACGATTGATAATTATGCATAATTTTTGAGTCACTTAAAATGTTTTTTTACATACGATTTATAAATACACGAACCATTTCCCCCGTTTATAATACTTTAGAAAACTTGTAAGATTTATGTGCTGGAATAGTTGCTTTGACAGTTTTTTGCAAATGTTTTGTATTATGAAAAATATGTTCTTATATTGCAACATTGATATTGTAATATTAATATGTTAATGGTTTATGCGTAACAGCACTAATGTTTTCCTTGCATTTCAATTTGACCTACTTATTATGTAAGGAATGAAATTTATAACATTCGTATAAAAATTTTAAAACTACATTCAAATATATTTCTAAAAGCTATTTTTCCTGCACGAGTTGTGCAATCGAACAAATATTATAATATAATTGAGTTTGTCTTATTTTAAAAATAATACGAGCTACGCGTAAAACTAAAATAATGTATCATAAATGTAACCTCGGTCAACTTATTCAAAGATTAAAAAATTCCAATCACAATGTGCCGCACTTGTAAATATCAGACATTAAACTCGTGTATACATATTTTTTAAAAGCAGGAAAAGTCTCATCGTGAAAATTAACGTACGTGCCGATAATCTAAATATCCATCGCTGAATTATCCGGCCAATCGATCTGAAAACTATCGCGCTAATAAATAAAACGAACAAGGGGACACGCCGAGAGTAACTAATGTGCACGCAAATAAAAGAGGAACAAAAGCTGGTGTCTGGAGATATAGACAAAATAAATGGTAGGGCAACACACAGTACTTGCAAAGGTAAGAAGTCTATCGCGCGTTGAACGGGTATCCGGTGACTGTGGGGCCTTCGATAACGAATAGTTTCCCCTGGATTAGCACGGCTTTTCCGGCTTGAACCGAACAGCTCGATGCTGCAGCCCAGGTTCCGGCCGGCGAGGTCTCGAATCACCCATCCAGCATGAACCGGTCCTGGGGCAATGGTGCCGCGGCAACGACGCCGGACTCCGGCTGAATCATCGGTGAAAACACGTGGACTACTCTTTAGCAGTTTGCGCCGTGCGCGTTTAAAGATGCACGCCTCGTCGGATACGCGTATATCCCCTCTCTCCTTGGACGAACGGGTCACATTGGGTCACGAGAAGCGAGTGAGCCTCCTCCCACCCTTTACTTTTTAACTAATCGCTTTGACAATAGCCTCGTTGGTCTTAAGCCCTGTCTCTTTAGCTTACTCGTTTTTTTTCATTATTCGCTTTTATTTATGCGCGACGTAGATTAAAGAGCTCGTAAAGAAAGAAGAATGGGAGAGGGCGCGACAGGTGTGCGCATATCTTTTAGCCGCAACACGCGTCTTTCGCGTGAGAAATTTTTTTGATAGTGGCGCGATAAGTTTTGTGCTCCTTTCTTGTTGCGTGTTGTTGTTTCCTTTGTTTATTTACTATACCGGTTGTTGAGATGTTTCTGGATTTTGAATTTTATCTATTGGCTGAACTCTATTATTCTGTCCAAGGTTGATAAACACCACTAAATATTTTATTATAAAATATTTTTTTACAAACAACTCGATATTTTATGGTTAGCTAGATAATCGTGAACCATTGATAAATCGGTTTTATTGCCAGTTAATTATCTCCTTTGAGTATTTTCTTAAAATATTTATACTTACAACCCTTCTTATTATTGAATACTTAACAGGCATATTCGAACTAGTAGCTGTTGATTTGTCGTTGAAAAGTTGCTAAGAAAAAATGCCAAGAGAAAATTTTGATAAACATTTAATAAGATCTTCTTTTTAAGCTGCGAAGTTCAAGAGCTTCTTTCAAGCTTGCGAAGTTCCACTTTCTATTATTTAAACGCGTATCTTTGAAACTGTAAGTTATAGTCACACGATTTATTCAATCAATAATAAAAAAATTACTCGTTTCGTTAAATTGAATTCAAGAAATAACTTTTATAAATTATTTTATAAAAAGGTAACTTTAAATTTATATTCGTTTCGTAACGAGGATATGGTACATTAGCATAAAATGGCAATAAAAAACAGATTAAGAACAATAGATATTACTAATTTTACATTTTATCTTACATAATTTAGATATAACAATAATAATAAAATCCAAAATATTTGTTATGTATGCATATAATTTGTTTAATAATTTGCTTGTTTGTTTGAACACATATTTAACGCTGGATTGTTGAATAAATCAACGAAATATATCATTATTGCTATAACCAATATTAATTTTCCATTAATTCAAAATTCTAAAATATTTGAGAATAAGGAATAAAATTTAATAATATAATATTATGAATTATAAATAATACTTTTCAAAAATGGGATATAAACCTCGCGATAAAGCATAAAAATCAAGTTGAGCATGTTGCAAGTGATAAAGTTATGAGTGCCAAACCAAACGGGTAAGTGAAATCATCAATCTATTTCGCTTAGACACGGAATAGTTCGCTATTAAAGACGCATAATTGATGATGAATAAACAATTCTTATTCTATTCGATAAATATGCCTGAAGTATTATTTACAATAATAATAAATCGGCGGAAGGCTTAACCTAGAGAAATTTGAAATTTATTTCTATGTTTTAATTAGCAACGATTGTTATACGTTATATATTATTATATTATAATAATTAAGTGCGTTATTGTTTCATTGCTGTAATTCTTTAAATAACCGTAATACTCGAGTTGTTTTGTTATTATCACTCAATAAGCCATAAATAATAAAATTGAGACTTTTTAATTGTATATTTTCTGCTAACAAATGTATGATTTATATTAAAAATATAATATAAATTAGTATTTAATGACAGTTAAAAATATATAATTGCTTAAATATTTTATAAATTATTAATTTAAAATGTACATAAACGAAAAGTAAAATTAAAAACTATTTTCAATTCGTAAACAATTCATATTTCGTTCTTGCTATTATTATTTATTCGATAAAATCATAAAAATTTATATTAAAAAATAAAGGATTAACGTTTTAATACTCTATTAAAGTAAAAATTATATTTAAATAATAAAATAATAACTTTTTTATTAGTAGCAGACATTTTAACCGTAACGATATAATATATTGAAAATGACTTAATAAAATTTGATATTAAAAAAAAAGTTTTGAATGAATATCACGCGTTTAATGCAATATATAATATATTTTAATTAAATTGTGAATGATTCGATTGTCTGATGGAACGTATTATGACCCTTTTTAACACAAGACCTAAATTAGTAATGCAACAAATGTACTTTAATAGTGATCCAGATTCATTGTATACACATTATTACTTCATTTACAGAAAAAACATGCAATACATTACTCGACAACTTTTACGTCAGTATAAGAAATTGTGTACCGCGTATCAGAATTATTTTTCGAAAATATTTTAAATAACACTTCGTTTTCATTCTTTTTTTATTTAATCTATAGTAAAATTCTAGAGTTTTTTAGTAGTTTAAAAAGTATAGGTAATATTTAAATGATAATAATGAGTAACTTACTAAATTAGTTTAATTTTTTCGCATTTATACGTGTTGGTGTACAAATTTAAGTATCTTCTTAATGCGTAATAATATATTAGATCATTTTTGATATTTGTCTCAATAATTGAAAAATATTGTTTAATTGTATTAAGAATAAGACCTTCGTGAATATTGATTTTATGGCGCTAGAAAAGCTTAACTGATTTTGCCTAGAAGATTGCTTTGATGGATAATAAAATTCAATTGCTATATAATTAAACCTTAGAAATTCTTATCATTAGATTTAATTTATTATTACTAGATTTAGTTTAACTGTCACACTCGTATTTATGTCAGTAAGTTACAAATTTATTATTTTCG
Source organism: Platyscapa corneri (assembly GCA_018907185.1). NCBI lineage: Eukaryota > Metazoa > Arthropoda > Insecta > Hymenoptera > Agaonidae > Platyscapa > Platyscapa corneri. Next base: position 757,372 of record JACCHW010000074.1, read on the forward strand.
GAAATTGAACTTATTAGTACAACACTCATTTGTGCAAACTGCGTGCATTCAATATTTTCGATTACTGTCTAAGTAATAAAATTCTTTTCAAAATAATTTTATAATTGATATAAATATAAGTAATAAAATAATGATTATATTTTATTTTAAAAATTATGCAAAAAATAGAGTGAAATAAAATCTACAAATGAGAAAAGTAGAAATCGAAAGTGCGAGTTAAAGATAGATTTGAAATTTTTTCCGCTCACAACCATAATAGGATAAATATATAATAACTATTGAGAAGATAGAATAAATGTGGGTTTAAGGAAACGCAAGAATTGAAAAGATAGAAATTTCTTAGTTAATCCGCATAAGTAATACCAAACTTTTCAATGCTTCTGAAAAATAAATTTTGACCTTTATTGATTACCAAAAAAGAAAGTAGAAAATTTAATCTTAATATGCCTCTGGTACAATTGGTTTACGTGTGATTTGATATTTAAAAATATCCAATGAATTTTTTTATATCTTTCTATTTTCTCTGTTTCCTTATTTTGGATTTCCCTTGGTTCGAGTTGATTGCCGGAATATAATGTAATTGCAACCGCAGCAATTTTACCGAGGTCGTGCTTCCTCTCCATTATTGATTTAATAAGGTCATTTAATTATCTTCCTTTCCTCATCATTTTCAAGTATAAACACTTTTTGGCCACTAATAGAGATAACTGCTTAGCACTGTTTAAATAATGAATAAATTATCTCGTGAAAAAGTTGTTGATCGCTATAAAACAGCACTGAAGAAATAGTACGTTTGTCAGTAGTCAAGGTCACTATTTGGTGCACCGACCGTGTGTATTCGTAGTAAGAAATTATAAATGAAAGTTGGTATATCTTTTTCTTTTAAGTTAGCGTTTGTTTAATTAAACATTTAATATATAGAATTAGCTAGTTATGTGTTGAAGACATGTCTGTTATACTAGTTTTTATTGATTCTTTCAAATACTATAATTTTTGAAAATGATTTGAATTCATCTTTCACAAAAGCAATTTAAAAATTATAATTAAACATTAAAATTTTAAAAACTTTTCTCAAGATAAGTAATTCAATATTATGTTTATTTAACGATATAATTTCATAGACTTTTTTCCTTATACAATATTCTTTTTTTTTAGTTGTGCCCATTATGTATAATTTTGTGCTAAAGGCTGTTCTATTTGATCTGAAACTTTATGTGTTTATTTATTTATAAAACATAAATTTTCAAATGCCATATATTTATATTTGAATAGTATAGTGAGAAGCATGAGGTGACGTATAAACTTTTTTTAATCATATATTTTTTTAAGATCGTTAGAAGTACCTATATAATTTTATTCAAAATAAAACGGAAACAATTCTGCAAAAGTTAAAGGTAGAGTATAATGTGAGAAATAAAACAGGTGGCAGTTTTGATTTTCTTTAAAATTTGAGTAAGTAAAAGTATACAAAAAGTAAAAATAAATTTTTATTTAAATTTATTATTTCTTGATAATATTTTACGTTATCTTTTATCTCTTTAAAGTACCTTATTATAATAAGAACAGGAATACTTAAATAATCATAATAACAAACACGTGTGTTTTGTAAAAAACAATTATTTAAAAAAGACAATAATTATTATAAATTTTATGATATAATCGTGATTGAGCTTTTACTAAAATTTTGTTAAAACCACGTATGTTAAAAAAAGGAAAATAAATAATTTACTAGTTAATTAAAGGTGTTATTGTAAATATTAAAATTGAAGTATATTACACGGATTATTTTAACTGTATAAAAGTTTTTTGCAAAAATGTTTGAAAAATATCATTGTATTACGAGAAGTTAAAAAAAGTTGTGTTAAAAAACGTTTATCATCTCATCCATCACAATTATAATACACAAATATTTAACATATAAATCAATCAGTCAATTTTATTTCACTAGTGTTTTCTTACAATATGTTTTGAAATTCATTCTTATTTCAACCTAAATTAAGCGAACACAACACGAGTAATAGACAAAAGAAAAAAGCGGAAAAAGGATACAGGGACTTCCTAAAAGTCATTCAAGTATCGCCTACTTGGAAGATTTATAGGCAATAAAACCCTTGTATATCAGGAGGGATTTCGCATCTCTTCGTGAGGAGAAATTTTTATCTTAGGTGCAGACAGGCACATATTTTTCTCCATGGATATGAATTTACGTAGCTGCATTGAGTATGAAAATGCCGAGTTGTTCCTTTTCTTCAGTTTTGTAAACTTAAAATAGTAAACGAGTGCGGATTAGTGCGGCTTATTTTTTATCCCGATTATACGATTGTATGTTTAGCTTATGTTAGACTTTCATAAAAACGTGCTTTACGTTGTAAAATCATCTTTGGAAACTAATGGCCGATATTTATTTTAACGTTGAGGTTTGAAGGGCTAATTCGCAAATTCATGTTTCACTATAAAATTGGATAAAAGTAGAATTGTATAACGTGTAAATATCCAACTTCTCTCTAGATTTTCTGGAAAATTTTCATTTCGCAAAACAATGAATACTTTTTTCTATCCGAGGGATGAAGATTCGTTTACATGATACTTGATGAAATATTTGGATGGCGCACGAGCACGTAAAAAGATATTAAATTAAGTGTTTAATAAAGTGTACAAAGGTAAATATTCTGTTAATTTGACGAATGTCACTTAGTATAATTATAAACATTAAAATAATCGTTAATGAATTAATATTTAGCAAATAAAATATAGATAAAAAATAAGTAAAATATAGATTGGACGATGTATCGATTAGTAAAAACAGCAATAAAATGATTTTAGTGCTTATAAAAAGAGTTTTTGTACTTTTTATACTTCTACTGTCGTCATTCCTTTTTCCATGAAAAGAACTTGCAATAATACAAGTCTGAATGGAGAAACATTTTCATATTGATCGAAGTATCAATATGTACGTATCAATAAGTACTAATATCATAATAAGCTTCGTACTAAATCCAGTCCTGTTGAAGTGCATCAAAATTCAAAATCAGCAATATAATTTGAAACCTTTGCGTTTATCGCGCACTATTCAATTAGTTTTGCCTTCTCCAATTGCTTTTCTCATTTTATTTTTCACCATCTCATTTGTTGTAAGTATAAAATACTCGGATATAATTGTATAAATCACTAATGTACATAACTAGATAAATTGCCTTTTAAATGAAATGTCATCCGAATGGGAATAAAAGTCTCTTTTCGCTACTTGCCTTTTCCATACTGTTTCCTCTCACTTGCGAAGCTCTTTCCCTGCTAAATTTTAACGACCTCAAAAAAAAAAAAAAAAAAAAAAAAAAAAAAACAACTTCGGCCACTCCGGCCTTTTGCAGATACGCTACAACACAGTTCCTCACATTTCCAGTAAAACGCGTAAACGATAGAGGGAAAAAGTAAGTTAAAATAAAATAAGGAACTAAGTAGTGCTTGATACTCTCGGGTCATAGCTACTGCCGTACCGGCCTGATCCTCGAATTAAGACGCGTTTACGTTCGACCTGAATTCTCTGCACTTATTGTTAATTCATTCATTGCTACATTACCGCAATTTTAAGCTAGTAAACCGTTTTTAATTTAATGTTTGTATTAAAGTAAAAATTTGAAATGAACGAATAAGTGCTTTACCGCAAGTGGTATAGCTACAGCATTTAGAAGACACTTTCATGATTATTTCTTTGAAGTTTCTTTTATAAATTTACGACTGTACATTGTTTTCAAATTCTTTCGATGAATTAAAGTTTTATAAAATTTCACATTAAGGAGACGCAAAGTTTTCCGAGTATTTTAATAGGCAAGTACGTTTTTTATACATTCTTTGTACTTTTAAATATAAAAAGTTCAAAACCTTGTACTTAACTTTGTTATTAACTTCAAAAGTGATTTACAGTTCATTTATAAGTATCTTTTAAGATTTGGTAGAAGTTGCTCTCCAAGATTTAATAAAAAAAATGATAAAATCTATTATTGTCAGCGCAATAAGATTACTTTATTATTTTTTATTAACTAAAAACTAAGAACAATAAACGGTTAAAACTTTTCACACATGAAACTGAAACTTAATTGACACGATTACGCTTTAAAGCCTACTTTAAAATAATTAGAAGTGATAATTAACCCTAGAGAAGGCGAATTGCAGACGTATGAATTTATATGCACAAAGCTAGAAAAGAGTCGTACTAAAAGAAATTTTATGCACTCAGTTTAGAATGAAAATATGACTCTTAAATAATTCAATATGAATAAGAAAAAGGCACATGGAAAAGTGGCATAAGTAAAAGCAACTTAACTCCTCGGAGAGCATCTCAATGTAACGTCAGTGTCGCGCGTTCCCAATAACAGCCGCAAACTCTTGTCCATGTTCGCATTATGAATACTCTGGCTTTTCGAGATAGAGAGAGAGAGAGAGAGAGAGAGAGAGAGAGAGAGAGAGAGAGAGAAATAGTGCGAGACACAGAGACAGAGAGAGACAGAAATTCGTATATGTGCGTACGTAGTAAATGGTCGTGAAAAGAGTTACGAGAGAGAGAGAGAGAGAGAGAAAGAAAGATAAAGCGAAAAGAATGCGAGAGAAACGCGAGATTGGCACAAGGCCAGTCCTGAATTGCGTAACCTCGGCATCAGCAAATTGCTCCGGCAATCGGAAGCGAGCGAGAAAGAAAGACAGTGAAATAACGTGCGTATATGTGGATGTGAGAGATAGAGAGACTGACAGAGTAAAGAAGAATGTATACCGACGAAGTTTCCCGATCTTACATACACCTATACTTCACCTGAGTGTGAAAGCAGTATGTAAATTAAATGTACACCCAGCTGGTGTGGGTATAAGAGGTACGAAGGAACCATTTATATACGTGAAAATGTAAAGGAGATTAAAAGATATAAACGTAATTTGCACTTTTGGCGTTGTTGATTTCAAAATGTAAATTTGTGAAAATTTTTCCAATATTAGCTAATAGCATTATCGAGTTCATAATGAGTCAAACCATATCATCAGATAAATTCTTAAAAAATGAAATTTATTTTATTTTATTACATAGAAGAGAAAAAATCGAGAAATAATTTTAAAGGCGAATTCATCTTATCATGATACTAAAATTCTGAAACTGCATTTTTATCGAATGAATAATTTACACATAAGAGCTGTTATTTAGACAAATTTCATAAAATAAGGATGTTGCTATTTTCCAATAAGTATTAAAAACATATATTCTCAAAAGTTCTGATTTAAAAATGTTTTATATTATTATTTTATATAAGATCGAATCTATTTTTCCAAATCATGTGAAAATATCAGTTTAATTTTCTATTTTATTTGTTTATTTATTTTTCCACGAGTGCGGATATTTTTTATTTTTTAACGTTTACCATAAAACGTTAAGTGGTATAAAAATTTTGTTATTGCAAACGTATTTTTTTAATTAAAAAAGTTAATTTGTTTTAAGAAACTTATCGCTTTTTTTAAAGTATTCATATATAATTTAGTCGATAGAAGTCAGTATTTGATTAAATTTAACGTATAAACTCGAGATAATATTCTACGTTTTTTATTGATATAAGAATATATTAAAATTATAAATCTGAATATCGATGAAACTTAAACTTAACGTGAAAAATATTATTGAAAAAAAATTTAGTTTGTCGTCATGATTTTTCGCGCCCCGTCGGCAGTTCCTTTACTTCACCGAACCTCTCGAATACATGATAAATACCCAAGTAGTGCGCAGACAGTACCAGAGTATTCCGCAAATACAAGCAGCTCTAGAAGAGACTACTACCAGTATTTGAATTTAACGACGATGACGAGGCGTTCTGGAGATGGTTTTTATGTCTATCCTCCATTTTAAAAAATTTATATTTTGATATAAACTCTCATAAAACGACCATACCTATTTTATTATTTCGCCCAGTTTTATCGAAAGAAACATATTAAAAAATCATTTCTTTTTCTTACATTTCTATTTGATCTTGTAATAAAAATAAGATTAAACTGCAATTGGTGGTACTTTTTTATACAAATTCGTTATGGAGGTATATGAACGATATACCAATATATAAAATTTACTGAACCGACAAATAATATGAGTTCTGCGAAGTAAAAAGCTGGAACTAACTCCGAACAATGATAACGTCCTTCCTTGACGTTACATTGATCAAGAAATTTTGAAGTAAACATTTTTTCCGCTCATATGTGCTGAAAAATCTAGAAATATTTCACATATCCTATGCGCAAAGGTTTGGTTTAAATTTATTTCAAGTTCAATTAATTGTCGTTTCTAAATACTAACAGCCTTTTTCAGCAAGGAGAGTTGGCTACAGTAAGACAAAATAATTTTGTTGTTTTATCATTCGTGAAATAACTTTCTCAAGTCAGTCTGACTTTATTTCTTATCGATTACAGTAGTCTGTTTCTTGACTATATATAAATATAATATAATAGCAAAAAGTATAGTAATTATTACTATCAACTGTAACCTTAAAGAGATAATCCGCAAATTTTTGTGCAGTCAATAAATAACATATTCTTATTCTTAATTTTCGCATATTTTTAATACTTTCTTAATAAGTAAATTAATTTTTGAACATTTCATTCGTATTGATATCTGCAAAGTTGTTTATTATTACTACACGGTTCAAATTTTTTTTATCTCGTCAGGGTTCGTCTTAAAGAAAATTAATATGAAGTTATTGGAGGAACAGCTTCATACTTTTAACGTAATTAAATTAATTTTTTAAAGATAATTTGTAAAATATTACGCAATGATAATGATAAAACGTTTATTTTAAAGTATTTAATATATTTTGAGCATATACTCACCAAAGTGCACTAGAAATTTATACTAGAAATTGTAATAATTTTCTGGTAAACAGTTTTTTTAGTAAGAGCTGATGAGATCACAAAGATTTTTAAGAAGAAATTAATAATTATTAAATTTACTAATGATCGATAAGAAAATGTTAATGTATATATCAGTAATTAATTTAATATTTATATCAGATCTGTTTGAAACTTCGATGATTAATATGTAAGCCAACGAGAAATATACCACGAAACATCGCGCGCTTTATAATGAATTACTCTCATGCATAGATATGTACACAAAAGCGAAGAAATTCACAAGTGTACAAGTGCATACGAGCATCGTTACATCTGTCTGAACTGGTTGATAAATTTCGATTCAAATTTTGTTCGTATTTTTATGTATTGAATTTTTCACATATTTAATCATCCATCCAAATTTAGCAGGAAAAACTTTGAATTACTTTTATTCGGCGAAAAAATGTATATTTATAAATATAAATGTTCGTGAAATATAAATATAGACTCGCAACTACTTGAAACTTCTTGAAATATTAGAAAGTATTTTATTTAAACTCAACCTTTTGCGAACTTTAAGTTGTGAAATTCTACTGTAATTTAAAAAATGATTCTTTTGTAAAATCTTATGTCATCTTATTGATAAAACTTTTCACTAATAAATTAACAAATGGATGTCGAAGACTGCTTTTAAATATACGAATACATGCACAAATTAATTACTTATTCATGAGAAAAGAACTGTTTGTCTCTAGAAATCTAACTCGAAGTAATTTAAAAGAAATATATACTGATGCATTCAATAAAGCATTATTTGAACTAACCTTCCAAAGGCGTTATTCTATAGAATTAATCCCCAAAAGTAATTATAAGTTGAAAGTTTCCACTGCTTAGAGAATGAAATTGTCGAGTTTGTCTCCTAGTATGGGTAACGGAATGGATCATCTTGAAGCTAAAGACAAGAAGTACCAAATTAGGCCTGTAGACGACTAGAACAAAAGAAAACAACTGAATTAATATGTTTTAGGAATTATGTCAAATGATCACAGTATAATTATTGTGGAACTTATTGTTAGCGGTTTAGCTGTATAGAGTTGTACACAGTGTAGATACTAAAAGTCAAACACGCAAGAACTAATTAATATTATAATATAAACGTCAATTCATACGCGTTAAATTATTCTTATTAATTAAATTTTATTCCATCGTATTTTGCTCTAAATTTTGTCTTTCGTATAATTTAATTCAAGTTAATTTATTTTACATGCACAAAAATGATTAAACACGAATGTACAATTTTACAGAAGCAGTTTAAGATAGGATCTGAAATATTGTAAAGAATAATTTTTTGCGAGTTTACTTATTTGAAATTTGCTATAAACTTTGTTCCACACTCTGCAGTTAACGTGAAAGTTTTATCAAATATACTGTTAGAAGCCAAGATTAAAGTTAATAATAAATCATTATATTCATTGCATCTTTAATTTATTATTATCCTGTATTAATCCTTAGAATCTCATGTGTAGTACACTTGTAACTTTTGGTCAACTAATACATTGATAATCAAAATCAAATTTGAATTTCATGAAATTTGAATTAGACTCGCTAATATGCTTTACATTATAAGAGATTTTACAGTAAAGCCATGTAATCTAAGCATCCAATAACGACTTCTATTTTCTTTTAAAATTTGTCAATAGAAGTATCAAAAGAAAACGCGTAGGTAGATATGTAAAGAATGAATGGCGAGATTAAAAAATGAATAAATTTATAAAGGAATGTATGAAATAATCCACTACTTTAGAATTCAAAATAATGACAGAACGTGGTACGACATACTCAGAGTGAAATTGCTAACTAATTGAAGAGTGAAATTAAAATACTCCTGACATACCAGAGGAGACTAAAAGCTTTAATTTCGAATATCACAAAATAGGTACTGATATTTATGTGTGTTTTTGCACACCTGACTAGACTCTAAAGTTGATAACAATTATTTATTATGAGAGAATAACTTTGAAAAAACGTTACATAATAAAGAAGCTTTTAAAAGTTTAGCTTTATTCTTAAAAACACAAAATGAATGTTTGCAAACTTTTACAGTATTTGTCGAAAATAAATCTATCTATTAATATCGTTGAATAGGTTTAACTGAAATTTAAAATAGTGAAAGATAATATAGTTGTTTGTATTTATTGTAAACGTCTATAAATGTGTAATATATAGTTTGCCAAAATGGATTTGAATAAATAAAATTATAAATCGATGCTTCGAATTCATACCTCATAACACGCGCTTTTTTCGTGCGCTAGAGAAATTCTTTAGGAATAGATAATCAATTATGAAGTTGTTAAATTGGCCGAGTGCGAAGCTATTTTTATTACGTTTTGATGGATATTCAATAAAAATCAGCCACTATAGTCACATGCAAGTTTTCCGAACAGTAAGAGAGCGATGGAAAAACCATGTAAAAGCTCGTGATGCAAATAAAAAATGTATAATCTGTGTCGAAATATAGAAGTGCTCCCTTATTATTATATATGCTGTAAGAGCCATAAACGTGTCTTACTCACTGTTGAACGGACAGACTGATGCTTTCCTACTTTACGATTAAAATACAACGAAGGGTGAAAATTGCTATGTATATCCTTAAAATATATTAAAGGCATACAAAATTATACAATACAAAACAAAACCTGATTAAATAACTCGTTGTGATGAAAACCAATGGTCTGAAATAATAATGAACTTCAGTATTTGCTATTTACATGTATTCAGAGTAGTTTTTATAAACATACAAGTTTGTTTTATTTATTAATAAAAATAAAAATATTCCAAATATTAAATCAGAGTAATGAAGAAATATTAAAAATTTTTTTACGAATAACAAGATTGACATTACAAGAATTGTAAATTTAATTTTCAGTTATATTTTTATTAATTACTATACACTTATATATTACTATTACAATTTATAGAAAAATCCGTGCAATTATTTTAGCCAGGGCTACCGAAATAATTTTAAGGAATGTTTTGAGATTTAGAATTTTTCCAGTTATAAATTTGTTATAATTTCGAATAAAGTGTACAATATGCAGGCAAACTTGCCAAACTCACTGATATAAAAATCGAGAATAATGAGCAAAGTTTGAATAATAGAGGTAACAATTAAACTCGATGATAGTAAATGCATCAATTCTCATTTGAAATTCATAATTAACGACTTGAGAAAACTACATATGTACATTTTTGGAATAAATTTAATTTTATTTTCTAACTGCTTAATGATCTCAGTTTCAGATTTCTTAATTAAAAATTCGAAAAAATTAAGTAAAAAATGGAGTACGTTCTCATTTGTCATTAAAACTTTTATTATCTTGAAATATTTTATTCCTCGAGTCAATAAACAAATATTTACATATTGTAAATTTTTATTATTAGTGGCGTATTAATAAATAAATATTAAAAAAAGTGAAAGAGCAGTATATTATATTATGGAGTCAGAAACAATCGCATGGTTTTTTATTAGTCTATACGTATTAAACAATAATTGGATGATAGGATATGAAAACATCACTTTTTAAAGGAACGCGACTCCTGACTTTATTGTTACGTAGTAATAAGAAAGGATAATTTTCCACTTTATTTTCTAGCTGAACAATAAAATAATTAACGAAAGAAAATTTCATCGGTCAGTTATGAAACGAAACTTTATCACACAATAATTTCAAGGCGTAAACTTTACAAAATAACTCTTAAAACTGTTACTTATACTTATCCTGAATTGCAACAGTTAGAATAAATAATAATTTTCTTGAAAAAGATGATATAATTTTTAATTAAAAAGACTAGGAAGAAAGTAGTCGGATTGTCGGAGGCTATTAGAACTGAAAGTTTGATGGTCTTGGAGTATCCAAGTAAGCCCGAGAAATAGGAGGCAAACGAGTGAGAGCAGCCAAAAAGATTGTCTTTGCAAAAGATCGAAACTCTGTCTGCAGAAGCAATAATCGGCGACGGAGTTATAGAAGTTGGACGGACTGCTGACGAACCAGCAACACTCGCTTGGTAATACCCATCAACGACGTTAATTCTATCATACACGATGTCTTTTTTCTACATGTGTCGTGCTTTTCTCTTACTTTCCCGCATCACAAAGAATACTTTAAGCGCCTCTTAACTCTTCGCGTACTAATGCAAAACTTTTGCTCCATTGCTTAATGACTGCATCGTTATGTCTTTAATTGGTCTTCCTTGCATCCAATTCGTTTTTAATCATTCGAGCCTCTCTGTAATATTCGCTTTCCTTTTTTGCATTAAAAATAAAAGACAGCTAAAAGGAGTGAATGGAGCATTTTTTTGGATCGATTAAAAAGCGCGAGTGACTTTATAAGCAGAGTAGTAGCTCATCATTTAAAGCGAGGTTTAAAAAAATTGATTAAAGCTGAACTTGAGCCTATTGAAATCGTAAATTTGACTTTCGTAAACAAATATCGTTAATTCGAACGTAAAAGGAATATAATAATTGAGATTTATTTAATTAAAATGAATCAAATTTAAGAAATGCAACTGATTAAGTTCGGATAAAACAAAAGTTTATTATAGTACCGACAAGCCTTCGACAGACTGTAAATACTAAGTAAATACCGATTAATATATTTATTTATGTAAATAATCTACATGCATTAGTGAGTAATAAAGCATTTCTATTTAACATTGTTACATACAATCATTTTGAGATGATACATTTGGAGATTTTTTTTTTTTAAAGGCTCCATTGTTTATTTTACGAAAGAAACTCTCATAGACAAAACGATGTATTTATGATTTATTAAAAAGGTTGTTTCGTTGAAATTTTAGTTTTTTAATTTATAAATATTAAATTTATATTCGAGCGAAATAATATTGTAATTCATTAATTATAAAGAATATTTCTTATACAGTATTAAATAGAAGCACCAAAATATAAAAACCAAATATAATTATAAATTGAACAGATAATTTTAATTTGTCTTAACATTTCTTTTTAATTGTTTTAATTTAAAAAATGACAATTATGTAAAAAATAATGTGTCATATTTATTTTATCTAAATATTGATTGAAAAAACATTTAAAATTATTTTTAGGAAATTATAATTAATCAAACTATTAATTTGTAAACTTTACTGCTCTAGGAAGGTAAAATATATAATCAATTAAAAAGTAGACGCAGTAAGATAATTTTTAAAAAATCTCAAAAAATATATTGTATGAAGTATATTATTTGTGATCGATTAAACATTATGAGGAATAAAATAGAATTCAAGCGGTGTTGAGAAACCAAACTCACAAAACAAACATAAATATGATCTTATTTTTAAAATAAACTCTTATAAAAGTACATGTATTTGCACGTATCGATGTAGTCTCCCCTCAATGTTTACTCGAAATCTCAATAGTTGGTCGGAAAAGATATTTGGGTCACAGTTGCATCGTCAACAAAAAGACCAATTTTTTTTGCACATCGGAATTTCCTTCTATTTTCGACGAATGAAAAGAGGTGAAATAGGCGGACGTGTAATCAAGTTCCGGTATCTTCGTCATGTTCTCTTTCTCTTTTTCTCTCTATCTGTTTTCTTTTCCTTCCACTCACTCTCTTTTCGAAGCACTCGATGAGACTCAGTAGACGAAAGACAGCAATAAAAATGGTGTAGTTTAAAGACTGACAAAGACAACTGTTTGATAAGTGGTATAAGAGATGAGAGAAAAAGAGAGTCGGAGAGACAGAGAGAGAGAGAGAGAGAGCTGTTGGTTGACCAGTGCGTCCGCAGTGTGGCGTGTAGCCCAGTAGCACAGATCGCATCTCAGTGGTGCTCAATAGTCGCAAGCTCAGCTTCCTACGAATAATATGATTGAGTAACAAATTTCTTTTTTCAAGTATAAAAAGCTCTGAGGTTTTATACTTGATAAAAATGATATTTCACGATATCATTAAAATAATGGAAATTTCACTATACATGGAGTCACCATATATAATAAGATAATTGTATTTATAGTTATCACGAATTACGAAATCTACAAAAATCATTAATAACAACAAAAAGTAGAATGTCACTACAATATTATTGATAATCGATTCTGAGACTAATTTCATGCGTTTTATTCGACATAAATTATCATTTTAATTATAGAAAGAGTAATAAAAGACAAAGTTAAGAGAGCCAGACTTGGTGAGTTGTGTTAGAGCCATTACACATTGTCCCTTGTTATTAATTGAAATGTTGGTAGGGAAAAAGGAGGGAAAAAGAGGGAAAAAACGACTAGAAAGAAAGCACAGGACTGAAGAAAAAATGCAACGAAAAAAGGTCGAAAATGACGAGGCTCGATTTTTGCCTTACGCGCGGCGCAAAGGAATGCCTTCTCACTATCTCTCTCCCTATTTCTTGGCTGTCTCGTTGTCGCCGTCGCCGTCGTCTCCGAGCCTTTCTTCCTAGAGGAAACGGAAAGTTGTGCGTCGAGCCAGACAGAGAGGAAAGCTCTCTCTTCGCCATCCCTTCTCCCGCGCAGCAAAGCTCTTCCGCGCGCGCGCACTCCAATCCCAGTGACAGGCGCGATCAAGCCGGGGGGGGGTTGGGTGGGGACACGAAGACAGAGCGATAAAGCGTGGGTGCGAGCGAGAGGGAACGAGGCCGCCGTCGCCGTGAGCGCAAGTGGGGCGCGCTGGCGCTCCACGTTGGAGCGAAAGGGAAGGAGCGAGAGGGCGTGCGGGGTTGAAGGGGCCGTAGCGACGAAACGAGGGAGAGCGAGAGAGAGAGAGAGAGAGAGAGCGAGTGGCGGCGCGGTGCTGCCGAGTGCGCGTGGAGTGGGGAGCACCGGTCGATGATGCCGGCGGTCCCTCACGACACGAAACACTAGTCAGTCTCTGGTTTACCCGGAGCCGCGCCGTTACGTTCTCTCACATCGAAAGAGCCGCCTCGCCGCAGCCATGGGTGACGACAAGGTTTGTGCCGCTTATCCGCAGACACACCGAGAAATCCTGCTCCATGCTCTCTCTCTCTCCTTTGCGACCCACTGCTAATCGACGCTCGCGAGCCATCGTAAGAATCATAGACGGGAACGAGAATAATGCCCCGGCCACCCTTTGCTACTTCCTCCTCCTTCTGCTCCGCCTCCTCTTCACCCCAAGGCACTGCAACTTCTCTACTTCATCCTCTCTGCACGAGCGCCCTCTCTTTTTCCATTCTTAATCCGCTGCAACAAGCCACCTCCCGCCTGCGACTGATACCCTTTGCTACCCCTGTACGTCCGCGCATGCATTGATGGCTCCCGCGCGATCCTCCGCGGGGCCCGTATCCATAACGCGCACGAAGCTGGGGCAGCACTCGTTACGGACGCCGCGCCAACCCCCTGCAGCGTGTCCGTGTATTTGCATACTCCTCGTCGACTTCGAGCGCACCCCTCGAGTGTGCGAGTGAGTGAGTGAGTGAGTGAGAGAGCGAGCGAACGAGCGAACGTCCGAGCGAACGAACGAGCGAGATATATCTGTGTATATATATATATATGTATATACGTATATACGTATATATATATATATATATGTACACACGCATATATATATGTATTTATATATAACGAGAAAGAGCGAGCTAGAAGGAGAGGCAGGCGTCCCGAGGAGAACGAGCGACGAGGACGACGTTGATGCTGTCGTGGTGTGCGCGTGCGTCGCCGCCACGGCCGAGACTCTCGTGTGTGCTTCTCTCCGGGAGTGATTGCCCCTTGCGGCCCTCTCCTCCTCTCTTTTTCTCTCTTGCACATGGGCGATGAACGCGGCCCGTAACACCGATCTAACCTCTTTCTCTCACTCCCCTAGCCCCTAGCCCGTAGCTCCGAGCCCTTAGCACCGAGCCCCGAGCCCCGACCCCCGCCCTCAAAACTCCCAAATGACTCCAGTCCGGCTATTGGTTTAATATTGGTTCTCGTTGTTCCTGTGCCAATTGTTCATTGTACCAGTCCATGATTTGTTTGTGCCCGAGTTGGTGTGCCGCGAGTGAAAGTAGTTACATACGTTGTGCAAGGAACGACGGAGCGCCGCTGCGATAGGGACGGAGACATCCCTTAGTGCACGAGAGGAGCCGATTGAGATAAGGGGAATGAGAAAAAGGGAGTGATTATCGGTCTCCCGGACGACTGGAGAAAATAGGAGGATCACCGGAGTGCGAGTGGGACGTGGTTGGTATAATAGAGCGGAAAATCAATGACGAAAACGTTGGGAGCACGCGTCGACGTAGCGAGGCGGAGAGGCGCGGCAGGCGAAACTTTTCAATGACACCACGGGCTCACAAAAATAACTCATTGATGAGCCCAAATCCGCTCGGAGGGAAAGCGCCTGCCAAGCTCCTACGGCTACCTTCCCAAGCCCAACTAACGTCTGTATTTCCCTCTCCGGTGATGTTCTCGCCTGCTTGAATGTTCCGTATGGATGTGTGCGCGCGTGCAAGGCCGACTCTGTTAAATCGAACCTGTCTCCGATGGACCAATCAGGCCAATCATCCGTTCCTTCAGATTACGCGCTTCAATCGCCACTCGCTCTTTAGTTCTTCATTTTTCGCCCTCTTTTATCACCTCCCCTGAGCGAGTCGGCGACTGATCGGTGCTTAATTCACCTCAAATCTTACTTTAAGAGCTTTAAGCATCCTCTCGCTTCCATCCGCTGCGAATTCTCCCTTCAAATAGAGTGACATATATTTTATTCGTGCATTGCCACTCTAAAGTTCAGCCGTGTACCAATTGTTCGTGTAACGAGGACATAAAAATTACCGATAAGCAGATTATAGTGTTCTAATGAAATGTTTTAGATGTACCCCGAGCTTTATTGTAAAATCGTTATTAGTGTAGTTTCCAATACTTTTTATCTCAATCTGTGATACATTACGTTTCTTTCGATTCTATATTTGATGCACTTTATTAATTTATTTCAAATTCGTAAATACTACTTGATACTCGTTAGTGGCTTCTGGCATTACACAAGCACTTTTAAACGAGTTTTAATTTACAAAATTTATGAATTTATTTTATTTTTATTTTATTTTCATTTATATGCTTTAAGGTAAGCATATAATATAAAACCTGAGACCTGTTTTACTTTTATAAGGTTTAAAAATATATCGAGTTTTTTTTTTTAATACTATTGTAATTTGACTTAAATGTCATAGATGATTCATAATATTATTACATTTTTCTATAATTCAAACTATTGATTTTTAATAATGTATCATTTATGATTATGTAAAAACTTATCAATTTACATTAGTTGTCCTTAAATTTTTTAAATTAGTTTTGAATAAAAAAAGTATGCGTCTACTTGCGATCTATAAAGAAGCGCAATTAAATAATAAATTAATAATTACCATAAATACAGTGAATCTTTTATTAAAATTTTTTTTCTAGGAATTTTTTCATTCTTTTTATATATTTATATACTTTAATCGAATACATACACGCATACGAAGTAAAACTTATTTCATACAATATATTACTATGCCATATTAAATACTAAAATTGAATTAAAAAAAACAAATATTGATGAATAATTTAATTATTAAACTTTTAATTTAATAAAATAAGTTGTTTCAAATATTATTTATCAATAACAAATTTATTTTTATTTATTTTCGTATGGATCGTACTATTGAGAAAGATCTTCCATCATACTTATTTATCATTGTATGTATTTATTAATATTTATCTTGCAAATCTTATAACACATGATACTTTGTGTTTTAAGTGAAAAAAGAGTACATAGTAAAGTATCAGGCATCTTATTTCTTCATTTTCCGAACACAAACTCGTTGCTTACATCGACACTAATGCAAAAATAGTTAAAATCAATGTTATTCAACACAATTTTCAAAAAATATTTAAATAGACTTTAAGATAAAATTATTTTCAATAAATTTTCTGCAAAAAAATTTCTGACCATAAAATTTAAATTAAACCAAATTGCATACGATATCATTTCTTAATTTAATTAGATATTCAAAGTTTAAACAATGAAACTTAAATTTAATCGTTATGGAAAAAGGCTGTTGAAATTAAAAAAATTTCAATTTTATTATCAACACATATACCGTTAAAATCTCAATAAGAAAAAGATATTATTTTAATTTGTAGTAAATTTCTGGCTTTTATATTTTAATATAAGAAAACGATATTAATGCCATTAAAATCGTACATTTGTTCGTTTTTCTTAAGTTAGAAAGTATTTAAGTTAAAAAGTTTACTTTTATTTATTTGAAGCTACAAATTTTGTTTTATTTCAAAGATTGTGAGATCGCAGTTACTTGTGATTAATTAATCTGAACATTACCAGACCTTTTACTGTTTTCATAGTTTGCAATAGAAAAACCAAAAGTCTACCTATTTTTTTTTTAATTTTAATCAATTTAAAAAGAAAGATAGCTTGTTGAAAATAAATTAAAAAAATAATCCAATTTAGCGACTGCACGCAATCCATAGCAAGTGCATTCTTTTGTATCCTCGTCAGAACCAACTCTGATTCTGGAAAAGTGTTTTGCTACATAATATTTCATTAGTATTTAAATTTTCCTTCTATTTAAAGCACAAAATATTATATTTTCATCTTTTGTACAAAGAAAATTCAAATAAATAAATACAGTTCATAATATCTTTTTTAGAAATTGGGCTGACACTTGCACTGAAATTAAATCCAAATTTTAAAATAAAATTTTTAAATATTTGTCTTGAGTATTTATTTAATAATTTAGTTATATTATATTGTTTATTTTCAATTATTTTAAAATGTATGAATATTAAACTGATAAAAAATCTGACAAAGACATAATGAAATTCTTTTTTACTTACGTAAACGTCTAATACAAGAGTTTTTCTTGTAAAATTCAAAATTTTGAAACAATATTGTTCGTAAATTATTAAAAAAAAAAGAAAATTTTCTTTTCTATAAATATAAAAATTACAGCTACTAAAAATAGACAATATACAAATAATATAGGTTTTATTTTTATAGATTTTGTGATAATGCATTTTTGCATTTAAAGTTGCTGTAGATCTTTGCAGAATAAATTTAAGTCGACATTGAAGAGAATGTTTAAAAGAAATTTTACGCATAATTAAATAAAAATTATATTAGTTGAATTCTAAATATTGCAACTAAATTTTTTATCTTTAAAATTGAGTGACAAGAAGGGAGATAAAACGTTGTCGGGTAAAACAATAACATTCAGTACAGAGGATAATAAATTTTCTGTGGATAAAAATCTACTAAATGGTTCAGGGTTTATATAAATTCTACGTCAAGTGATAAATAACGAAAATGAGTATGGTAATTGTGAATAAAATGTAATAAAAGCCGGCAAGAAAATAATGAATAAATAGAGTCAGTTATTTGTGAAATGTTCCGTAAACGTAAATGGGTTAGGGTGAAGTAAAAGGGAATGAAACGAGCAAAGGAATGAAGTTTTAATAATTAGAGAGGGTGAATAAAAATACGAAAAAAATAAAAGGAAAGAACGATCGTTCTCCGTGATTTTTTTACGTTAAACTAGCTTACATATCTATGTTCGTCGATACGTCTTATCTTTCAAATTTTTCTCATTTTATCTATTTTTTTCTTTTCTCGTTTCATACTTTCGAAGCAATGGGTGTCAAGATATAGCAAAGGTTTCGTCCTAAACGATTAATCGCTAATTCTCCTTATAGACTCGTTTGTTTCGAAGTTTACTTCAAACGAACGAGGGAAAGTGTCAGATTTTTTTATCAAACGTAATCGTGAATAGAAGATTGGCAACGTTTTATCGAATAATATAGCAATAAGAATAATAGAAGACGAATAAAATCATCCAGGAGCAAAAATTATTGCCAAATAAAGATTGGATGATCCAAAAAAACGCGAAAGACGATCTTGTTATGATTGCGAATCGATTATTAACGAAGAGCTTTAATCTGGCAAAAGAAAGAAAGAAAGATTGCGACAAAGCGAATGTTGATTAGATGAAGTCAGAGTGAACGAGGCAAAGCGAGTGTGAGAAATCAGTAGAAGTAGTTAGTAGTAAAAATAGGAAGATAAAATAATAGAGAAAAATGATAGAGAGAGAGAGAGAAAGAGAGGAGGAGTCCGTGATTGAAAAGTTGAGTGGTAATATCGCAAGCTAGCGAACTTGGCCAAGTCGCTCACTATTTTTGCTCTCTTTCTCTCTCAATCCAATTGTCTGGTATAATCAGTACTAGAATATAACCCGCAGTGCTTCGCAGTGATTACAGTTGAGTCGGTGCAAAAAGATTCCTTTCCGGTAACGGTCCAAGGATACCCCCAGAAAGAGAAGGAACTCAGTGCCTGTCGCGCGCGCGTGTGACGTGAAAGCTCTCATTTCCTGGACGATCAGCGTGTGCAAAAATGGTAAATTACTAGAAAAATTGCAAACTGCTGCACGCATCATCTGGCCTGGCTTCTAATTCTTATTCAATAGTCCACCCCATTCAAAATTTTTGTTCTCGTCACGAAGATCCATCACTTTTTATTTTTAGATTATCGTTTTATAGTTACAACTAGATAGACATAATATAGACATAGTTGCTCGAGATAAGAATACTTGGCTTGACTTTTTTTATTGAAACCATTGCGGCGGCTATAAAGTATTGGGACATATAGAGATGTTCGTAGCTGCTTATGCAAAAATACAAAATTTTGTTTCTTTTTTTTAATCATCGCGAAAGTTTCTGGGCGACGATGGCAGCTCGTTATGGTCGATGTTCGCCACTCGTGGAGTGGGGAAAGGTGGTGACGGCCACTGGCATTGGCATAAGTTCTCACGTAATACAGGAAATAGCTATGCGTACTTCTCGCAAAAGGCCTCCAAGATCGTGCGTTGTCGAAGGGCCAAAGGTCAACGGAAGGAGTCGGATCGGATAAAGTGATCTTCACGGTGGCAGTGAGCGGCCTCTCGGAGACTGCGAAGTGTGACCGGAAGATGACGACGCCTCCGGCATGTGCCGGGCGTCCGAGATGAATGCCATCATTGCGCACTGCAAAAAGAGTTTCAAGGTCGCGCGTGTGTGACAACGGAGCTGTCGGTACACGGGAAACGACCAATCGATCAGAGTGCGCGTGTGAATTTTCCGAGTTCCGGTCTTGTTATGCAAGCGCAACGTGCTGGCGTTCGCGCGACCTTCGTGCGCGGCGAAGAGCCCTTTTGTCCGCACCGGGCCCAAAAAACGATTAGACCAGGAGGAAGGGAGGACAATGGGAGAGCACAAACAGATTGACGGAATCGCGAGCGTTTTTGTTCCTCGCCTAGGTGGAGTAACTTAGTGATCGTTGCGACTATCGTCTGCTGTCGCGCACGCGCACACCGATGTTTGCAAATTGCAATCACTCCCTTCTACAAAATCTAGCCGTTCTTCAAAATGCGAAAAAATGCGGTGGCATTTATTGCAGCTCTACTTTTATAAATAAATTTTGTTTTCCTTCGCCGTTAGGAATTTATTGGCATGCATTTCCCATTATTCGTTCTTTAGCTGCCCACTGATGCCAGTGAAGTATCAATTAAGGAAAATAACGCTAAAATAAAAATCTTCCGAACGATTGGCGGATTTTTTGTTTCGCGTTTACAATCGTGCACGAACCAATGCGTTTTTTCATCGACCGTGTCGAAAATCCAGACGTAGAGTAGGAAGTCTGTCTTGATACAGCAGCAGCACTGGAGCAACTGCGCTTCTGCGCAAACGAGGCGTCAATGTGAGTTGGAATAGTTCAGGGAAAACTGGGAAATTATCACTGAAAATTCGCCGGTCATTGAAAAAATCGATTAAAACACCCTTTCAAGTATGCCGACAAATAGTATTTTTATTTCCTAGGATTTCCAAGATTTTTATACACATTTTGCGATTAAGAGCAATAATCCTTGTAAAAATTTTAAAGAAAGAAAAAGGGGAAAAGTAGAAGAAAAGAGTGAAAGAAAGAGAAAAAGGGAGTGAGAAAGAGAGAGCGGCAGGGTTGATACATTTAAGCATATTTTTTAAGACGGGAAAAGCGAGAAATGGACTCGTCTAGATTATATTGTTCAGTGTACTGTACCATTTAATTTATTTTATACTCTTACATAAGGGCATATTGATATAAGTGCAAAACATGCCTCGACACTCATTTTAATAATTATTTTAAAAGTTATAAATTTTTCTAATTACATAATTTTGAATTTCTGATACCTTTGAAACGTAAAACTGATGTAATTATAGTATTTGAATTAATTTCTATTTACATGGAAATTTGTTGAAAAATACCTATTTGTAAATATAAATTTTTAGCGTTATCGATGTTCACATCGTTCCACAACTTGATATTAATACTAAATTTTTCTTTTGTACGTGCATAATTCAGTAAAGAACTAGTAACGCGATTTGCTTATGTAACACTTGCAACGTAAATCGCGTAAAATTAAGGGCACGAATTCTGACAAGAGAATAATCAAATTCATAAACCGCGACCCTGACTGCGACCCTTAATGCTCTATTATGAAAATAATCGTTGTTAATTTATATGTAATGGTATCACATGTAGAAATATACTCTAAACAAATGCTAAATATATAATTCATTTAACTTTGCAATTTAAATTAAAAATGTATTTACGTTTTTATAAAAGTTATCAGATTTGAAGTAACATTAAGCTTCAATTATATAAAATATAAAATTAACTGTGCAGGCCAAATTTTTACAAATTTTTCTCTACTATTACACTTTAGATCATCAACCTTTTACAATATTACGTACTAATATTGTTGAAATTTTAATACAAATATTTTTAAAATTGACATTCATCTGCTACACGATGGATTAAAACTAAGTTAAATTTATAAAATATTTACCTATAGAAATAAATATTGTAATTTGATATATGTTTTACGAATGTGTATAATTTAATAAAAAGTTTAATTTTATAAGAATTGAAAAATAAAAGTGAAAACTCTTGTACTAAAATAAAGGTTCAATCTTGAAACTTGTATATTTTATTAGGTGCGATAATGAACTAAATTTTTATTCACATGTCTTTAAACAACATTAACAAGTAAAAAATATGAAAAAAAAAAATTTTTTTAATTTCTAGATGGTTATAAAAATTACTTTTATTAAAATTATTACGGATATGCCTTGATGATAAAAACATACTTAAAAATTACTCGTAATAAAATTAAAAATAGTGTCGGTAGTAAATGTCGATTTAACGTTATTTTCACATTTTTTAAAAGTGGTACAGCTTACTTCAATTTTAAAAAATATTGAGTAGTAACTCTCATTTTTACTCTAATTATTAAACAAATATTTGCCACGGGATATTGATATCGTAATAAAGAACGAGCAAAAAACTTTATCGATTTAAACACGAAAAATATTGTTCTCGCATCGTGTTTAGACGTAATAGTAAGCTCATTACCATGGAGGTTCTTCCTCTTGTTTGATTTTTCCACGTTGGCAATCGTTGCACCCCAGGCAAACAGTTAATTCCATTGAGATGATTGCCAGTACCGCACGAATGTCATCGGTTTTTAAAGCAAACTTCCACGCATGATTCTTATCGGCGTAGGAAATAATTCGGACGGAGTGCAAGTGACTGCATCGCGGTGTCTTCGTCGTTGCACCGAGGGGAAAAAGAGACAAACGGTCCATCCGTTGCGAGAGAGACGGAGAGAAGGAGCGGAGCCGCTCGGTACGACGGTCCAAGGACGCGCCGTCGATTGAAAAGGTCGATCCTTTTAAGAGACGTAGCAGGGGGGCCCTTATGCTGCACACCGACGTTTTCCATTCATTGAAATTTCTTCGTCGTGATTTCCGCATCGCGTTATCGCGGATCGCTGCAGTCGACGTCGAGCTGCGCGGTAAATGACGTTTTTCTTTTCCTTTTTAGAGGCTTTCATCGCCGAATTCACGAGTCGTGCGATTTTCTGAGCTTTTGTCGCGACGGTCGCTCGCCGTTTTTTTTTTTTTTTTTTTGACGTCAATGTGCGCTCTACGCGATACTTTTCTTCTTGTTAACGTTTGCATGTCTTTTATTCCCGCAGACAATAACCTATTTGAGTTTCTTTTTATAGGAATTAGAAAAGCTCTTTTAATCCTTGTAATTTTTAACTTTATCAAAGTATTGAGAAAAGCTAGTTTTTTATTCGTACATCTCTGTGCTAAAATTTCTACTATAATTTTTATAATTAAGGATTACTTCACAATAATTAGATCACTAGAAATTAAATGCTGGTTATTCGAAATATTTAAAACAATGTATTGTTTAAACATAATAAATTTTAAACAATAAATGTTCATTCTTCACATTGAAATACTATCTTTCTTCTTGTAGTACGTGAAACGTAAATTTTTTTGCTTTCAAAGATTGGATTACATGTTTCACGTGGAACATTAAAATGCTATATATTTTTATGATACTTAAAAATGTATTATGTAACCATTAAAGTTACAGATCTGTAATACAAAATTTTGTTTTTTCCCATTACTTTTCTGGTATTATTAAAATTACATCACAAAAACATGCAACTAAAACGCAAGAGAAGAAACGATTTTAAGATTTTTAATTTACAGAAAAATGTACAGAAGTCGCTGCAAGATAATAAGATTTAGCGTTTGGAATCAAAATTAAAGATAAAATTATCATAAAGCTTTATATTTTATAAATACAAAAAATAATATCTTTATTCTTGAAAATAATATATATTAGACTCCGCTAACTGCATTTCGTAAACGGTAAAATTTTATGGTCGCTATTCTGAGCATTTGCAGCACTACTCGAGACATTTTTCTATATTCTATGATAAAATTTGACAGTCGTAATAAATATGCTTGACACGTATAAGTAGAACCTTTCGCGCATAGTATATACAACTTTGAAATATAACATGTTTTAAGTACTAGACTGAATTTAAAATGCGGACGTTACAATATTTATGCATTAAATGTTATTTTATCATTTTTATTTTTACGTATTCAAAGTGTTGCCATTTTCTACGAGCAGACTTAAAAATCGATAAGCCATAAGCGTTTTTATAATCTATATTTACACTTTTTACTAGTTTATTTTCCCTAAAAAATCAGAAATCTTAATATTCTTTTACGAATTCATACGTATGTATTTCCACTGGGAAATCAATAAATTAGAAAAATTCCTAAAACAACTACTTTAAATCGGTCTGATTCAAATACATGAAAAATATTATTGGAAATTTACGTTATCTCACGTTGACCAACGAAAAAGAAAATAGTAAGTAATTCGAATCGGATTGATTAAAAGCACGTGTATTCCTATAGCACGTATAGATCACTATGTAAGGCCACTGTCGCGCGAACAAATAACTTAAAAAATGGCATTTACCAGTACACGCGTGAAACAGAATACCAACACACAATGTCAAAGTCATGTACGAAAGAAAAATCGTCAGTCACCTGAAACGGCCTTCCTCTGCAGATTTCAGTGCAAACGCGCAACGTTCTCTTTTCTTCTCATTCTAATCATTCGTTATTTCCGAAAGCCTGGCTTATTAAGCGCAACAGACGTGTAACGAATATTTTACCGCCATACATGCCGCGCTTATTAATGTGCGTGTATCGAGAGCACTCGTGATCACTTTGCAATCCTCGAACGGGATCTTCGTCCGCGCATACATGGAAGTAAATGCGCGATAAAATTTGTGGCTGCATAGTTTCGGGAAAACGTCGATAACCGAATATCAGAATTTAATTGAATAATCAAAATTTCGGGTACAAATATCGCACGCAGAAGCGCAGTAAATCTTATAATTTTTTATATCAAAAAGTATGATAATAATTGCAATTGCTGTACTGCAATTATTACACAAATTTGATGTAGTCAATTTACTATACTATTACATAACATACTTAGATATTTCCAATATTAAATTAATTTAAAGTATATCGCTGAGTAATACACTATCTGTTATTCACAGTTAATAAATTTAATTTGTTCTCAATAGCGTTAACGTTTATCCTTACTACCGAAATAACTGTTTAGTAGCGTAATTTGTGTTTTACTTCCTTAACAACAATTTTCATTTCATCGACAGCCGGCTAATCCGCGAATAGAGCGGTACAACGATCGAATTGATAAATATGAAATTTAATTTCATAAAATCCGAAATGCGCAATAGTAGGTGGCGAGAAATTTTCTAAAAAATCCCGATGCTTTGACTACATTCGGTCTACTAAAACTGCCGAGCGAAAAGTTCCCTTTACTAATGTACAGTATTCCGTGCAATTTCTCCCGGCCAATCTCGTAAATTCCCCGATGGTCTTGTATGGATTTTAGTCTCTTTCGATCTACCAGCCGCGGTTTGTCGCGCCTTGGTAGCCAGTGTAAACAGGGGGACGAAGACTGATAATGGTAGGGAAGGCAGACGCGTCCGTGCGAGTAAAAGAAAGGGAGTTCTCAAATCTCGTCGCCACTGCTCACTTGATCGCGTCGGAACTCGGCCCGAGCCTAGCTTAACCTTCAAATCTGCCTTCCATCTCGATTATAGACCAGCAGCAACTTCTTATCCCTCCGAGTTCGCACTCGACTAATACGCGCGTAATATCACGAGGCGCATTCGTTTTCGTGGTTACACCCCAATAGGCAAAAGCTCTGTTCTGCACAGCGAGACAGGGTACGCCGCCGGGATGGAGTAGGTTGATAGAGGAGGGCAGGTTCTCGGGGTTGGTAACAGCCGCGCATACGGGAAAGCGAGAAAGGGAGAGAGAGAGAGAGAGAGAGACCACAGACTAGATGGCGCCCGAGGCGAACGCGCGCGCACCACCGTCAGTCCGCGCGACTCCACGTTCTGGGGTGCTTATCGATCGTAACCTATTTATAATTCATTTGGCATTTCGATTCCTCTGATAACGCTTCCATTTCTATCGCACGAGAGGAAGAGGCCGGTCTCTCTCTCTCTCTCTCTCTCCTCTCTCTCTGTCTCTTTCATTTCATTTATTTCTCTATTTCTTTTTGCGTTTGCGTGTCCTCGTCAAAATGTCGATGATTTACCGCTCGCGTACTCGGTTATTCTTATTTGGGAGGGAGTAAGTACAAGAAAGATAAAATACGCGACCACATGCACAAGTTCAGTTCGTTTAGAGTCAAGCGCGAACTTTTCGCGTTTTTTAATTTTCCACCAGTTTCCTGCTATATTACTAATGTATGCAATCGTGTAAAAAAACCGATTATGTTTATGCTTTTTTTGTTGTTTTCGAATGTGGAATAATATTTTCTCTTTTCTATTAATATAAGGGCTTTATTTTTCCCCTCAACTAAAGGGGGAAAATAATACTCGCGGCGCGCTTAAAATGTTGAAGCTATTGGAATATTTTATAAATTTGCATACGTTTTGTATGGAACTTGAATAATAAGCCTCGAAGTGCTTATTGCAGCTTTATTCCAGAGTAATAATTATTGATGAGCTTTCGAGTTCAACGAACGATTTTCTAAGTTGATACGTAAGTGAAAGTCGAAGCGCATTGTCATCTATGGCAATCCAAAGAACTTAATGACGAAGGAGATGATTTCTGCGTTACAAATAGCCGTGATTCACCGTGATAATGGGGGGTGTTCTGGAAATTTAATAAAATTGATCGTAATTACGTAAAAGCTGAAAGTAAAGTTTAGCGGCGCTTATCGAATTTTCCGTAGATCATATCGAATTGCAGCGTTGCGCTCGTTAAAAATTTGCACGCGAATTGAAAAAAAGAGCACTGGGTTGGAGGCACGCCCCGACTAATTTAATATGAAAGTACTTTTTCAAATTTACGTGTATTTCGAAGGGAAGAACTGTGTGTCTCATCGATTTTCCCGAGCTGATTGATTTGTTTACCCTCAGACCTACGACACTACTAAACGCTCCCCAACCCTTGTGTATTGCATGCGAGCAAAAGCGCATGTGACGCTCGCTGGACTTTTCATCGTACGAGTCGCGTTGCGACAAACCGTTGAATTCGTAATTTAAGAAGCTTGAAGTTTCGATCCATCTTCAACAGCATTAGGGGTGTTTGAACTGTAAATACTTCCCTTCGACGCTTGTTTGTTCGAGCACTTTTAACTTATGTATTTATGTTACTTTTCAGGACACTCTTTATTACGATAATGTCACTTCGATGTATTTTATCATTCAATTATACAAACCAAGATGTGCATTTAGTGCTCGTAAAATTTGTTCTCGACAACACCGTTTCGAATAGTTAAACGCACATTCGATTAGATCCTGCAGCTATTTGTTCTTTAGATCTTATAGAACGCAACTTATCCTATAAATAAATAGCCGCGCAGACGTTTCTGCAATATAATACGTATACGAGTATATTACGGTATCTCCATAATTTTTGGTCGACGCGTGCACTGCGATCGATTGCTCGTGCTGAAGTTTCAGTCACGCGAGCGATAAAAGGAGCTTGCATACAATGTTTGCGAATCTTACTCGATACAATGGAGGTAGATTCGCTCGGTGTTTTTTCTCGATGATGTTGGCTTTGTGCAGTTACAAAGTACCTTTTCAATTTCCATACACCTGCGCTGTTCATTTTTAATGCTAAATTCAAGTTGTAATACATCAAATATTTTTAAAATGTCCCTTACTCTACTTTTCTTTTTACATTTTAAACGATTTCACGTTATTTTTTTTTAATATTTTGTTTCCTCGGTAATTCAGTTTCTAATGAGCGAATTGTTTCACGTACCAGTAGGTGCCTTTTTTATTGAAATATTGCTAAAAATAATTGAAATGCGATTGCCTATTTAATGAAACAGCACTTTTAAAAGAATATTTCAAGCTGAAATAGTGCATGGATACAAGAAACTATGTTTTACCGAATGTAATTTTTTACCAAAGTAATTATAGATGAATCTTTTTGTTTAGTGGAAAATGTTCCGAGTTACATATTTCTATGAAAATTGACAAACTAATTTTTGAGGCATTTTTGAATTACCTATAAGCATGCTATAGATCACTCTATTGATTTTGGTACAAAATGTAGAAGAACGTATTTTTGCTGCCGTATTAAAATTTGCACTATAATTTGAAAAATTACGTACACTGCAGAAGTAACTCCTACACTCATAAGAATATTTATTCACAAAAATAAAGAACGTTATAGTATCAAATTAGTCTAAGTGAAATAGCAATATAAGGGAGTCTTAAACATTTTTTAAAAATCTTTTTTGGTATTAACGTAATGAATGTTGCTAATTAATATTACAATTTTTAATTCACCAATCAGCAACTGTCGAGCTTGTATTTGTCGCATACGCGCGAGTTGTTTCTTCTTTTTCATCGCTTTGCAATGGATATGATCTCATGGTACTTCCGCTCAACTGACTTTGGCAAGCAATTAATTCGTATTTTTTTTAGAAATTACTCGTGTTTCAGTACCCAAAGCACATGTAATTATCTGTTGTGTCAAAGCTGTTTAGCAAATAAAACTACTAAAATACACTTCTCGATTAGGCGTCTTTTTTTCATTAAAAATGAAGTCGTCAAATTTAGATATATTAGATATAAAAGTATATTGTTTATTTGCTTTATAATACTGTTAAAAGTACTTTTAATTAAACACAAACTATTGATTGTTAGTATTTTAAATAAAGTTGCATGGCCTCCTGTTTCAAAATCAAATCGCTTTTAAATTATCTTCGTGAATTTATAATATTGATTATAGTTACGATCTTTTATTAAAAGAGTAATAATTAGATGTGTAGCATATATAATTATCTTTACTTAATAAGCATGATAGTTTTCCAACAATATATTGCGGTTTAAAAACCTTTTTATAGAATTTAAATCATAATGGCACGGGAAGGTGGCTTTTTAATTTTAGTGACTGTAAGATACCGAAAAGTTTGAATTCTAAATTTATCGTAAAAATTGGTTCTTTACATCGCTTTAAAGATTCCATATTTATAATTTTATTAATTCAATCATTGTGTGGAAATATTCCTGCTATGTTCCATATTGTTACACATGCATGTTTTTTGCATTGCACAAATGATCAATATCAGGGGTATGTATCTCTTTTTTGTTTTTAAATTTTGGTTTTAAATGTTCTAAATTCAGTAAAAAAAAATATTTGTTGTAATGTTAAAAGGCTAAATTCCCTTATTGTAATGCCAGCATACGCCCAAAAAAGAAATAGAAATACCACTAGTGAAGAGTCACACCGGTCGTGTGTTTCAAGGCATGTGTGTGTGTGACTAAAAAATCTAGGATTCGGCGATGTGCAGGAGTCGAAATTCACGGGAACCCCCTAGAGGTTACGCAAAAGAGAAAACTAACCGTTGGTGTAACTGTACGGGTAGCCGGTCAAATCCGCTCGTTTTAATTGTCACCTTCAAAGACTTCCGCTTAGGGCACCGGTAGGTCTTCGGTTGCACCAACGCTGCACGTCGCACGACGCTAGTCAACCGGTCATTGGCCCGTAGGCGTCGCGGCGCCCGTCTAAGGCCAGAAAGTGTAAAAGAACGCATTTAATTTCGTACGCTACAGTATCGAGGTTTGCGAGCACGATCTTAAACTTTGCTCACACCATGATTCTTCTCATAGTGTTTATTGATAAGGGAGCGGTCAGACGTTCTATAATCAAACGGAAGATTAAGACGCAGTTTGCAGTACGTTTACTTGAATAGGGAAAAGTTTTTGTCTAAACTGCAATTTACATTTTTCACATCGCCAGATGTACACCTGCATTATAATTTTGAAACTAAAATTGTGAAATTTCATTTTTCGGTAGATGAAAAATTGAAACGACCAATTCTCATTATATATTTTAATTTATTCGGTAAAGTAGATGTCAGCATTTTCAGATCTTCATATTGAATATATTAATTGTACGATATTCTAACATATTTATTACAAATAAATATACGTATAATATTTTGTTAAAGTTACATTAAATAAATACGAATATTTACGACGTGTAATTATTGTAATTGAACCTTATGCCGTACATTCTTAAAAGTTCTTATAGCCTAACATTAAACTTACTTAAAGTACGATCTGTCTTAAGAATTTAATAATAATTTAGGGGATCAAAATGTATTTAAGTATGTTTTAATTAGATTAAAGTAGATTTAAACCGATGAGAAGTTGAATCTTAAATGTAACAGAAAATTTTAGTCAGAGCCAGTATGCTTTTCTAGATTACTATTCAAGTACTTAATCGTAGTGTGTGTAAGAAATACACGCTGTTCAAAACTATGAATTTCTTTGGTATAAACTAATTATCACTCATAATGATAAATAAGGTAGTTTGTACGAAAATCAATAGACAGGCGAAATGCATTTCTTGGCAAACAACAACAAGTAAATTTTCTGAAAGATTGAAGATATTTTTCGAGTTCTAATAAAAACTAGGAGAATAAAGAAAAGACCAACAATGATTACACTGAACTCAATGCAACGAAAATTTGGCCAATCGCGCTCGAGACATCGATTTCCTTCAAATGCATTGTTCTTTGATCGAAGAGGAGGAAAGAGCCGGGAGAGCAATTCGGATCGAACCGATGTAAACCGGCGTGGCTCGGTACGACGCTTAGGATCGTCCCTTTGTCTGGACAGACCCTTTTGTCCTCGGCCTTCATTATGTAATTGTGAGAAAGGCGCGCGTCGCCCCAGTTCCCGCGTACGAGCTCACATTCGGTGATCACGTGAGTCTCATCGGCACGTGCAACTACGCCGTGGAAGATTTCCGCTCGTTTACGAAGGGCTGATTCGTGTTTTGCTATTTGCCTCATCTTTGCCGGACGTTTCCCCGCGATTCAAATTTTCCGTCTGTTCTTTCATTCGACATCTGTTTTTTCAACTTCTTATCGCATCATCAGTTATTTCCTTTTATTCCTCAATCATGGATATAGGCAGATTTAGTTAACGGGCCTGACTTTCTTCGCTGCTGCTTCAACTCTCGTTCAAAGATTAATTTACTTTCCTGGAAGAGCAATATTTTTTGAAATGTATTTGTGCGTGATAAAGACTAATACAGATGGATGGAAATATTTTACGCTTGAATTAATACCTGAATCATTGTTTATGAAATAAAAAGAATATTTAAGTGCATATGGGATTTTGCAGGGTTGTGATCCTCGCTCAAAGAAAAAATTCGTAGGAATACTGATAGTATTCGATTGCTTCTAGCATAAAAATGTGCGACCGAATAAAAAAACCATCATTTGTAGTGTAATAACTAATTTTTAAAATTCCAACAATTTTTTCTTGTAAATTTTATATTTTTGCGCGTTCAATCTACGTAAACTATTGATAAAAGTATCAGTAAGCCATTTTTATTTCTGCAAGATGAAATCAATCTTCATAGATAATAAAATTAGTCTGTACAATGCTACTTGTAATGGCGGATCAATTTTTAAAAGAAGTAATTAAAGTTTTATCAGTGAAATCTAAATTGGCCATTCTCGTGAAATATTTACGAAAATCCTTTAAACAAGAACAGACCAGTGTTTATCGGCAATATGATTTAGTTATAAATAAACCAAAAGAAATTAATATTTTTGCTTTTCAAAAAGTAACTTTTTATTCTGAAATTAGTATCAACAAACCCTAACTATTTCCTTGAATAGTATTACAACACGGGGTTAAACAAATCCACGCGATTACTTTTCAAACTTTTTTTTTTTGTACACTTGTATTTATTGGAACAAATGCGCTCTAAATAATATAATATAATATGTATATACAGGACGGAATGAATGCTGCCACTTCTTCGCTGTCGTCATCCTGACGTCAAAGTGCGATCGACCTATTTATCGCGTCGTCGAGATAAAAATCGGCCAATCGACGCAATACTACAGATCGCAATAATACAGTATCCTCGAGAAATGTGCCGAAGATGCCTTGCGTTCGTCTCTTCTTCATTTCATTACGTGCAATTTTTTATTTCACTTTATTCGTTCGACCTCGCGTATAAATACCCATAGTCGACATGACGTTCGGTGCACGCTGGTTTCACTCATTACATTTACGGTGTAATTACATTAGAAGTACGTATGATTGAGATGCCTAATATCATAAATGCTGAAATTGAAGTAAATCGGACGCTTATGCGGTTATACCCGCATTTATTATGATTAGGCTTTTCACCGAGGTTATTTAAATAGACGCATAGACCGGAGTGGGATTTCTTCTGAATTTTTTAATGAGACTTACTAAATGTCAAATGAATACTATCCATTCAAATTAAAAGCTTATTCAAGCACATTTGTATAAACCTAATTAGGTGTTTTAATTTCGCTATTAAAATTAGCCCCAAATTGAGCCCGTTAATCGTGCTAACAACGAAATGCAAAAAATAGTCACAAACGTACGCAGAAATATTTTTAAACGTTAGTGCAATAAAACAAAGCAATATTGTTCAATTTTGTCAAAATTTATAATTAATTTAGTGCAAATAAACGTTTAAATATTGAAAGTTTCATAAAAATAGTCTCGGTTATGTGATTTATCAATAGTAGTTGGCAAAATATCAATAAGAATAATTATGTTACCAAAATCGTTTATACAGAAATTAGCCTTTTTACAATATACTTTTTCATCGCATGTTATGATTTTTCACAACGCAACAACATATTCTAAAAAAATTGGATTTATTTTCATGCACAAGAGCATTGCGCTAGTGGTATGAAATATCTCCATTTCATAATGAATCTATTCTTTCGCCGATCGAAAAGTAGATTGTATTTATTCAAGGAAATTTTGGTGTACCAAGAAGTCGCTTTAAGGTGAAAGGATCGTTCTTCTCGGATGCGGTGCTTGGAAGTCCGTTGCTATCATTTACAAATGCACATCATACATCAGTCTATGTATCTACATTAAAATGCAAAGCAGGCAAAAATGATTTCAGATTCTCACGGACAATTTGAGCCAGCAACGATCTACTCTGATTTTCGTAGTTTAGCCGACGTTCTCGGCTGTTCGGCCTTTCCCGGAAGCTCTAGAGTACGCGGATTATTCAAATTCTCGTCTCCCCGCGGGGCAAACCGGCTGAATGTTGCGAGCGAACTAGAAGCAGCGCGAAAAGTCTGCAGTACTTACTCAATGCAAATCTTCGCGGGATCCGCATTTTACATTTGACCCCGATTGTCGGCGACGCTATCCGCCTTGTGTTACACTACGAACTCGCGGATCCCTCGGTGACGATTTATCCGTCAACTTACTTCCCGAAATAGACTAACGAAATTTTTCTAATCCCCTTCTTGCTTTCGGTATATAATTGCACGTATTTATCGAGAGTCTGAGAGTATTTATAGTTTTTCCGTCAATTTTCATTTCAAGAATAAAATAAGAAGCCTTTAAAGTTGATTCTCCATGGATAGTGTTTATTTTAAAAAATCGCACTTTATTAATTTAAATTTGATATTTTACAAAAGGGTTGGCAAAAATGTGATTACATTTTACACAATTTCGTTATTAGTCGTTGCGTTCCACTAGGAGTCAAATATTTTTAATTTTGAACTTTATACATAATAAACCAGAAATCCATTTGAAAATTGCGAAATCCAACTTTTTGAAAAAGAACATTAAAAACATTTGCATATCAATAAAAGAAGAAAACAGTGAAAAAGTGGTTGGAAATATCGTGGAATTCGAACAAAACCCATAGAAAGTCCCGATTTCCCGATGGAATTGAACTATTCGGTGTGTTGACGAAATGCAACGTGACTTTGTAATAATTCCTGCGATCGACGAACGATTCGGTTTTATTTTATATTCATATTGGGATAGAGACGAGGAACACGAAGAAACCCTGCTGTCTTTTTGATTTAGATGCTTCTGTCATCTTTCTTTTGAAGAATTTACGAGTATTGTTTGATTCTCACTTTTTCATGAATAATTGATAGTATTTCTGATGCTTTCACTAACTTTAATAATTTTGATCAGTTTCTGACAAGAGGACAATCAATCAGAAATTAGTCTTCAGTCACTTTGAAATTGGTTTGCGTGATAACAATAAGAATATTGCCTTAGTTTACGTGGCGGTAATAGTTGTTGAAAAACAGATAGGCTGGCAAAACTATTTCATTTAGCTGATATCAGATTCCAGAGAGAATTTTCAAAAGATTTTTTAAACAGACTTAAATTTTAAGGTCTATTGCAATAAAAGCTGTAGATTTAAAAACTCTTAAATTTTTTAAAAGATTTTTTCTAACGTTAAATCGAAATTCAAAGGGAAATCTATACGTGAAATTTAAAAATCATGAAAGTTTGAATAGATTTTATGAAGATTTTGTTTACGGGGATAACTAATACGAAAGGTAAAAAATGGCAATACGAGTAGACGAGATAAATTTTTGACCTGCCAAGTACCGAACGTTTATCATAATACATTTCTTTTATTCAACGATCTTAGTAAATTCATGCACCAAGGTACACAAGTAGAGTTGTATAAAACGTATAACAACTACTTGGAGTACAAAATTTATTATACTTATGCATTGGCGTTGATAGACGGAGTTAATAACTAGATACTGGCATATCGTTGGAAAAGAACGTGTGCGTTACAGTGTGTCACTTGACGACTCGACGCTGAATTTATCACTAATTCTACACGTGTCTCTTTTTCTTTCATTCTCTGATTCTTTTATTAAGTTTCTTTTTTTATTCGAGTTTATTGTACTTTTGAAAGGCGTGAAAAATATAAACTTTAAAAAAATTGCTCAAATTTCGTTAAATACATTAAATAGTGCATTTGAATCGCAATAGAAATATGTAAATGAAACTAGGACAATTAGACTATTAAAATTAGCAGCAATGATGGACGCGTCGTTTCATAAAAACGAGTCTAACTTTTCTTTTTGTATGATATTTGAGACTTCCCTATTGCACAAAGTTTTATTATTTGTATTTAATGCTTCAACTCTCGGTATCCAAAGTTACATGAAAAATGGATTAGTTTGAAAATTTACTAAACGTTAATTAGGTAAAATTGAGTCATACTTATTAAGCACAATTCACTTATAGATTTAATGAAATGTCACTTTACGTCAAGTACAATATGCTTATCATCAATTAAGCTTTGATTGGATTGAAGTTAAACATATATAAAGTTAAATATTGGCTTGAATAAGAATTGAAAGAAATTTTGAAATTTTTGTTTTTTCCATACATTTTGTACAATTTAGAGATTTTTAATATAATTAGATATATAGAAGTAATAACAATATGTAATAAAACTATAATAGAGTTTATGACTCAGCGTATAGGTGAAACGATCAAACTACAGTACAGGCAAGAAAAAAACAACGGGATAAAGAAAAATACTATGGGGTGGAAGTTAAGTGCATAATATTAATGTATAAGTGTGTGCGTGTATGCAAGTACAGGGGTAATTTCTCGCCTACTCGGCTCGTACGTCGACTAAAAATTTTCTTCTGCTTATCGACGAACGCCCTCGTGCCGACACACTTTAGCATCTCCAGGACTACGTGATATTTCTCGGCCCACTTTTCCACCCCTTTTATTGACAGATATTTTATTCGAAACGATTCGCGGATTCGGCGCAGTATTTGTAATACATAATATATACGTATATATGCGCGCGACCCGAGGACAGAATTTCCTTTCAAAATATTTTTTAAGAGAATCGGGATTGCCTGACTCTTGAAGGGTCGCAACAACAGTTCCCACTGCTCGTATTGTATTACTTAAAATAACAAAGGACTCGATCTTTGTGTTGAACCCGAGGGTTATTACGCCGCCACCAGAGATTCGAGTTTCGCCGAATCTATCTAAAACGGGAAACGATGCCATTCGTCGCAATTGAAACATTTTACTCGTGCATACTTCCTGATAATTAGTTTTATTGATGAAAGCACTGGTACTTTTGAAACTTTTAATGGAATAACCGCTTGAAAGCCTTACTTCTTGAATGTATTCAGAGAGAATATATATGATTGAAGTAAAAATATACTAGTTTTCATTCGATTTCAGGGGAATGATTTTTCGCGCGAAGCAAGCGAAATATATAGAAATATGACGTTTGAAGAAGATAATATTGATGTTTCAGAATTGTACGCTTGAAATGAAAAGCACTATTTCGTAGGGAGTTTTCGTCGATATTAATTTGATAAATAATGTATTGATTTGTGGCAATCGAAAAAGGATTGCTGACGACTCTGTTACAAAAGCAAACTAGTTGTTAACTTTTAATTGTTTCATAAACGACTCAAAAGCACTTATGACTCATTTGGAATGAAGAAAATTCGGAGCACTCTCTCAAAGGGCAAAGGGAAAAGGCTATTTATGCTAGCTGCAGTCGTTCACGTCATGAAGCATCGATCGAGAAAAGCCTCGACGAAGCAGAAGCAAAAGAGACGGAGATACTTGGGAAGCGTTTGCGAGAGGCAGAACTGCGGCGTAAATAAACTCAGTGTCTCGAAGAGTTTTCAGGGTCAGCAGGCCAACCATTGACGAAATCGAGTTTTGATATCGTAGATTTTTCAATGCATTTGCGCTTTCACTCTTATCGAGACTTTTGACGTATCAGGCACGTACTGAGCACTCGTAAAAAGGTGCAAGAGTCTAGGTGTTCATTCGTGCTAGAATGAACAATTTCGAAGCGATGTACCAGCAGGCATTAGAAAAATGGAAATTTCATTATTTACAAGTGAGAAAAGATGACCAAGAAGCATCGAGAAGCCGCCATGTATTTTTGATAGCTTTTATGAAAAACTTGGCTAAAAATAGTTCTTCTTCACTTTGCGTATCGCTAATCCTGAATTTAGAGCGTCGTTAGTGATTCATTTTTCAAACGATCGCGTCCATTGCTAATAGCTCGGCTCATTTCCAAATGCGCAATCAGCAATCCTTTTAAATAAATCCACAGCCGTTCTGGACTTTGAACGGATGCGTTTTGAGAGAAAAACTTGTGCGAGTACAGAAACCACACGCGAATCGTTGGCTTAATTCATTGTGAACTCGATAATCGAAATTTAATTCGACTCTCTTGGGATCGTCGGCATTTCGTGGTGCCTCCCTCCCGGTGCCCGCTCACTAAAAATAGAGCGTCCGCGTAGGAAAATCGAAAACACGGCGCTTCCGAGGGGAGAGGCCTACGTTCTGTCTATGAATCAGCAAAGTTTACGCTCTGAGAAAGCGTAGTGGAACGGAGCTACGCATACGTGCAGGTAAGCTCCGTTCGCTGCTTGTAATTCCTTATGCTTCGACAAAGAAAGTTTTCCCCCAGCGTAAGTGGACGCTCGCTTTCCCGACATACGCCACCCGGTGGTGTATAAACTTCAAACTCGCGTCTTTGATAGTGCGCGTGTCGTTGAAAGGTGTCCCGAAATCCGATTACCCGAACACACTAAACGCAGCAATCGCAAATAGTAAAAATAAAGCAAAAATAGGGGCGAGTGTAGACTCGCAGGCAAACGTTAATGGTATTTGACTATACGCCCAAAGTTGTTACGTTTTACGTTAGTTTATAATGAATCGCCCTTTTGTGATTATCGGCAGTGCAAATTATTTAATTAAATTTTAAATCGATAATTAATTTTTTATTTTCCGAGAGCTCTTTTACACGCGTTAAGAGTGACGCAACAATTTAACTTCCGTGTAAATTAAATAAGCAATCACAAATTTTTAAATATTTGACTAGCTTTAAAGTTTTTAAGCTTACGAACGACCTGTAGTTGTGCTCTCGAAATAAAATTTGTTACATATAAACCATCAAAGTTGAAATTCGAAACAATAGGGATGCTTTTTAAATCTGCAATGGTTTTCCGAACTTTGTGCTCTATTAGTTCTGTTATTATATTGCTTCTGACATTTTTCTCTGCTCGCAGTCTGCGTATCATGATGCTTTTGTTAGCGCAGACTATTGAAGCTATCGAAACTCTCGGTGATATTGTTTAACTAGATGCTGCTTCTGTTAGCCCTTTTCAAACAATTTCAAATAGTATTAATGTATGTTGAAATTTTTTTGTTCTAAAAATATTTGCCTTTACACGAAAGAACTAAATGTTTCGTAAATTTTCCATTGTCATTAAACGATGCCAAATGGCTTAGAAAATTTATTTTACAATTAATTTACTATAAATACAACATAGTTTGTATCTTCAAAAAAATATTTATCCAATAATAAATATCGAGCTAACCAATACCTTTTTATTACGAAATCAAAAATTAATTCTCATTTATCATACATAACGAGAATTATTATTCAATGTAATACTGCACACTCGATTAAAAGTGTTTCAGATTATTTTGGAAAATTCGTATGCCGTACTCGTCCTTGTTCTACTCATTTATTAGTACAATGATTTTTCAAAATATTTTGATAAATAAAATTCAAAATTATTTTATCGTTTCTTACAAAAATTTGAAATGAAATGGGAAAAGAAAAGCTTGAAATAAGAGCGCAACGAAAGTATTGGTCAATTTACTTTAAAGTTATAGCTATAGCAGTCTTACTGTTACACGTGTTATGCCGTCGTAAACGAACATTATTCTCCCTCTACAAATCATCGTTATAAATCTTTGTAAAAGTGTATGTTGGATATTGGCGAGAACAATTTGAAGTACGGGGTAGAGAAATCTGTTGTTGAAACGAAGAATTTCATTGATAAAAGAATGGCTCGATTCGAGATCTCGAAGTATAACACGTAAGTATAAGTAATCTTCGCGGTCATAAAGAATCTAGGATTTCTTTGTTTCACCTTGTGGTGAGAAGAGCCAGTGACATTGCCGATGTCATCACTGCCAGTGTTTCTATTACCGCAGCAGCTGCTCGAACTTTCCTCGTATCCCCTCGTCTGCGCGTTACGGTATATCCCGTCTTCCGGCCCTCCGTCTCTCTCTTGACCCAATTCGTAAAACGCCCCGGAGTGTGACGTCATCCGACGAGCGAAAACGTGCCTCGGCTTTGTGTCGGCTACGCAATACACACGCATTGCGTGGTCGTATTTGTTGTTGTAGGGCGCGCAAGGCCGCGATGCGCGTGCCCTCGTGCGCCAAAGCCCTTAGCGCTTACTCAGTGCCCGGCGGACGGATTCAATTGACTTTTTATTATCTCGGAGAGGCGGAATCGGCCCAGACCCTAATCTAAGACACGCCGCACTTTCCGGAACATTATTGGGGTGCGTTGACGCTCAACTTTTTGGACAAGATCCGGGCGGATACACGATACTTTCTTAAATTTTACTCTGCCACTCAAGGGTATTGAAGTGATTCTTGGCTTTTATTTTCTTCGGGGAGAAACATTCATTAGGTGTCACTGATCTGGTCTGTTACGCTATGAGAGGGCGTCAACATTTATTCGCTTATTCTGTTGCTCGTGATGTATTAATTCATAATTACGATTTCGAAACAGTTAACGGACTGCTTCAATTCAATATTCTAGGGCTGCTTTATCACTAGTAATCACTTAATGCTGATTTGTATGCATTCAAGATTTACTAATAGATCATAAATATCAAAGTTTTTCCCCAATTTCTTACGCTTATATAAATTCCTTATTTCATTGTTTCGAATTCTTGCAAGTGTAAATTAAATCATAAAATTCAGTAGTTTATTCATTATTTACCGTTATTAATGTATTCATTTCCTATGAGAATGTCGATTCTCGGGTAACAAGTTTCAATACGCGTTTTGAAATGTTTTTAAACAGAATGCAATAGAGAAAAATGAGCATTCGATATTGGTTTATCGTTTTTTTATTCATCCGACTGTTTTTCATTCAACTAATAGTGTATCAAAACTTTCGCATTTTTTTTTTTTTTTTTTTTTTTTTTTTTGGAAGAATCGATGAATAATGGTACAGTCGTGAATATCTCGGCAAGTAAAAGTTCTTTGCAATCTCAAATTTTAAGTATCGACTAAAAGGCATAAAGCAACTTTAAAAAGTAATGCAAAAGTGTCTTGAAATCATTTGAAACATTTAACTCTAAATCGAATTGATTTTTAAAGATTTTAATGTTTATTTCGTAGAATTATTAGTATCGGACAATTTTTTACTAAAAATTGATTCGACCCAAATCATCAGACATATTTATCTTAAAAAAGTAACCACGTCCAAATAAATACCCAATTTTAGAAAGCTTAACGCGAAAACTTAACCAGTGCACTTTTAAAGCGCATGAGAAAATAACGAGCGAACTCAGTGGTATCCTTCACCTACCATTAAGTGGCGTCCAAGAATGTTTTTTGATGTCTTACAATCTCGCACGAACGAAAGTTTAAAAAGGTTCTTAAAGTAAAATCTTATTGAAAGCGAATCGACCTAACGACGCTAATGTTTCCCATTTCGGCAAAATAAGTCTTTTCGCTGGAATCACTCGAATATTGCACGAAATTGTATCATTCGATTATATCGAAGCCACGAGCATCAGTCACCGGAAATGCACACGAAAGGATTCAGGGATCGGCGGCGAAACGTCGTGCGTGCGTTGCAGTGATAAAAACGCGCCTCGATAATCGATCCCACCATAGTCCATAGTCGGTATAATATTATAGTGGTCAGAAGCTCGGAACAGCGCCGGCATTTGAAACTCGACTCCGGTGCGGCGTGCGGATGTTCATCATCCCCGAGACGTAATATCGAGGTTCAAATGTTGAAGAAACACGAGGGCTCTTGAACCTTCCTCGCCTTAATTGCGGTAACCTCTTGTCGTCGTTTGCGTGTGACCCGTCGTTGTCTATGCCAGAGCCCTACGTGCGCTTGCAGGTAATTAATGTTTTTCCCCTGACGCGTCGGTTCGCTGGTATATCATGAATAGGGCGTTGAGCTTGGCTCGTACATTTAGCGTGTCTTACTTCGAGTGTCAAGGAATTGAATTTCGATGGAGACTTTACAGTCGTTTTAACATTAAGTGGGGGTGGTGTGATGATTAATTGATTTACGCGATGTTGGTCGGCGTCTTTCCAATACTCCGCGTCCTTATGTTACCGCCTAATCTTATCATATACATATGTAGAGATGTATCTTCTACATTGCTTTTAGTATGCACTATAATCTAAGTAATGAATCTGATTACAGTGATATTTATCACCAAGTGACTCTAATTTTTAAATTATAGAGCTTATTGTTATATTATAGATTTCGTCGATCGATGAATTGTAACGTTATTGTGTAAATCAATTCTAATTCTAAAATCAGTTGTGCGAAAAATTGTATTAGAATATATTTTAAAGGAATTATGAGAAAAGTTTAAATTCGGCTCTTTTCATAAAAGAGTTTCCATTATACGAGAATTTTCTTGAGGTATAGCAAATAAAAGAAAGGGAATACTACATATTCGAAGTTTTAGAACGTCAAATATTCTACCACTGCAAAATATACTTGAATTATTTTTATGTCCACGGATCGAACTTTTCTTTTGAATTTCTCTCAGAATTAATCATTCGATGTAACATAGCTTCTAGTAAAAATGTAGAATTTAGGAAGTTTTCTTATACTTTGACCCCTCTTACATAATTTGATCCACTTTTATGCCTCACTTGAACTTCTGGCAGTTTTACTAGTTTCATATTTTGAAGATTAATACGCGAAAGTGGAAAGTTTAGGTAATGAAAACTATCATAGAAAGATGATGGTGAAATTTATTATTTCTTATAAAAAGAGATTTTTAAATGTGTGAA
Source organism: Platyscapa corneri (assembly GCA_018907185.1). Classification (NCBI taxonomy): domain Eukaryota; kingdom Metazoa; phylum Arthropoda; class Insecta; order Hymenoptera; family Agaonidae; genus Platyscapa; species Platyscapa corneri. Next base: position 798,853 of record JACCHW010000074.1, read on the forward strand.
AGCAAAAACATATTTGCGAAAGTACGAGAAGGAAAAGCTTTTTACTATATCTACGTGAACGAAAAGTGTAGATCCTACTATACTTTTTTCAACAAGAATGTAGTGCAAGAAATTTTATGAAAACATCTTGATAATCACGTTTAATTCGAGCTGTTTATTATATATTCTTCCAATACGTAGAATAGTTAATATTTTTGTAATATAACTATGTTTCTATTACAGCACGTACGAAAATAATTAAATTATTATAAAATATGCTATTTGTTTTCGTTTTTTCAAGTATAAAAGGGACGGTAAACTGCTTTAAAGCCTAAAATTGCAGTAATAATAAAGTAAACTTGTAATCGACAATATTCACACGTAAATAATAATATCCAGTTAAACTGTAAGGGGTTAAAAGAGAGTGCATTATTCTCCTAATGATCGTAGCCATTTTCGCGTGTCACTAATAGATGATCAGGAATAAATCAGTCCATTGACTTATTATTTAGAAAAGAATCGTTTTAATGTAGCTTTTATCTAATAAATATTTAGGTTAAACGATATTAGTTAACAATGAAATAGAATAAAAAGATTATCCTAACAAATGTCCATTGAATTTAAATTCTCGTGATTGTCCTAATCAAATCGATAATAAGTGATAGGATAAATTTTTCCGTATAGCAAGTAACAGTACGATTAAAAATTGCAAAACCCATTGTCCGATTAAGACGCAGTGTTGATTTCAGTGATTTCTACTATTCTATCTCATATTAGCGTATTGATTTTCACACTTTGCCTCGCAGCGCGCCTATAAAAAGCTAATAATCGTTTTAAGGATCCTCAAGAAGCTCCTGACGAGACTGCAATCTTCCTTAAAATATAGAACGGCAACCCTCGAATCGCTGCGCATCGGGTTTAACTTCGTTATACCGGGTGCACTCGAGGTATCTCGAGGTTTCTCGATGCAGGCCAGAAACTCCGTACTGACGCTCGTTAATGCACTGAAGAAATAAGGGTAAATAATAGCTGAGGAAAAAATACAGACTTAGACCTGAAAGGAGAAGCAGAGGCGCAAAATTAAATAATTGCTGTGACTAGTTTTAACGAATAATTGCAGTAGTAGTTTTCACACCTTCCATTATGATTGTGCATTTAAAAACTTGTTTTCGAAATAATTTATATTTATACAGTGAATAATACAGCATGGCATAGTTTTAATCGAACAGAGTTAACAATTTATTGTATACAACCTCGAATAAAAATTATTTGTTTAATGCAAAATTTTCCGAGAGATAATAATAATTTTCTATTATTGAATCGAACAAATGTAGTTTGTAAAACCGTTTTTTAATCTAACTCTTCTGATATGTAAATGAAATATTTTATTAACCATTTCAAACGAAGTAAATATTAAAACGAAAAGTAATGCTAAGTTTATTTAACTTTTCTAAATAAATATAATATAATCGTAGTTCTAATTTACTTATAGAAAATCAAATCGATGTATCACGTATAAATTCATTTACATAATATAAAATAAGGCAAAGAAAATGTTGCGTTAAAAGTAAATATATCGAATATTTCGTATTTACAGGGTTTTTTCTCTCAAATGCAGTAACGCTAACCGCAATATATGTTCGATTGAAAATATCACCCTGATACTGAAACTCTGTTCTTGCTGATACGTGTTAAATTCAAATATCTATATTTAATGATTACAGTAGATTCTTTCCCTTTATTATTAAAGTTTTTTTTATTTTTTTAAGAAATTTTTTAATCAGTTAATTTAATAAGAAGCAATTATGCTGAGTTTATAGTTCAATATTCATTGTTAACGATAAATATTTTTAACACAATTATATTATTTAATGAAACATGTGTTCTAATTTGAATGTATTTCTCAATCTTTAGTAAGTCTTCGCACTCTTAAAAATTTTATTAAAACGTAATACTGTTTATTCAAAAAATTATTGTGGTGTATATCAATCCAAATTTGAATAAGCGCACCATTAAAAATGAGTAATTATTTGATCTATAACTTTAAAAAGGAAAAAAGAAAGCCAAATCAAATCTACTAATAAATTGTTTTCTCTCTAAATAAAAAATTATTATTAGGCTTTAATTTATAAGGTACGGATGAAATAATTTTGATTTAAAAAAAATAAAAATTTTTTACAAAGTCGAAACTTTATTACTCTTTGATAAAAAAACGCTTTAAGCGCGTTTACTTTTTTGACGATGACTTGTCTTTTTGTTTTTATAATTCTTGTATAACGACGAAGAACTATAAAATAACAATCTCCATTTAACGACGAGATGTGTTGTTGCGTTGTATTAGAAAGCGATTTTAGTAGCTTCAACCGCGATACCAGCAGGGCGAATGCCAAGCAACAAATTGGTCGTTTGATTCTATTCGCTGTTTTTAACTAGAATTTTGTTTTATCAGTTGATTTCACTGTACCCACGTGTCATTAAAATTCAATTGCTTACAATTCGTTATCATTATTGGCTCACAACAAAGGGCATACATTTTATTCATTGTTGTTTATTAATTTTCACAAACATCGCACTCGGTCACGTTGCGCTCCAATAAACGGTAAAACACACTTTTTACCGGTTTATGGCAATTTCAAAAATTTTCAAGCGACGTTCGCTAGTAATGCACGTGTACGATATTCTACAATTAAATTAATCACGGGGAAATGTTTGAAATTTATTTAGTAAATTTGTAACTGGCTTAGCTCGACTATTTTTGATAATAATTTATGTCTTACGGCATTGTAGTTGCCAGCAGTACAACTGCAATCGCTAGCTTCTCCTTATATTCGAATTGTATATCCAGTAAACGGAAATGCCGAGCAATAATCTTCGATAATCTTGCAACTCATGCTTCCCTCGGCAAACCGAACTTCTCTCGTCGCGCCGAAGTGGTTTTTGAATCAACTCCAAAGAATAATATCAGCTCGTAAAACATGCGACGTACGAGCGTCACGTGTAGCCGTGAACTATGACACGTGGAAACTCTTCGGTTACCGAATTCATCAAGCAAAGTGCCTTTGCGGTAATGTCCTACTCGGTATGCGGCAGTTCCGCCCCCGCGCAGAAAGATATGTAATTCGATAGACATATAACCGAACGGAGGGAAATGGAACATCGTCGTCGCCGGCTGTCGCGCAAACAGCGAGGGGGTAGATAGAAGGTCGGCCGCAGGGTTTCCAAGCATTTCCAAGCATCGACGACTCGCGCGTATCTCGACTAGACTTTCTCGTATTCTCCCTCTCTACTTTATCTTTGTCTTTCTCCCCTCCGGCGTGTCTCGTACTCCGAGGACGTACATAGACAAGGCCTTCGCTTGCAATCGCAGCTGAAACTGGAACAGAAGGAGGTGCTACTCACTACTGCCTCGCAATTCGACGCGAATATCCGCTCGCCTCGTCTACGTCGGAATGAGATTTTTTCTAATTATTCCTGCATTATTTTCGGTCCACTTGCTTCGCGCCAAATCAAGGGCTTTGTCCCGTGCATAAAGAAGAGGCAAGACTTTTTACACTTTAGAGGCTCGCTGCTGTCTATTGTTGTGACCGGCGGTGCATTTCCAGTGTCTCTAATACGCCGAAATAGTTTATCGCTTTATTAAAAACGAAGAAATGTGAAAAATAGTAAGGGAAAATTGTGTATTGGTACACTTTCTAAGGGATTTCTCGATCGCTGCATTGCCTTCGCGCGTCCAGAGGTCACCATTTAGGTGAGCGCGATCTCGGCATTGATTCGCTCGCAGCGTGTCTAGGCACTATTTCTATCGAAGGCGTTAAAGCGCCGGACTCCATCTTCTGCCTCGGCGCATAAATCTGCGACCCGGAGGCAAACAGTCCCAGGGTACGGTTAGACTCGGGACTAGCCTTCATCGCTGGGACGAATGGTGCGCGCGCGATAAGCCGAAGCTTCGCGTTTCTCCGGCGATCGAAAACTCGCCGCGGCCACTCCACTGGTCGTCCTCGCGGCGGATGCAGATGAGCGCGCCGACGACTCCTTTGGACGCGGCGTCGACGCAGTTCACGCACCCACACGTCGGGAGGGCGAGCGGCCGTTGCCTCTTTTTCCCACCTCCCGCCGCCCCCGACGCCGTCGTAGTCGTCGCCTTGACGGGCCTCGGCTGCAGTGTTCACTCGCTCGCGAAAAAGGGAGAGTATATAGCCTGGCCTGGTTGCGTATTGATCTGGCGGGCGCGAGGGGGTGGGAGCGGGAGGGAGGCTTTCCTCGGTTTTGTTGGCGTCCCGGCGAAGAGAGCGGACTTGCTACTACTCCGGCTCTCGCTCGCACACAAATACACGCTGATTTTTTCGTGTGTGCGCGACGGTGCCGAGTCGTTGGCTCTCTTTACGTGCTCTACATATATCTACGTAAATGAGCACGTGTGGGTTGCGTGCGCTAATATTTACGTCAACCGATAGTTGTACCGATGCATAAGTTTAGTATTAACGTAACGTTTTACTTGATGAATAAAATTAGAATAGAATTTTTTTCTACAAAGTTCTTGTTGCTTATAATAAACAGTATCGTGTTCTTTTTATAAGCACGGGGAAGCACTTGCAAAATATTTCGAAAGAGAAATTAGTCTACGCTTTAAAATTAATTCGCGAAGCTTATAAATTTTGCTTTTATCGAATAGTCGAGAAGCAAAGATACTTTTCTTCCCAATGGCTCGCATTATTTCACTTATTTAATTAATTTAAATATGTGTATGTAGCTGTAATCATTGTAGCATGCTTTGTAAAATCATGCTTTTTCAAATGAACAAATCTATCTAAATGTACTAGGAATAATATATGTTGAATAAGCATCAAAACAAATTTAGTTGTAACATATTAAGGAACTTTATTTCGAGCTTCAAATACATTCCGTATTTCATCGCGAATGTTGGAAAACAATGAAAAGTTCATAAAAATGGAATAGCTGAGACTATACAGTGTTTAACTAAACAATAAAGAAGTTTCAATTTACTTAATTGTTTGCGGAAGAACAATAAAACACTTTGATTGTAATTCTATGCATTAAAAATAGTGTTATAAATAGAGTTTATAGGTTTGTCAAGTATTCGGCAAATTTTAATTAGAATTCACAAATTTATTATCAGATATGAACTTGATTTGCCTTTTGCATTAGTTATCAACTGTTGTAATTTATCTGGAATTTTGTAAGCCGTTAAATGACGTCACGCTGTCATATTCCGCAATAAATTAACTAACGCCGTCCATCAATGAAAGCTGCACAAATTTCAAATTTACTGCAGCGCCGTTCCAAAAACCGTCGCCTTTTACCCTTTAGTTTTTTCCTCCCAAACTGTTTCCCGATTCTGCGAAATGACGGTCTTCTCACAATGAACGTGACTTAGTATCAAATAATATCAAATAATAATAAATAACATCATTGTTTCCCTCGTCACGCATTATCGAGGTGAAAAGGTTGACCTGGTAAATCTCACCTTGTTCCTCGGCGCTTGGTACCGTGATGCACGTGCATTTTGCGGGCGCCTCGTGCTGACACATATTCCTTATCATTAAAGTGTCATTTCGTATACCGCGTTTTACATCAGCAGCGTCACGAGGACAAGCGTCATTGACAATTTTCTTTCTTTGTTTTACGATCGCCTAGCGATGAAGCTGGTACGTAACCATACAACTGTTCGATAACCGTAAATTGATATCGAAGGTTTCGTTGTGCGTTGAAGTGCTACTGAAGAGAAAAAAATAATACGATCGATTGGTTACACGTACACGCTCACTATTTATCATCACGATTTCTGCAATAAGACTAAAAATCAGGTGCATCGATAGATAGTTATTTTACTGCTCACATTGGTTAATAAATCATTTGATAAAATTTAATAAAATCAGAACTATTTGATTAGATTTTTGGTTCATTTCATGAGCTTATTTGAAATATCTTTTATTTAAAAATCAGATATTAAACATATTTGTATATAAATTGAATCACGTATTTAATTGAGTATTATAAAATTAAGGGGATAAACTTATTTTCGATCATCTAGTAATAATAGTACCATAAATAATAATTTACTATTAATAAAATTACGTATTTCAATTTAAACGATCATTTTTAAGTAAAACATTATGTCTGCGATTAGAACATTTTATTATTTAATGAATATATCAAAATCGAAAACTCATAATTTATGAAGCTTATTAGACATAATTTCCAAGAATACGACTTATAGATTATGTCATTAAAATACATCATTAATTATTGCAATATAGTTTAATAATGTATTAATTATAGTCAAAGTTTAACAGATAAATTTAGAATATAACTGTATCACAGAATATCACTATAACTTAATTATTATTGAATTAAATTTGTATAGGAAATTCTTACGTTCTGTTTATAAAGATCAGAATATATTTTAGTAAAAATAATACAATTGATGAATAAAAAAGTGTGAAATACAGATAATTGAGGTTGCATTTGCGCGGTAAAATTAAAAAAATTAGCTGATAGTGCTTTATAGTATTATTATTTTTATGAAACTCGCGAAAAAACGTCTACTTATACATTTTTTATTACGAGTTGTTCTATAAAAATTTAATACTTAAACTTCCTAATACATTTGGCTATTGCGCACGTTAATCTAATGTTATGAGAATGTTGAATAATTATTACATAAATTGTTGAAACCTTTTATTGAACGTGCGCATTCGTTAATTATTTATTGTAAATAATTATTTATTATTAGAAAATTCAGAATTTTATTATTGTGCACTAAAATTATTTAAAAATAACTAATTTCCAATGTTTAGAATAAAATTTAATATGGCGATATTAATGTAGATTAAAAAATCTATTATAGAAGCTTCATAATAAATTTAATTCAAATTTTTCGAGTACTTGAAAATAAAATCGATAGTATTATACTAGTTAAAATAGAAAAAGTTAACATGTAAAAATAATTGATAAATAATACAAATTGACACTAAAAAAAAATTGTAACAATTGATAAATTATGAGATTAATACATTAATGGCAATTTTATATACTATAGAACATTAAAACAATTTCATGTAGTTATATAAAAAAAATTATGTTTTAGTATTTTTGGTTTTTGAACAAAAATGAATTGCCAAAAATTAATACACAATTTTATGACAGATATAAAAGATTATTTTTCAATTTATTCAATAAAAATAAAAGCAATACGTCATTGTATTTATAAAAAATTGAAATCAATTTTGTACAACAGAAAATCTCTTTCAATTTAAAAAAATTATATAAAATGAATTATTTGACTGTAAAATATCTAAATTTAAATCGAAATGAAGTTTTTATTTCTAAGTACGATAATTTAAAAAATTGCATTCTATATGTAATTATATTAGTGTCAGAAATTTCGCAGCTTTGCAAACAAAATTTTTATCTAATCGTCATATAAGTAAGTTTCTTACTTAAAAAAATATGATATGATATCATAGGCTTTATAAAATAATGAAAAATTAATTTAGCAAAGAAATATTGGAGCTTTATTTATACGTAAACATATGTTTCTTTTACCTAAGATTTTAATGTTACTATCTGTTTTACTTCGGTTACAAAAGAATTTGTTTGAAAGTTTTGACTACAAGTGGGTGAGTGCGATCACATTTTCAAGGCTTTGTACTGTTCCGACGCATTAATTGTTGACTGGTTAGCTTAAAATTTTCAAACTGAATTAACTTTTGTTTTGAAGCGCAAAGTAAAGTATATAAGCAAAGTGAAGCGCAAAGTATAGTGATAAATAGCGAAAGACAAGTACCGAAATTTTTATTTCGGTACTAGGTTTTTTTTGTTTTACAAATCCCTTTAAATTCAAGCTGTAGTTGGTAAAATTTTGTTTATTTAGTTCATTTAGATTAACAGATATTTTAAACTATATACTTGAATTATCAGATTCAACTTATTTCAAGCTTTTTTACAATTACTATGTATAGCGATGTTTACGTAATTCAGTTTTAATTAAAACACTTTTCATTTTAATATAGCATAAGCACAGTAATACAGTAGTATGAATAACAAATTATTCATAATTTAGCTTAATTAAATTTGAGTGTATTTTTTCGAATGTAATTAAATATGTCTATACTGAATAAAAATAATAGCTTTTGAGTAGAGTATGTAAAGTTTTAGATTCTTTATTCAATAAGATTTCTAATTTGTTACGGATGATTTATTGTATTGTATATTTATAAGAGTATTAATTTCATTAATTCAATTAAAACTAAATAGAAATATAACTATTTATTTAAATTTAAAATTATAAATTGTTTTAATACGAGTAAAAACTTTATTAAATACGAGCTGATATATTTAAAATAAAACCTTCTGTTTATTAAAAATAAAATATTTAATAGTCAAACAATATGTTAAAGGTTGTTATCTTAAATGGCTATTTTTTGAACGCCAAGAATTCGTATTTTTTCAGCTCACAAACTAGATTTTTAGTTTTAGTAGTGAACGACTCATAATAGGTATAAAATTTTCCTTTCTTAACCATAGAAAATTCTATATCGCATATTGATCAGCAGTTTCTATCGTAAAATTTTTAGCAAACTAAACGTGCTTATCGGTATATTTAGCTTACCCAATAGCCTCGATAGAAAACATCTTGCGCGTAAGAAACTACGCTAGATAAAATAAGTGGGAGAGAAAAGGCACGTACAAACTGACTTCATTTTTCACGTCATCGTGTCTTTGCTTAGTTTCGCAACTTGATTGAATTCAGTTCGGCAGGTTATCGTTGTTGTTGTATTCTATGCCAATCTTTCCTGGCACGAGAGTACCAGTACAAAAGCTAGTTTCGTACCTCGACGTCAGCACGAGTGTGCGTCCCTTCTCTAATGGTTCTTCTCAACTCTTATACTGCACTTCAAACAACAACGAATAACAAGAAAATTACAAGTTATAAGCTCGAAATCATACAAATTGTAGTTTCGTATATACCGCCTCTCTCTCTCTCTCTCTAGTTATGCTCCTTTCCAAGTTATTTTCAAAAATTATATTTCTAATAATAGTGTCGTTATTAATTACTGATTATTTTATAAATTTATAAGCGGATTCGATTGTTCCAACTTACAATTTGCTTTGTATTATTTATAGTTCTGCAGTATACCTATTAAACATTAAAGTAAAAAAGTTAGATTCGATGTTTTCAAAATTTCACTTTGTATAATTGGATTAATGAACTTGCTCTTAAGTAAATGAAAATATTTCTGTTTCGCACATTTATACGAATGACATATATACACACAGACATAAAATATAATTTCATTAATTAGTACTAGAAAGTAATAAATATTTGTTTAATATTTAAAAAACTACTTTAAATTAAAATTTGAAATGGCGAGTCTTATAGTGAATTTTTAATTCTTTTTACCTTCAAACTCGATTTCAAATGATCCTTGAATTTATAAAATATACTTGGTATATAAAATCTCAGCGTTTCATATATTTTTATTAAATATATATATATATATATATATATATAATTATTTTACTATTTTAATCCTTTCTAAGATCCATATTTTACATCGATTCACTTCGAATTATAAGTTTAAATTTATATATATGCAGCATCATATCTTCGTTTCATACTTTAATTCTCATTTTGGACATTTAGGTATTTAATTTCTAACTATCATCGCACTTACTTGATGAAATATTTTATTCATTTCATTTAAATTTAAAAAAAACCGCTTTACTTTTTTATTAATTTATTGCACTCGTTTGTTTTAACGCTAATTATAATTGTTTCTTTTTTCAATTTTAATCTATCGAATCCTATTTTTTATCCTCTTTTAATCCAAAATTAATCCAGATTATTGGTAATAAGGATAGCTGCACAGATTAAAATTATTCGTAATTACTTTCGTTTTAAATTTTTCCTCTGTTATCCTGATCCGATGCATATTTCCACGCATAACTAATCGGTAATCGATACTGAATATCGGAAAATTTCATTACCAAAATATAATTTGTAAATCATTAATATATTAAGCAATCGATGTCATCTATCATTTACTAGTAATTAAAGTTTAATATCACTTCTGAATAATATGTTTGTCCCGATTTATTTTGTAACGTTCTAGCTTAATGTATAGATTTATTTTAACCAGTTTAACAAAATTTTTAATTAACTTGTGCATTATCAAATATTCAATATTAAATCATTATTCGAACGACAAAATTTTAAAACTTTAGCGGTTACGTTATAGTTAGCTAATAATATAAGTATTGGATTTAAAATTGAAGGAAAAAGACGCGATACTGCGAAGTTGAAAATTATAGAATCTAAAAATCACCGATGTGCTCTTGAGTAAAATATAAAATAAAGATGGGATAGTAGTTACTCACACGAATGTCTCGAATATTTTCAGTTCATAAGCGGCTTAAACGAATTCTCCAACACCTTTGACGCCTTCAATTTCAAGAGCAGTTTTACGCCCTTCCTTGCTATAACCATTCTCATAAATTCCCGAGCTTTTATACGTGCAAAAATCAGGAAGATGCTCTCGGTTATGTATATGGTTTTTGCGATACCCGATAAGCAGGCCAGCGAACTCCTGGGGGTCCTGAGCTAGTTCTCTCCAAATTTCAAGGTGTCCTCTTTTACAGAACTGTCCGGGATAAGCCAGTATAATGGCAGTAAACCATCCCCCGCGTATCCACTTGACCCTTGTCTACCCAGCCCCGCCTTTTTGAGTCCCTATTTACTAGCGCGACACTCACGGCACCTTGCCTTTAGTGTATTGGATAACGGAGCGCTTTCTGATTATATTGAACAAGATTAACCGAGTCAAAGATTAATTCGTTGCTGGACGAAGGTACTTATTGAAGTTACTCCTTCAAGCTGAGTTTTGTTATTCCATGCGTATGTTTGTGACTGTAAGGGATTCCCGATTTGATCCACTTGAATAATTATTACAAGACTTTACTCTACTGAAATATACCCGATAATTGCATTCGTACTTGTGTTGTTTATCTCTTTGACATCAATTCTCTTAATTTTTAAAGATGCGCTTAATGCACGTCAATTGATTAAAATAAGTTTTCTATAAACATTATTCTAGTTCGAGACAACTTTTTATTCATAACATTTATATTTAAAGGATTTTCCGATTAAATCTTTGGAGCGGAATTCTCCATGAAAACATTATAAAATTAGTAACATAATAATGTAGTTGTATATTATCATTAGTTGCACCGAGTGTGATAATAACGAGAATTGTGGGGAGTTCTTTAATGGCGAGGAAAAAAGGCGGTCGAATCAAACTTTACACGTTTTATATGAATTTATATTTATTTATCGCGATAATTAAAAAACCTCTCACTGGCGTAGAGAAATAAAAAGCCGTAACGAAAAGTGTACTGTCTACTTTTTTAAACTATAGCTCGAAGAAAATTACTTACGAGATGTCGCTGTGCTTGCGATCTTCTCTCTCCTTTTGCCTTTTTCGTTTTGTCCCCGTGGCAACGTGGAACCTACCTTCTGATATACCCTGGTGGATTATCTGGGAAAGGGCTTGTTACCGAAGTTTGACACATTTCTATATTTAAATAATGAGAAAATTATTTCTGCGCACGTACCATGAATATTCTTCTCATTCGATTGTTTTGATTCAATTGATAATTTTTAGACTCTATAATTTCAAACTTGATTGAAAATCATAAAAAATTTATAATTAATAGTCTGTTTTAATAGTTTTTAAAATTATTTCTCAAAACTTAGATTTTTTTATTTAAATTAGCAATTTTTTTTAATTAGAAATTAGAATAGATGAAAAAAATTTCTAGGTGTTTGGTATTTGAAGCTTTTAACACAAAGATAACATACGTTTATGTTTTCTAATACGTTTAAAGATAATTGTAGTCGTTGAAAAATTGCATTTACAATGGATATTAAGAATAGTCGTTAAAAATGGCTTGTATTTTCTACATAAGCAGAAAATCGAAGCGTTCACGTTTAGTAACTACCCTAAGTAAGTTCTTTCTCGTAAAAACTTTTTTTTGGTTTTTAAAGTAATCATTGGATTAACGTTTACGTTGTAAACTTAATGGAGTAGAAAATTCAATAAAAAAAAGTTACTTGAATTAAACTAAATTGTAGTGCCACCCTAATAAAAATAAAATCTAATTGAGTTTCAAAAAGTTTCGAATGTGTTGTGTTATTTAAAATATATAGTACATAATTTTTACCGTACATATTTCCATTTTCATTTGTATCAAATCCTTTTAAACTATATTTAAGAAGTTCAATAAATAATTAAAAGACTTAAATATAGGAACAATCATAAAAGCTCACTAATATAATTATTTATTTTAATACTTGTACTTAAATAATTTTCTAATATAACATATCGATAAGTTTTATTATTTTTCCAATACTATTATACATAGATATAGGCGTGTCGGTACTAAAGAATAAAATTTTTAGATAAATATCTTTTATCCTTCCCTGATTCTAGTATCCATAAAAGTATGTAGGTATGAAGTTTTAAAATTTAATCATAATTTGAGTTGCATTGGCAATGCAATGAAATTTTAAAAGACTCCAGTCTCCCGTTTTTATTTTTAGGAATAATATTTACTTTTAAATTTTCAATATTTTTTAAACATAAAAAGATGGCTTAAATTTTAACAGTCGAATAATACTAACTTTTATTATTAAGCTGTAGATTTACACAGCTGTAATATTTCTAAAGCTCAACAACCTAAATATTGCAAATAAAACTATATCTATTGAATCAACTCCACGGCTGTAAATTTTCAAGGGCTAATCGAAACCAGGTATCTTACACAGCAACACCTTTCTGTAAATCACGCGAAAATGTTCGTACACGTCGACCTAAACTCGATTTCATACATTTTACGTCTTTTCATACTGAGCTGCCTGCATCGATTTGAAAATTGGGATTCACGAGATTGCGAGTTATCCCCTTTTCGATACACGCGTAGTTAACAAGCACCTGCACCCAGTTGCGATAAACTATTTCCTTCTGTAAAAAACTTGCCTATTGATAAATTGACACGGCAGACTACTAAATCATTTCATTTGCTTTGAAATGGCGGTTGAATGTACCAAGTCTTTCAAAACTGCGCACTCTTTCAGTCGATCTCTCTTTCTCTTCTTTATTCTCAGTTGTGCGTTTCAAACTTTCTGAATATTTTGATGTCTCAATGTGACATGTATGACTTTTATAATACTTTCAATATCAAGGTTTACTCAATCAAGCAATGCACAAATCGGATGAAAAGTTCATAAAAAGAGCTCTTGATAATTATATCAAGATATATCTATATAAATATAGATCTGAAGTATATTACAGAAATTTATAAATTCTGTATCGTATTAACGTAGGATAATATCACGATATTAATTACAAAGGTCTTATTGTCTTTGCTTTATAAAAGACAAAATAATAGCTAAATAAAGGGTAAAGAAGCATCTTTATAGTAATATTAAATTTAAGATACTCTTAGAGTATTTCTATATTCTGAGTAAATTCGGAGTCTCGTGTAAAATAATGCATATTAAATTCAGTTTAGAAGAGAACTTAATACAAATGAAGACATAAGACAATTAAGACAATTAGCCTATTGTTGCATGACATAAATACAAGGTATTAGTGTTAACATAAACAATTGACAATTAGTTTTTAGGTTGAATTAAATTTTAATTCGAACTGTTTCCAAATCTATACGTTATACATGTGCTGTGCAACACAAAGCAATCGCTCGCAAACATGCAATATAGTCAATATAACGTGTTCGCTTATCGATCAATAATCAAATCCGCGCGAAAGACACCGAGAACGAGAACGAAAGTCACGTATTCGTGCATCGGGTAATTTGAAGCTCACCGAAGCCTTCGTGTAACGATATATGGATGATTTTATTCAAATTAAAATTGACTCATTATTTTATTCAATGAATCAAATTCTTATAAAATCTATTAATTACTAAATGAATTGTGAAATAAATAACGTAGCTTCTTCAAAATTACACTGCATTTAGTATATAGAACATAAAAAAAAAGTTCGGGAAAAAACTATTCCAATAACATTACACGCGTTGTCTTGCAACTTTTAATATAAAAAAAAAAAAATAAATAATATTTTGTTGAATATTATAATCTCAATATCATATTACATTAAAGAGGAAACTTGACATTTATTGCCGATTTGCAACAAAATATTTTAACTCGATTGATAGCTGAAAATCGACGCTAAAATTAAATTGCGATATTTGAAAATGATTAATTAATATAGTCCCTTTAAATTTCCCTGTTAAATTTACTCATACATATAATAATAAATGTATGGCGTGCACTGGAAGAGCGATTCTATGAAATTGACCATAAACAACTTTTGTGAATTACAAACTTATTTAATGATTATATAAACCGAAGGACTCGTGGTTACACACGGACCAGTATTTGATCAATGTTAACTAGTGCAAGAACGAGTCTAATCGCGGAATAATTTGATCAGTTATATATTCGATAATGCAAGATTACAGTGATTTGGTGTTGATTAATTGCTATTCCCTTGACAAATCGTGAGACTAATCACAAAATAATTATAAACTCATAAATAAGTTATTAATTCTGTTTTAATATTAAACTTTGTTATTTCTGTAATTGTCCGTTTAACGTTTAATTTTTTTTATTGATTTTTTGCGTATAAATTCATTTTAAATCAAACCAGATAAAGTCGATAAACCAATAAATAGAATTTGTGATTGCACTTGATTGTATTTAATTGCAATATTATTTGTAAATTTATTAGTAATCTGTCTTTCATTTTTTATTCTTGAAATTAAATTTTTTACGTAACTGGATTTCTTTTATTCAAAAGCACGTGTTTTTTAAAGAAGCACAAATTTTAAATATCTTATTATAAATACTATACTACTGTAAATACTCAGATATACATTGATTTTAATATCCAGGGGATATATGTTTGAACTATAGTTTGTCAATAAATGACTCTAATTAAATTTTCTTCCTAAAAAAATACGCGAGCGCTGTATTCTTGGCAATCGATAACAAGACTTCGTTACATTCTTCTCTGCTTTATACAATAGCAAGAGATACATAAAGAAAGAGAATAGAGAGAGATAGAGATAGAGAGAGAGATAGACAGGGAGAAAGAGAGATAAGGATGGTCGAGTGACCGACTTTGAGAAAGTTTGCGGCCACGCTAAAGGGCTTATGCGAAATACTTCTTTCTGACTCCGTCTTTCTTTATCTCCCTTTGTCTTTTCCATACACATAGATACACGTAAACCGTTAGTTTTCTACAAAATTAAAGTATTTTACGATGTTTAGCGCGGATTTATAGAGGTGCAACTTAAATTAACCCTGTATTAAAGTACAAATTCGTGTTAAATTCTTGATAATTAGTGTTGCTTATCATAATAGCGAAAAATAAATTATACGAGTGTAAGTGTTAGATCGTAAGCTTTTGAAGAAGAAATTTTAACAATAAATTTATATGTTATATTATGTTTCTTTTAAACAGCAGTAAAAAACTAACTGTTTTGAATTCTTAAGTAAATATATTGTGAGAATTATTTATATTTATAATACAATATGATTCTAAATTATTGTCAACTACGGTCTGCATATTTGTATTAATACGTATTTTTAAAGAATATTTTTCTTATTTAGCTAAGAATTGTAAAAGCAAATTACCTTTTTTCACGCACACTTATCAAAAAACTTTTGTGCCATAGAGTTCTGCTTCGTATCTCTTTTTTCCTCTTATCGAGTGCACATGGTGTAAATGAATAAATGCGCAACTGGGTAGTATTTCGGTATTGCAGTCTATCTCACTATGAACACTAAAATTCTTGACATTTTATATTATTTTTGTTGTACTTTTACCGATCAATAATTTGGCGAATGTGCACAAGCATCTTCGTTTTTTTATTCTTTTTGTACAGGATTCTACGCTCTTTTATACGAAATAGTACGACGTTGCATTTGTCGATTGACTGTTACGTTACTACTATTGTTGAATAAATGAAGAATCGAAAAGATATCGAATTTAACGTATTAATAGAAAATTACTTTTTTCAAATAATGTCATTTATCCTAAACGTTGAATTACGTACTGATACTAATGGGGAAATAATTTTCTATGCTTATAATTATACTATACCTAATTATGTAACTTTTTTTTCATAAGTAGTTACAGTTACTTCTGCGGAAATAGAAAATTTTTAATCTCGTTTATACCGTATAATTCGCCACAAGAAAATATTTTATTATAATAGACGACAGTACTCATTTTTAGAAACGTTAATCAAAGTTTTTATTAATATTTAATGAACGAAATTTATGGATACGGGCACAAAACAAAAATTCTCGGACGTGAATATTCTCTAGACTGAAAATTCCTGCATAGTACACATAAATGAAAAACGTATATATATATATATATATATATACATATACACCCCTCAAACTATAGAAACTTGAGAAAAACGCGGTCAGAGTATGCGACTGAATGCAAATATATTCATATATCTGTACGTGTGGCTAGAAATGAATACTGACACTAAAATGACTGTGCTTTGTTCGATACGGCTCCACATATCCATACATTTATTTACGTATACACGTACAAATTTATATATGAGCATGTACTATCAGATTTCTATGCGCTGAAGGCTATAAATTTTATTAATTATTATTTACTTGAACTCTATTGAAATATGCCATTTATAACGTGCGTTTCAAAAATATTTTTTCCATAAAGTTGCGATCGAGTAAAAGTGTAAATTTATACGCGGAATTTAAAATTAAAAAGAAATTTCTATGATTTATTGTATTATAAATATAGAACATAATTCTATACATAATTTTTGACACTATAAATAATTTAAAATGCCACTGCATTAATTATATAATGTGTAATGTGAATATTAAAGAAGTTTGATTAAGCTAAGCTTAGTAAGTGTCTGTGTGATGCGTATAAAAAGTTGAATTAATAGCATCCAATTTAAAAACATGAAAAGTGTTTTCAAAAACTCGAATAAATGTTCAATAAGTATAACTTAAGACGATCGCTAAATCGAAGTCGATTACTTCCACCGTTTGCCATTTAGCCGTTCGCATCCACGCATTGCAGTCAGTTACTTCACCACGTTCTCTTCCATTTGTTTTCGTCGACACTGTTCCTTGGGGAGGTAAATGAAAAAACGAATGAGGAGTACTAAGAAGTAACATAAGACTCGACCTCATAAGGGTGACCTCGTCCCGTGTATATCGATATAGAGCAGAGCTGAGAGTTGAATTACGTTACAACATTCGGCTTATCAGCGGTGTAATCTTTACTTTCTTTCCTTCTTGACGTAACTATATGTACGAGCGAGAGTGAATCCCCTTCAAATACATATAATTAAATAAAAAAACATATTAGGGCTCGTCTGCAAAATTATTGAAAACCACTTGTATTTTCACGTCGTGGCAAAATGTCCTCGTATTCCTTTAAATAATCAAAATATATTTTACGATTAATTTAACTCGAGAATCCTTTCGTTGAAAAGAATCACGTTTCGACTGTTGAATCGCATGCAAATAACATCACTTCACCAAATATTTCAATAATAGAAAATAATGAAAAATCGAGCATTTTATTTTCCCCGGAGATGTGTTTGGTTTATATAAAGAATAGGGGTGGAAGAGCGGATATTTTCAAGATTTTTTTACTTTCTCGACTATTCGCTGTCGTTGCGTAACATGCCGAGCGCACTGACTTTAACTGGCACTTTGTCGTTCTTTGACCTTTCCACGAGTGCTCGCGCTATACATCGTCTAAGAGAGCGTCTTTCTTTATGCGGTTCTACTGCGAGGGGATGAAGTTTACTAAACTTGCACATGTATGAGAAAACTCGCGCGGAGTTTTCAACTTTTTAAAAAAATGTTATTCGCGTTAAAAATTGCGTTTAACGTTTTACGTCTTTTCCCTCGCAATGTATTAATTATGCGTAAACTGGTAAAAATAAGTTATTTTTAAAATTATCAGTGAGCGCTCGTGGTAATTGATATTTGTTTATATTTCATTATAGTATTCGATATAATATCGTTGACTAACTATTTTATTACGTCAAATTGGTAAAGACTATCACGAGAAATATATCTATTTCGTTTATAATTTTATTTTTCTTTTTCATCGAGTGCCGCGTATGCTCGTACTTTATTACCGCAATTAAAATCTTTTTAAGTTTTCCACATTATGATATAATAAAGAGTATTATTTTTCGAATCGTAAAATTTATATCATCAGTTTTTTTATTTAACGAAGCTCGCTACGTGCATTTAAACAGCAAATACCAACAAAATCTAAAAAATATGAGCGAAAGAAGTTAATGGTTAATTAATAATAAGCAGTGACGACCAGTGCGACTGGAATCATCGTTGAAAAATAAAAGTCGACAAAATATGCGTGCAACGTGCTCTATAATTTTTGGGCAGAAATTGGAGGTGCGAAAAGTTGATAAAAATCTTGTGTATTGTATGCCGAACACGTGCACAAAAAAGTTCTCTGCAATAATCCGAGCAGCTTGGAGAAATCTGTAATCCCCTTTAAAATATGCGACTTTAATCCTTTTCTCTAACATCTGTCAATTGAGCGAAATTCGCCGATCGATTTTAGTCACGTATTTGAAACGCTTGCAAGTTCCTCGAATTGCCGATTATAATTGTATTCCTGGAGCCAAAGCAAATGCGCCTTAGCGTCCCGCAACGGTGTAGATGAGCGATAGACGTGCCTCTCTGTGTTCACGCTAAAAGCAGAACGCACTCGCCTCGTAATAAGCATTATCAATAAAGCTCGTTCGAGCGAAAGCGTTCCCGAGTGCTAAGCGATTACGCGAATCACGACGGAGAGTCAAGGTCCTGATTGTACAACATCCGCACGATTGCAAAGTGCAAATGCGAAGTGTAAACAAAAGCTCGACAGGAGGCTTTTTTGCACTGCACAAGGGCTTAGTTTGCTCGACGAGCAAAGACGAACGCCTTTGGCCACGCGGAATTGCTGTAAATCGATCGGGCCCGGGGACCTCCAAGGGACCCCGTGGAAAAAGAAGCTACGCTGGACGAATCGAGGCCTGCCGGAAGTTCGAGCCAAACAAATGAGGCTCAATGCTGCGCGTCGCGCCTCTCGATTACACGTACCTGTACCCGTGCGCTCGGCGGCACACATTGTTGCCAAGTGTCTGGTGCATTTTTTACGGCACATCGGATTACGTTCGTTATTTGGTGTAGCCAAATCCGTTTCTGGTAAAACGTAAATCTCTACTGCTGAAAATCGATGCACTCGTAGAGGATGCACTTGGGAAATAATCTCAGGATAAAATAAGATTTATGTTTGCAAAAGCGTACACTCAAAGGAGTGAACTTTTATCGTGACAGAATTACGCTTCCGAATTTGAACTCGGAGAACGTGAGCCTGAATTGAAAAATAATTAATCAATATCAATTCATAGTAATTCATTATTTTCACAATGTAATTACTAGAATTTTTACTTTAGTATGTATAAAAATAAATTTTCTTTCTGTTATTTCTTAATTGTTCTAACTTTATTGTTAATCCTCTAGTTTCATAACAGTATTTAAAGACCAATGTTAAAAGTAGTATCAAAGCAATGTTTTCAAAACCATTTTCAATTACAGTTACGCAACATTTCATTACAGTTCTTGTCTATTTCTTTTTGTCACTCATCCAATAGTTTAATAATCGTGTTTGCTGCAGTTTCTTTCCGAATATTCTTTTCAACATTGCAGAACCTGCTAATCTTATTTTGCTTAAATCATGCATTGGAGTCATAATTTTTTTATACGTAGTATGTGATTCATATCAGTAATAATCAAATAGATGATTTTTAAATGCCTACTTTAGTCGATAAGTTATTAATATTAAGTTATTTTAAAATTGATTTTAGAATAATTTTTTTGTGCAACGTATTTTCATGTTATATAAACTTGTATCGACTAAAATGTAAAAGATTTTGAGAATATTGATACTGAATTGTAAAATAGTGGTTTTATTATTATAAGCTTTGTTTACTAATACCAATATATTTATTCTATTGTACTATATATTTGACCCGAAGAGATGTAGAAAAAAGTGTATTTTTACAAAAGATCCCCGAGAATATAAATTACAATTATTAGATAAGTTTTTTTAAGATCGCTAAGAATCGTAAAAAACAAAGAAATATCAATAAATATATAAAACAAGATTATTCGGTGTTTCGAATTCGTAGTGACAGAAGAATTTTTGGAAGACACGAATGTTTACTACAACAAGGTTTGTCCCTACATCCCTTTTTCATGTAACATGATACATGCACAAACACATGACACTCGCATATATAACTTTATTTTCAATTGTGTTTATTATACTTTCATGTTTATGTTAATTTTTTTTATCATCATATCACTTTCACACATTTTTACAGCATGGACGTTCAGACTCATACAGGGTCGCCACATTGCCCGACATTCGCGACGACAACAAAACTGCAGATGGAATGTACAAGGTATAAAAAGAAAAGAGCATGGAAAGAGAAAGGAAGATGAGGAAAAGCCGAGGACAGGTTTCCCTCATTCTCGTAGCAAAACCTCTTTTCTACTCGTTGCACCCATACATGCATTCGGTGACTGGAATGTGTGCATCTCTTTGCCTATGGGGCTTCTTTGTATCTTTCTGTATATATGTTTACGACGTATAATCCTTCTCGTCGACTAGTACTTTCTGAATTTCTTTTTTTCTGTTTGAGCTTTTTTCCTATCTTTTTATTATGCCTATCTTTCTACCTCGCTTGCTGCTCTTTCTATTTATTTTATCTAACTTGCCATGGAAATAAACTGTTTTGTCATTTCTTGTGTCGCTCCATGGTAAATATCTCGCAATTAATTCTTATTAATTTTAATACTAATACATTTTACGCGATTGTACTAAATTAAATTCGAAGATTAAAATTCATATTAAAAAAAAGAAAATTAAAGATTTAGTACTTTACAATTTTCACAGGAAATTAGAGAGATTAGTAGAAAAATTCTATATTAGTAAATCTCTGTAGTTTGAAGTTATAATTTGTTAAGTACTTTCACTATTTATTTTTATTACTTTTTATTGAAAATGTTCGTAAAAATTATTTGTGGCATCGTTGTATGAAAATTTAAAATAATAGGGCGTATGTACTCTACATGCTAATATGGAAATTAATTAGATTATAATTATTAATTTTTTTCAATTAATTTTAATATTTATTTTTAACTTTTAAAAAGATTTATCCCAGTAAAAACGAAACCTTTTAAAGTTAAACTAAGCCTATAATTAAAGCTTTTGTTTAAATATAAAAATCATATATCTTATATTTGTAAACAAAAAAATCAGAAATATCATATTCAATTTCCATCAATTAAAATTTGTATTCATTCACCTCTGAATTTTGTATCTGTTATGACTCCGACTAAATTTATCTACCTCGCGAAATGATGTATTGTGTTCTGTATTCTTGCTTTCCTGTATTTTTCTTTATAAAAACTATTATTTTGGAAAAAAGTATAATAGGTGCATGCCTCTAACATTATCGCCTAAAAGATTGTCTATTTCTGGTTTTCAAGAAACTTTGCACGATAAAAGAAATATTATAATTAAATTGTACGCGACGTCTTCGTGTAATTTTTAATGCAAAAATTTTATCCGTACTATAAGATCTAACCTTCTTAAAAGGAACACAAATTTAAACGAAGAATCGACTGAATTGTAGTATGCAAGTGATGAAACTTTTTAGTTTCGAATTGTATTTTTCTTTTTAATTTCACGTTCTACATTTCGCAATACAAATTTATGTAAAAATTTACTTTATCTTTTAAAACATTGAACATCTAAGAGTGTAATGTGAATAGTTTTTTAATGGATGATTTACAAACTATAAATTACTTTAGTTTTGAATAGATAGTAAAATAAGTAGAATATTATCTTAATAAGTAAAATAAAAATTCTAAAAGTTTTTTAAAAGATTGAAATGATTAATGAGTCTACTATAATTATCTCAAACAATAATTTATTAAGTAAAATGAATCCATTTAATTTTAATTGAATATAATTAATTATTATCAAGTATTATAAAGTTACGGGCAACTATATTTTAATACAGTACTTGTCTCATAAGATTATTGAATTATTGAGAAAAACGTTAGTTATTTTAATAAAATTATATAATAAAGAAGGAACAGAAAAATGAGATAAAATAGATAAATGAAAAACTTACCGTAGTCGAAAATATAACAGATACATAATTTCTTTAATATTTAACGTTTTTCTTCGTGTCTTGCTGTCTTGTTCTTCGTTGCTATAGTTCTATCTTGCTATAACTCTGGAAAGGTGACGTTTTTTATCTTTGGCTTTCTCTTGTTTTCAGCTAAATTCACCATTGGATTCTTGGCGAATTTTAGGGATATATGTGTGTTCGACGTCAGCGCTGATAACAACTATTTAACTTTTAACTTATTTCACTTACTTATGTATTTTTTCTTGCTTGTAAACTATACTCTTGTACTACTCATTTCACTTCACACCATACTTTGCCTATACTCATTAATTTCCTACCATTAAATACTACATTCATCAGCTTCATTATAACTGCGCTTAATATATATGCTAACAAAATACTTACATAGATTTAAGTACTGTTGAAAATGTTGTGTGTGATTACAAAGAAATGGAATCTGAAGCTAATAGAAGACAGCGATTTTTCAACTTACTAATACGAATAAAAATTACGCGCGTTTCAACAAATCTGTGTTTGCTGATTCTCGAAATCAAGTTTTCATAACGTCAACGTAATCTTTACTTTTTCGATGATCGAAGTACTAATTTCGGAAAGCCGCGTAAAAATAAAAGCGTCGATAGTACGTACGTATAATTTAAAATTTCGCATAGGGAAAGGAAGTTGTACGCAATCCGCGCGATGTATCTTTCTCTGAGCTACACGAACGAAGGACTGAAGTTGAATTACAACCGAACGAAAGGCATTCGTATACGACTCGTTCTAATTAAAGGGTTAACGAGGCTAATTCATTAACTGGCTATTCGCAGTATAGCAGCGTCAGAGATGAGACTAACCAACTTGTTGTTTTAAAGTCGCCAACGAATCGACGACGATATTTGGTCGGGCGTCGGGAGTCGCATTCTTGGGTCGCTGCTAATAGTGACTAAATTCTTTATCGCGTTATGAAAACCGCTGTTCGGGTTTCATCCGAGCGACGTATAACTAAATCGTGCAACTAAAAAACTTCTCAAGCTTTCGTCGGGTAAGAGTTTTTTTCAATTCTAACGGTTTAACCGAGAATTTATATTATTAATAGATTTTTTTTAACAAATTTAAAGTTTAAGATTAAAAAGTTGTAGTTTAAAACATTTTTTGAAGTAAAACATTGAGCAAATACTTTTCGTTGAGTATAAAAATATACAAAATGAAAATTTATTATTTGTAAGTCAGTTTTCAAAGTCCAAACATATTTAGGCATTGATATAAAACAAACGTAATATGATGCGAACATTATTTTTTTATATAATGAAATGTTAAATTATCGCGATACGTTCTTTATATTATATTTAAAAATTCACTACCAAAGCTGGTCTGGAGTGTAAATCTTGCATACGCGTACTTGATATTTTTAAATTGAAAAGGGAAAATCCCTTTGTCTGTTTTAAGTAAACTTACTTCTGAAAATGGTAAAAAGAAAAATATGAATTTTACGTGCTCATTTTTTTTAAAATTGAAGACTTTAAATTTTAAATGTATATTCCGTACATATAGACAGTTTATTAAAAAGTTTTCTATTAAAAATTTAAAATTATTATGAAAACCAATTTGATGTTCGCGAATGTTGTATCGTGCTTTTTTTCAATTATAGAGCTTAATTCGAAATACTTAAAAAATGCGTGTATAAGTTAAACGACTCACTGTATTGTGTATCATATTAATATTTTATATTTTTGTTATAATTTTTAGTCGCGGCGGAAGAGTCCGAAGAAGAAGGGGGGAAACTTAGATGACCTCAAACAGGAGTTGGTCATCGATTTTCACAAGATTAGCCCTGAGGAGCTATACCAGAGATTTCAAACACACCCTGAAAATGTAAGTTAAACTTAATATTTATTTTCAAACCCTGATTAATTTTATACTTTAAAGTTGAATTTAGTACAAGAGAGATGAAAATATTACGGGTATAATGACAAGAATAGCTCTGATGATTTTTCTATTTAAACTTAAATAAAACGTTTTATGATCTTAGTTAATAATTTAGGAACGTGTTAAATTACGTTTATTTGAATGAAAATTAATAAAAGTGAGTTCAAACTTAATTTTTCTCGGAATACACGATATTTAATGCAATGAAGAATAAACTCAACGTCAACAAATGATATAAATAAGAGACCTATTAAATAAATTTATTTCAAAAATATATTATAATACTTACCGCGTCACTGAAATTTCATATTCATTTATAAATTTTTTAAAGAATAGCAACCGTATAAAAAGTATGAAAATGTTGCCTTTCAAAATCGTTTCAACGATAGCAACTTAAAAATTGACTGTCAAACACACATAAACCGTCCATGAAAGTTAATTGTTATTCTAGTATCGAAGTAAAGACTTATTAAAGCCCAACAAAAGTTGACTCGCATTAGCAGACAGAAAATTTTCGAACGATAAAAGAAAGTGAATACAAACGACATTTGCTTGCACTTTTCTCAGGGCCTTAGCCATGCGAAGGCGAAGGAGAACCTGGAGCGCGATGGACCCAACGCTCTGACACCCCCGAAGCAGACACCCGAATGGGTGAAGTTCTGCAAGAATCTCTTTGGCGGGTTCGCCCTACTGCTGTGGATAGGTGCGATCCTATGTTTTATTGCCTACTCTATTCACGCAACTACGAGCGAAGATGCGAACGAAGATGACCTGTACCTCGGTGTTGTATTGGCTGCTGTCGTTATTGTCACCGGCATATTCTCCTACTACCAGGAGAGTAAGTCCAGCAAAATCATGGAGTCCTTCAAGAATATGGTGCCTCAGTTCGCAATAGTTGTCAGAGAGGGTGAGAAGTTCACCGTCAAAGCTGAAGACCTTGTTATTGGTGATGTCGTTGAGGTTAAATTCGGTGATAGAATTCCAGCCGATCTTAGGATTATTGAATCTCGAGGTTTTAAGGTAAAAATTTCACGCACACTGCTTTATTTTATTTCGATGCATACGAGTAGGCTTTTGAATATTATTTCTCTACGAACAGTCAACCTTCGTATAATGGTCGTGCAATCGCGTAGTAAGACATAGCTGATTTAAAAATTGATCAAACGACTTTTTGTAATGTTACATTTTCCTTTTTGACCTTTGACGAGCAAAAGTCGGCGATAATTATTTCACTGTTCAGGGCGCTTATCTGTCAGCAGCTCTTCGGAATGAAAAAAATTATAATTCTTACAAGTTAATGGAAGATGAATGTCTGAAAGAAACGTAAAACACCGCATTTGTACATTTGCAGGTGGACAATAGCTCGCTGACGGGGGAGTCTGAGCCTCAATCGAGGTCGCCCGAGTTCACGAATGAAAACCCCCTGGAGTCCAAGAACCTTGCTTTCTTCTCGACGAATGCCGTCGAGGGCACGGCTAAGGGTGTGGTCATCTGCTGTGGTGATCAAACAGCAATGGGCAGAATCGCTGGTTTGGCTTCAGGTCTTCATACCGGTGAGACGCCAATTGCCAAGGAGATACACCACTTCATCCACCTGATCACTGGTGTCGCGGTCTTCCTCGGCGTTACCTTCTTTATAATTGCCTTCATTCTGGGCTACCATTGGCTCGACGCTGTAATTTTCCTCATCGGTATCATCGTCGCCAATGTGCCCGAGGGTCTGCTCGCCACTGTCACGGTTTGCCTCACCCTCACGGCTAAGCGAATGGCGTCAAAGAACTGCCTTGTCAAGAATCTCGAGGCCGTGGAGACGCTTGGTTCTACGTCAACCATCTGTTCCGACAAGACGGGAACGCTCACGCAGAATCGGATGACAGTAGCACACATGTGGTTCGACAATCAGATCATCGAGGCCGATACCACTGAAGATCAGTCTGGTGTACAGTACGATCGCACGTCGCCCGGCTTCAAAGCCCTGGCGAAGATCGCTGCTCTCTGCAACCGCGCCGAGTTCAAAGGTGGCCAGGACGGTTTGCCGATCCTTAAGCGCGAGGTTAATGGTGACGCCTCGGAAGCCGCACTCCTCAAGTGTATGGAACTTGCTCTCGGCGACGTTATGGGTGTTCGTAAACGCAATAAAAAAGTTTGCGAGATCCCTTTCAACTCGACCAATAAGTACCAAGTTAGTCTTACTTTACATTCATAGGCTTAAGAGTTTTTGT
The DNA here is from genome assembly GCA_018907185.1 of Platyscapa corneri. Classification (NCBI taxonomy): domain Eukaryota; kingdom Metazoa; phylum Arthropoda; class Insecta; order Hymenoptera; family Agaonidae; genus Platyscapa; species Platyscapa corneri. Next base: position 825,318 of record JACCHW010000074.1, read on the forward strand.
CGCAGGAGAAAAACTTCTCGCTCGTCTGTTCGATGCTTTAAATGCGTTAAATGCGCTGAATGGAGGCTTAATGTGATTGTTGAAATAATATAAAGCGCGTTAAATGTATATCTTATCTAAAGCCCAAGTTTTCGAAATAAAATTCACGCATTATTTTGTCGAAAATAGTTAAGGTTAGTCGTAAAAGTTTCGAATAATGTTTGACAAAATAATATTTTACAATACTGCCCTGTCTTACATTGTATATTAAAAGCTATTTCTAACGTAAAAATCTGCGTGAATTTTCGTCAGTGTGAAAATAATTAATGTGAATAATCAGCACCTGAGCAATTTTAACTTTTACTTCAATTTAATTTTGTTTCACTTCTAGTTAAAATCATATCGGAAAATGCTGCGTATGCATTAGATGCGTTCTAAATTTAACGATTCAGTTATTAAACATAAAAAAATACTATTGTTCAATTGATTATAACCAGTAAATACAATACATTTATCGAAAACATAAGCCAAAGTCAAGCGTAAGATCGGATGTTGTGTAAATGTTTGCAAATGGAAAAGTGTGATGGATGCGAAACAGTTTTATTCGTCGTCATTTTGCCACACATTTTCATCTCACACAAATTCAGCATTGTTGCAACGATGGAAATGCCAAACTGTAAAATCGAATGACTTCCCAGGTCTCAATACACGAATCAGATGACCAACACGATCCTCGACACCTGCTGGTGATGAAGGGCGCTCCGGAACGTATCCTCGAGCGCTGCTCGACCATTTTCATCGGTGGCAAAGAAAAGGTTCTCGACGAGGAGATGAAGGAGGCCTTTAACAACGCCTACCTCGAGCTCGGAGGCCTCGGTGAGCGTGTTCTTGGCTTCTGTGACTACATGTTGCCGACCGACAAGTTTCCTGTGGGCTACAAGTTCAACTGCGATGACCCCAATTTCCCCACCGATAGTCTGCGATTCGTCGGCCTCATGTCGATGATCGATCCGCCTCGTGCGGCTGTGCCTGACGCGGTAGCCAAGTGCCGCTCGGCTGGTATCAAGGTCATCATGGTCACCGGCGACCATCCGATCACTGCCAAAGCCATTGCCAAATCCGTTGGTATCATCTCCGAAGGTAAGGCATCTTCTTGTTTTTAAAATAACATTCGATCCTCTTCTCTGGTTTCCCGATTTACAAATCCAGTCTTCCTGTCACACAAAAGTTGTTGGCTATGAATTAATCCTTTTATTCTTACGCTTCTTTGTAATTCTAAACTGTGCGCAGTAAATCTAAGCCCACGAGAAACACTAATAAGTTTAATTAAATAAGGGATATAAATTTTGCGTATAAATAATCTATCATGGTTATATACAATTAATTTCAAAATTTGCATGCTGCTATTACACAAATTCAAGTAGATCTACAGACAGAAAGCTTTAGCTATAATAATTTCTATACTCTTTAATTCAACAATTAGAATATTTATAAGATTGATTTAGAACTTTGATTTATAACTAGCGAAAATTTTTATCAGTATTATGTTATATAGAATTATTTTTTGAATTTTTTACTTAAGAATACGAATTTTTTAAATTATTAAATTTCTCTTGACATTTTTCATACTTGAAATGCCTTTTCATTTTATAATAATTTACTATTATATTATACAAATTTACGATGATACTTGACCATTTTAATATGTGTTGTATAAGTATCTTTAAATTTTAATATTTTTATAATTTAAAATATTTGATATCGAGCATACAATATTAAAATGTATTCAACGCATGAATTTTAATTTATTTCCTGATGATATATTTCTAACTTGATAGTTATAGCTTAATCATGGATGAAATACGATAACACCCGAAGAAAGCTTAAGCTGAAGTTGTTATATTCTTAAAACAAATAGATTCTTTGTTCTTGAATGGTTCCGAATAAAATGAAAAATGAAAATAAAACACAATAATTGTAAAAGAAACCTTAGACACTAAAGATCCAATTATTTTTTTATTATAAATGTTTCCACTCGTATAAATTATTTTTCGTTAATATGTCTTAAACGTTATTTGCCATAGGTAATGAAACCGTCGAGGATATCGCCCAGAGGCTAAACATTCCTGTGTCCGAAGTGAACCCACGTGAGGCCAAAGCTGCGGTAGTTCACGGTACCGAGCTCAGGGAGTTGGGCCACGATGCACTGGATGATATCCTTAGGTATCACACCGAAATTGTCTTCGCCCGTACTTCACCCCAGCAGAAACTTATTATTGTTGAAGGCTGTCAAAGAATGGGTGCCATCGTCGCTGTCACAGGCAAGATATTTTCACTTGTGTGCATTCAAAACTTGAGGAACTTTAAGCATTTTCCAATTGAGTTATAGACGAGTCGCGCGAGCGTATTAAAAAATGTTAAAAAGAATACTATTCATAACTTTTGTACGTTTGAATGTATTTTAATTAAAAAATTTTCTCAAAATATAAAAACATTTCAGAAATACATTTAAAAGGTGATAAATTATGATGATGACGGAAACATTGTAATTTTTTTAAATTTAAATTGATTAAATTCGATGGTAAAAATATCATAAAGCAATGTTAAAATCATTATTCTTAAGAGAGTTCCTATTATTTCCATATCGAATCTATTCAATAAAGCGAGAAATTGGACTGATCTATGAAATGGGTAAAAAAAATTCGAGAGTGCGCTCGATAGCAATACTCTTAGTGTCAGGCACGGACAAGTTCCCAACTAATGACAATTATGACGATTGGTTGATTCAGGTGACGGTGTCAACGATTCGCCAGCTCTGAAAAAGGCAGATATTGGTGTCGCCATGGGTATCGCCGGCTCGGACGTCTCTAAACAAGCCGCCGATATGATCCTCCTGGACGACAACTTCGCTTCGATCGTTACGGGTGTCGAGGAGGGTCGCCTTATCTTCGACAACTTAAAGAAGTCCATCGCTTACACCCTCACCTCCAACATCCCTGAGATTTCGCCCTTCTTGGCCTTCATTCTCTGCGACATTCCCCTGCCGCTTGGCACTGTCACCATTCTTTGCATCGACTTGGGAACCGACATGGTAAGTCCACCCGTTGGTTCACCTTCTATCGCCTCGAAACATTACGATTTATCTTTAAAAAATCTTTAAAAAACCGTACATAGGGAATGTAAATGAGATATTCTTTTAAAGGACAGTATGGAATCAGCGAATTCGAGGAGTGACGGTCAATGTTGTTTATTTAATTGAATTTTATTTTTTTAGGACTACCTTATCACAGTATCCGTATTTGTTTTATGGTTTTGACTATTAATTATGAAATTTAAGCGATTGATCTATTTTTGTATTATTTATTCCTGTATGTTTCCTTGTATAAACCGGAAAATGCTGTGATTGTGACCAGGTACCTGCAATTTCACTGGCGTATGAAACAGCCGAGTCGGATATTATGAAGAGGAGGCCGCGTGATCCTCTCAAGGATAATCTCGTCAACGAAAGGTTTTTTTATGAGTCATTATCAGCTTGTGTGATCCTGTAATGCCAGAATCTCACCAAAATTGGACTATTTTGAGTTCTGCCCGCACACGTCCCCTCTTTAAAATCATCGCGTTCAAGACAATAGCAAAAATTGACTTTTATCTTTTTTATTACTTAACTAAACAGTAATATTGTGTATTGTGCTCCTAATTATCAGCGGTAATTGCTAGAACAGTAGACGATTGACACGATTTGGTAGAGTTGCAATGGAGTGTTTGAACGAGAATCAACCGCCGGAGGCGTACTTGATCTTTAAATTTCAGCAGATAAATTCTCTTTTATCAACTTTGAAGTTTATTTTTGAACAAAAATAAAGGCAAACAACATTGCTGAGTCGGAGAGCGGATCTCGAGGAGGCTGTTTTTAACGAAATTCTTTTTCTTTTTTGTTTAGAACCAGGATTGCGCCTAAGAAGTTGAAGAAAAATGATTAATTTTACTTAGCTTATTAAGGATTTATGATTAATATTTTAAAACAATACATTTTAAATACATATATTTATTATATTTTAATTAATATAATTGACTTCTCTTATTAATTATTTAATTCGCATTTGATCAGAGTTTTTCATTCAAAGTCATCTAATCAAGCATTTCGAAATTCGCGTTAAACGATAACTCGATCGATCAGTTATCCATAGCGTCTTCTTCGTTAATTACGAAATCTATCTTTGAAAGAAATCTTTTAAATAATATTACGATACCATAAACAGACATGATATTACAATAAATAGACCACTGATTATCCCAGTTTATCTCTCTTTCTTAAACTGTATCTGATCAAAATTAGAAATTTTCGTACACTCTTCTTATTTTCATTAATTTGCTTCTATTTCTGTTTCATCAAAATTGGTAGAGCAACAGTACGAATGCAAATTTATTGAATTAGAGTCAAAGTCAAAAAGTTCAGCTCGTCGTTGAAAATTCGATAAGCAAATAAATGCACGTAAAGATTAAAGAATATTACGCTTAAGTTGTGTTTATTGTTTTCCGTACGATAGTCGCGAGAATCGTTCAAGTTTATTCGCGGATTTAAACCAAAATACGTAAGCATTGCAATGTATTTTTTATAATTGACAAACGATTAATTTTAGTAAGTAAAAGCATTGCCCCTAACGCCTCGCTTATCTTTTGTAATGTAACTGAACATTGGAAAAAGATCATACTGTCTTGAGATTGAAGAAAGCATTCTCGCGGTCGTTGTGTCATCGTAAGATGAATTTTGGTTGTTTTATCTTGATGTTAATTACATTTACGACGTACCTACTGAGATTCTTGATAATGTGATGTTAGGTGCCAGCCATCTCATTAGCCTACGAGGAAGCCGAGAGTGATATTATGAAGCGAAGACCACGAAACCCGTTCACTGACAAGCTAGTCAACGAAAGGTAATACGATACCGCAATCTCCAACGCGGATTATATTGCGCCTCGAGAGGACACGTATACGATTAATTTTGTCCACGTGCTATTTTGCTTCGTTTCATTAATATTTATTAAGAATGGTCGTTAATAAATGTACCTGCTTTCGTAAGTCCGATCAATACCGGACTGCTGTTTTCGTTGACGAAAACTAGATTTTGAGTTTGCCGATTACATGATATTTGTGAATGAACCGATGCAAAGTAAAAGTTCCTCTCGATCAATATTCAACTAATACAAAACTATTATGATTAATTTACTCAGTAATTTTATTTAACTGGTTATAATCGCGATATACTGGAGTTATCTATTCTTTTCGCTGCCTGGCTCTGCATGGATATTAAATAATATTTTTGTACATCGACGAAAAGATATATCTAGCTTCTACAGTACATGGGAAGATTTTTAACACTCTTTAATCTTTGGTATATATACTTATGTGCAGATAAATCTATATTTATATGTATATATATGTACATGTATATACATATTGCTAATGTTTTTCCGGTTCATCGAGTCATTCGACAAGCTGTGTTTTAATAATTTAATATTTATAGAAATATTTTATGGTGCCGTTGATTCAAACGATATATTTAAATTTTTATAAGTATTAGCGTATAGAACATTTATAAATTTATGGATAAAAAATTTGTAGTTGTAACTATTTGTCGAGTGTACCTGATATTTACTTTTAACTAAATACTTTCTGGAATAGGGTACTAAACATAATGGGCCTGTGCACGAAGAAAATTTGAGGCGTTTCTAATTTATGGTCTAAAACTACTCTACTTCTAAGTAACTTTATTTTTTCTTTCTTATTTCATCGCTTGTTTTCAGTAACCGTTGTAAACAAAGTTAATATTTCACGATTCTTATATTTTATATCTGAAAAATCCCTTTATCTAATTTAAATAAATTTCAATGCAAACCAATATGTAAAAGGCCGAAGATTGAATTTTCCGACTATGAAGTTAAAATTTTTATGGAAATTGAGAAAGGAGATAAGGAGAAGTTTTTCGATAAGAAAATATTGAAGAAATTATTAGTTTGAACATTTTCATTTTCGCAATAAGAAAAAATATTGCGTAAAATTTATCGTATTGATTAAGAATTTTGCAAATTATTAATGGTGAGTTAAATATCATCTCAAGTTCGTTAAAAACGTGTCGTCCAATTTTGTTTCAAGACAAATAATTTTGAAAGAATTACCTTGAAAATTTAAAAATTTTCTAATATTGTAGAATAAACTGTTCAAATCAGCATAATTTGTTAAATTATTTTCTTATGAAACAAATTTTGGAAATTTTTATCTCTCTATTTCTACAAAAATTGAACCAATATTGAGAACCATTTATCTTTAATGCCTCCACATAAAAATTTAGCTCATAAGTTGAAGCTTATTCACGTTGATAAATATTTGAAAATATTTTTTTAAAATGTAAAGATCAAGAAATATCAGCTTATAAATTTAAGAAAAAATAATCTTTACGAATATATATATATATATATATTAAGTATTTAAACAATAAGTTGTCATTTTTATACGTGTATAAGAAAAATGAGTGATGAAATTTTTTCGCTCGGTGCTATTCGGTATTTTTCATTTCGATTTTCTCTCTCTCTCTCTCTCTCTCTTTCTCTCTCTCTCTCTCTCTCTCTCTCTCTCTCTCTCTCTCTCTCTCTCTGATCGCTGTTGTATCTCTTATCTTTCCACCAAAAGTTGTCCATTTGTCATTGTTACCAAAGGTAAGCCGATAATCACGTACTTAATTATTTATTTTTCTTAGCCTTCACTATCTTTCAAATCCAACATATAACCCCCTATAATTATTTATTTGTCATTCATCCGCAATCATTTTGTTTTGTTACAAAATTTTTGTTTAATACTGCAAAACTCATAGACCCTTTGATTCGTTTCTTTTTCTCTTGTATCTGCTTCTCTCATTCATTCAGCATCATTTGAAAATCATGTATAAAGGATTCGAACAAACTGAATTTCTATTTTGACTATGAGAAACCCGCATGTTCGTTGTGTGACATTATTATTAGTATTATTGATGAAAGTTCTGTTCATTTGCCGTTCTAATTTTGTTTCTCACTGTTTATGTACCACTGTAACTCTATATTATTTATTAAGTCACTTTTTTCTTTTCAAACTTGATTTCTTTGATATAAAAATTAGATTGCATCCATTAAAGTCCGTACATATAGAGGATAATACGTGCATTTGTTGTTTGCATTAAATTTATATTATTACGTTGTATTATTTTTTCTGAAATACGAACTGAATTATATTAAATTTTACAAAACGTGTATGAAATAGTTCAGTTTAAGATCTCGTGATATAAATCCACGCCGTAACGAGGAACATCATATATTTCTTATTAACTGTTTGTTGATTAAAATATATTATAGATATTAAAATTATGTATAAATATTGGATACATTTATGTGTGTATATATCTATTTACTTGACAAATGGATACTAAAATATCTTGTGAATTAATGATAGATTTTGTAGTTGAGATATTATTTTTGTACTAAGACACTTTGCGATTAAATTATGTTATATTAAATTGAAAAATCAGATGATGAAAAGAATCAAGTAATTAAGGAAAGAGTAAAAATGAGTCCTCTCAGAAGATCATTTTCATATCACTCATGCCATTTGCTACTGTCGTTTTTCGAATTTCTCTTTTCACCACGTTTACCATTATGAAGAGAAAAAACATTAGTTCTGCGATCACAGGCTATTTGTAACTGTGATCCAAGCTACTCTTTTTATTTACCCATAAAGAATCAAAATAAAAAAATAACGATAAGCAAAAGTATAGTCATTGTTGTGTCTCGTGTTTTTTTTTAACGGAGATTGTATTTCAAAGTATATGTGCGTCTCAGTCATATTGTTTGTGTCTCATTATTTTAGCCAGTTTGAAAAATTCTGATAAAAAAATTGAACTTGTTCTGATGTGTTGGAGGAATGAACAAATTCAAAGTTATTTGTTTCATTTTCGTAAAATAAGCAAAAAAAATTAAGAACAGAAGGGAAACGAGAAAGAGGTGTGCACGAGGTATGCATATGGAAAGAAATCATTGTTTATCCGTGAGTGTTTCTGGCCCACAGGTGCATATACGCGTTATAATTAAAAAAGATGAATTTAATTAACGGTGTGCCTCTTATTCGTATCTCGCCTGTATCTGGATATTTATTTATATGCGTGTGTGCTTGTAAATATTCAGAATTTTCTTTATGAAAATACGTTTTTCAATTATTGTATTATATATCGCCGAATTCAAGTCGCCAAATGCGTCATAATTTATCATGATTATATCATATTACATATTTTGTTTATTTAGAATGATACATATTATGTTCTTATAGACTAGCATTTTTCATTTTATAATCTAAAAATTAGCCAACATATATACATGTATGGTAGTCAATATTTAGAATACTATATCGATATCTATATATTTAAATGCCTCAAGTATATTTTCTTAGCGATCACTTATAGTAAAATGAGTTTAGCAATTATAATGATGTTACAGTTAGGTATGGACGTATAGAAGGAAAATGAGAGATGAATAATTAAATAATTATAAATTTAATCGGTTGTACTGATACTTTCAAAATTCTTTAATTCTCACTTCAGACTTGCTGTACTTTTTCTGTCCATATCTGACTATTTGTATTTCAACTGACCAAATGCAATTACCATTATTTTATTTTTTCGACCCAGACCTGTGTGCTGCTATTTTTATGACTTCTTTATTACTAAATTACTGCTAAACGACTAAACCACTTAAAACGAGCCGCTGCAAACTATACGAAAGCGTCTGAGTCTGACTCTCATCGTGAACATCCCTTGGACACACGGAAGCCACGAATTATTATGACTTCTGCGAAGTTTTTTAAGACACCGCTGTTATTGTATACTTTTTATATGTTAAATATACTCTGACTCTCTGTCGCTTAATTTTTTAAAGAAAATTGGGAATTCGCTGCATTTTGTTTTTTCCTTCTATTTGACTTTTATTTTAAATAATTTATTGATGCTTTAACAAGCGGTTAAAATTAGGCTTTTTAATTGGCGAATTTCTAATTGAATATGCATTAACGAGAGTGCAGAGAGCGACATCATCTTGATTTTTTTTTATTCTCATAAATTAGCTTAAAAGTTGAGGATTAACAAGCGAGCGCCTAAAACGGAGTGAGATATTTTTCATTTTATTTTCTTATATTTTAGTCGCTTGAATTTTGAAATATTTTTAAACAATGACAAAATAATGTTAACTCTTAATGAAAGACACGCATTTTTCAGGTGAGCTTTACAAAATATTTTTACAAAAGTATTATACCTATAAGATCAATATTTATCTATGTATGTATATTTTTTTATTAGTATATAATATCCAAAAGGCCATATATTTATCTGTTATATACATTCTTGACTTTGACGTATAAAATTATATTATATAATACGTAAATGTGGATAAACGTTATACTTTCTCGACTGGAATCCCGAGGATCATTTTTAAAATTATCATGCTAAAGTTGATTATTTTTGCCGTACGAAAAAATATTGAATTAATCATGTTTGTCTTGTAATTTTTACTTTCACCGAAACAAGTAGTACCTAGTACCTAGTCTAACTGATAATTTTTTTTCACGCAGAGCTCACGAGGGATTCCTTTTGACGTAGAGAAATAACATTTATTATGCACCCGATTTTCTTCAGATTTTTAAATTTTCTTTAGCAAAGAATCCATTCACCCTCAACAACAATTTTGTGGACTCAAATAAATACACAATATCTTATTATAGTGCCTATTGAGAGTTAATATTATATTATATTATATTATATTACATTATATTATATTATATTATATTGGTATGCCTCGCTCTATTTATTCTTTACTACTTTCTTTTTTCACTTTAGATTTATGTGCCGATAAAAGCGCTTGCCACACGTTAGACGCTGCGTCCTCAAAATAAACAAAAAGTCTCAGCCATATTTTTTTTCTGAATAATCGACGCCGAGCTCTTTTGCACGACTTTCTTCTTTCTTTACTATTTTATCTATACTGTTTTTCAGAAATAAAAAGTGGAATTCACCGCGAGAAGTGCAAAAGCATCCTTTTTTCTTTTTATCGCCCTACATACGGATTGCTTCAGAATGGCATCGATATATCCTACATTTTATTTAGTTTCTTTCTTTTTCTTAACAATTATAAATAAACTAATGCTCGATTAGTTTCGAAATCTGTTTGATCGCAAAATTTTTCTCAATACAACTGACCTAACTTTTTTACACAATCTGGCTTTTTTGAGGCTAAAGCTTAAAAAATTTCAATTTCAAAATTTTAAAAACAATTATAAGAACGGAGAATAAAATAACGAATAAGGTGAAGGACCATGTAATTAATGTTAAACAAAAAACCTGCCGATTGGTGATTCTCAGCCTTGGTCGAAGTGCAGTTTCGCGCTTAAAACAAATAATCGAAATTAAATTACAACGTCATAACCAATCGCAAACATATTTTTGTTGTGTATTTTGGATTGCACCTACAATGCGCAGCTAAAATAAACAACATGATAATTAAGAAACATCTGAGGTTGAGTAAACGTTGATGACTGGGTCTTTAACCTTAACCGGAAATGCAATATGCTCAAACCGACACTGGTCGAGCTGAAAAAATCTTTTTATATACACCAGATTTACAATTATGTAAGAAATAGAGCTAAATTTTTGCTATTTTTCTACTACTGCGACTTCTTTCTAATCCCCAATAATATTAAGAAGTCACCCGCTTCTTGCCCTTTATTTATATCTTAAATTTTCAATCTTTTCCTGTATATTCGCCTTTTTCCTTTTTTTAGCTAATGTACAAGTTTTAGAGCCAGACGACCTTTACTACTTATTATCTCAGCGTTGTTTATACTTTTATTACTGCTATTAATTATATTTCTTACCATCATGATTCTTATGCTACCGCTAAAATAATATATGCGACTCGCCGAAGCGACAACCACAAACTTTATCAATTATATGCATACTTAGGAATAAAATGAAATATTTTTGCAATTGAAAAATCAATATTACTCGATGCATTGCGCTTAGCGTGCGCACAAAATAAATAAAAGATAAATCAGGAATGATCTAGTTGACACGTTAATTCTAATTGTCTGATACGGGCTAACGCAGGTGCCGGCCATCTCACTGGCCTACGAAGCACCGGAATCGGACATAATGAAACGGCAGCCTCGCGATCCTTACAGAGACAATCTTGTGAACAGAAGGTGGGTCTCCCCAGCAACAAACCCACCAAGACCGTATTGTGGTAGTACACACATCTTGCACTTTAATAACCAAAAACTCCTCTTGTAACCCTCGATACCCTCACTTCTCTCTCTCTCTCTCTCTCTCTCTCTCTCTCTATCTCTTTTTCTCTAATAACGATCTCACTTTGCACCTTCTCTAAAGTCATTTCAACTGTTTATTTTCTTTTTTTAGCAACACATCCCCTGCTCAACACTCATTTCGTACCTTCAGCCATTGTCAACTTTGCACAGTGCATTTGTTTAGTCTGGTAGAAAAAAAATTTACAAACCATTAAAACTTTTGATTTTTTATTTTGATAAAAGAATTCTAAAATAGCAGGTTTTACATTTGCTTAAAATTATTTATTTTATTTTTTTATCTCGGTATAATATTATAAAACAAATAATATATTTGTTTACGTTTGTGAAAGACAGTATTCGTAAGTAATTAAAAAATAACAAGTTAAAATAAATATTTAAAAAGTGTGCTATTTAGTTTCCAAAATTATATTTTTACAAGAATATTACTGCTTTAAATATATAATAATATATTTATATTTTTGAAAATTTTATTTTAATATTTTTATATCACTATATGATTTTTTACATAAAATTTTTAATATGGCTAACCTCAATTTTAGGTGTTGCATTAAATTCTGAATATATTACATTGTTTTTTCTTTTTTTTATACGTACATTATAACCGCACGATTACATATATATATTAAAGAACATTGTGAAATATTTATTCAATTTTTACGGTAACATTATACAGAAACTTATTTATAAAGTACCGTAGACTTAGTAGCTTATAATATTATATCATTAAATATGAATGATTAGTTGTAGAACTATTTTTCTTAATTTTAATTTTGAAGTAGTCAATTAACACGATAAATATAAAAATTTTCTTTAATAAAAATTGCAATCATTCGAAAAATCATATAATGAATAATTATACATCTGTTTCAAATAACAATCATCTATTTATGATGCTGAATAAAAATTTTGTAAAAATAAACATAAGTATTAAATTTGATTTGATAGTACTTGAATTTCTAATTTTTTTTTGACAATCGATACTTACTCCAGCATTTATCTTACCTAATTTTGTGGCTGAAATTAAAATTATTTTATGCAAACAATAGCTTAATATACATTTATTTAATTTAAATAAAAGGATTGAAATATACTTAATTAAAAAATTGTGAAAAAGTATTCCTTTTTATTGCAGTAAAGTATTAAAGTATAAAATTATTCTAAAATATTATTCTGAAATGATATATGAGTAAATAAATCCAAATATCTTTTTTTAGAGAATAGTAAGAACGTGTTCGTCACGAAAATGCATTCGTAAAATAGTTGTTCACACATTCTTCAAAGCGTGCACTCTCTATCTCTTACTCTTTTCAACGCCCCTTCCTTCTTATTCTATCTGATCGACCTAATTGTGGTAACCATTAGTCTCTTCTTTCCATATACACTCGTCCCTTGCCCCACCACTGACCAGAGTCTTTAGGACTTTAGAAAATTAATGTCGCACAATACTTTTTTCACTTTTACATACCGTGACATCGCCTATTAGAGGAATAACGATGTCGAGAATGCTGAATGCTTTAGACTTATTTAGAATCTTTTATGTAATACTGATATGTATCACCACCATCATCATCGCGTGTGTATACACAACAATACGGATACATTTAAGCGACACTGATAATTAATTTAGATTGCAGTCTAGATGAAAAACATTTGTAAATGTGTTCTATTTTATTCTATTTTATAATTCGTTTTATTATTACTATTCATTGTTTTCTACTATTTTTAAAATAATATTATTTTTTCGTTTTTATACACAAATTTATAATTATCTATGAAGAAAATATAAACAATATACATGAGAATGCACTTTTTTACACCAATGGAAAAAATTCCGATGGCTATAAGATTCTCTTTTATAGAATTAACGTTTTTTTTAAACTTTTTTCCTGATAATCTATTCAACAGTTTTTGAAAAAACTTTCTATTTTTTTCGTTATCCATCGGAGCTTTAGCTAATGGTCGTTTTAAGCAAAGGTGCAATAATGACATTCGTAAGCATGTGCAGTGTCGCTAAATTAACATCTAAAGATAACTGCAGCTTTAGAAGATAAAAAGGAATAAAACTGTTGGTTGTCAATACAGCAATTGCTAAAAGGTTTTGTCCATTATAATAATACTTTTTGGAATGAAAACTTGCTTATATTACATAAAAGTTGGGTTTTTATTTAATATGTAGTGTAATTATTAGAAAATCTAATGTTACTATTAAATTAAAAATGATAAAATAATTAAACTAAGTTTATAATAAAATTTTTAAACAAATAAAATTTATGCTGAAAGTAATAAAACGAATATATATTTGTGTGTGCGTGCACATTATTTAATTGTTTTTTGAAATTATTCACTTCACGTTGCAAATCGTATCAATTTCAAAAATTACAATAAATTTAATTTAGTATTCTCAATTAATACCAAAGTTTACAGTGAAAACAATCAAGGAAATACTTCAATACCTTGTCAAAAGCTAAATTATATCAAAGCAGCTTTTCATTCCTAAAACAGCATTTAAAATCTACTTAAATTTCTGCTTTTATTTTTGTACATACATAAAAAAGTTTTTCTTTTTTACTGCTTTTATTTTACGACGACTATTTTATTTTTGGTTTTCATTCTATTTCTGTTACAAAACTTTCAAATTTCGCTTTTTGCTTGATAGCTAACTTTTTTGTTCTATACTTACACTTTGAATAATTTTTCGTATCAGTTTCAAAAAGAATAAAAAATACTTTTTTTGCTTATACAATATTAGTGCTGCAATAGATCTTGCAAACATATATACGTGAAATTATTATATACATATGCATAGTTTCATTAGAATTTGTTTAAATCTATGGAATTCCGGAACCTTCACAGTTCTTAATTGAATGTAATATACACGTATATATGTAGGTAACCAGAGTGAACATACGTACGTATATACGTATGCGCTTAAGCGTATGTTTGTTGAGTAGAACTGCAGGAGAATTTGTTTGCACAGTCGTTGGGATGAATTTTTTTCCAAGGCGTGTGCCGAGGTCAAGGTCGATTTCAATAATAAAAAATCGATTATTAGAGCTGAGAAGAGGAAGATCACGAAAATTTTAATTTTATTTTCGAGGATTACTTTCTCATCTTTACTTTTTTTAATGCCTTCAATTTGAAAATGGAAATTATACGTAAATTTACTTTAGTAAACTTTCAGTACAAATATATTATTTACACAAAGACAACCTTTTTGATGGTGTACATGAAATATCCTGATTACAATTAATTTATAAATAGATTTTAGAGCAAAACAGAATCGGATTCAAAAATTAATCGTAGATTTTGCTTATTCTAATAACATAGTAATAATAATCTTTCTGATTATATTATCATTTCTATGATATTTTTATAATATATAGTCTTGGTAAAAAACATTATGAAAAATCTTATTGTATTTTACTTGATTGTTCTTTTGTAAAAATGATTAAAATTTCGTGTACAAAATTTGCAAAACATAATTAGCAATTTCATCTTTCATAAAAATAAAGAACTTTGCTGTAAAAAAATAAGTTTTTACAGAGAAATTATAAATATTTTAATTAAATTGTAAAATGAATTTTAGAATTTAGAAGAATTTATAAGAACTTTCAATTTTAAATGAGAAAAATATTAAAAAATATAATTTCCATTCGAATTAAAAAATATTTTTGAAGAAAGAGCTTCAGTGAAAAAATATAAAATTGCTTTTTGCTGCCAAGTTCATTTATTTATAAGCACGAAAAAACCAAAAATGTAATTTTTATTTAATCATTCTACATTCTGTGTTTTCATTTAATTTATGATTTTTGCTTTTTATCTTTAAAAACCATGTAAATTTGTTCGATATTATTCTTAATGGAAGGTATTTAAAAATAACAAAATATCTTCTTTATGTTTCTTACTAACATTATATGATTTCTCATGGAAAGTTTATTTAAAAATGTCAAATTTTTATTATTGAAATATAGTTAAATTTGTATAAAAAATTTTTTTATATAATTATACTGTATAATACTATATATTTATATGCTTTAATATACACAATAAAAGGATTCATGCATTTTTTATTCAAAAGGTAATATTCAAAATAAATATTTAACCAATATTATTCAATAGCTTAAGGTAAATTATATTTAAGTAATATAAAACATTTTACTTTAAACTAACAAAAATTTAATTAAACGATAATATGAGAAAATTATAAGTAAATTTTATTTAATATAATGATGAGAGTTAATTAGAAGTATTTTTTTCTGAACTGTAAAATAAAAACATTGCTTACTCGTTGTATCGAATATAATTTTTTAGACCGTTGTTTTAAATATTACGTTTTGCAATTTTTTTATATTGTAAAATATTAGTAAAAATAATAGGTTTGGAATAAAAGTCTTTTATTAGATACTTAAGAAAACAATAAAGAATTTAAATTAGATAATAATTTTTCAAAACAATAATAATAGTAATAATATATAATTTTATATTAAAATAACCTTCTAAATACACCATCTCGTACTAAGATTAGATTAAATTTTAAAAGAGATTAAAATAATATTAGATTAACATTATGTTTCGTTTATATCCTTGGTACTTTGCAGTAAAATTTCTAATTTAGATAATTCTGAGATATACAGAAATATTAAACATTAAATTTAAATACCCTGAGAAATCATACAAAGCTTGTGAATGTCGAAAAATCTCTGTTTAGCATGGAACGTGAAAGTTTACCTTTGACCATAAACAGAAAACAGTTAACAACAAGCGCTTTGGTAAGTAAACCTTCGTAAAATTATTCAGATTTGTAAGGAAGGATTATTCAGCTTCTTCGTAATTACTAGAAGTCACTCGATTAAATAGCTTATTAGTATCTTTACCAAAATTAGGAAACTACAAGTAGTTCTCTGTTGGTTTACTGACTTTTGAAGCATCCTAACTTAAATAGTTTGTAAATTAAAAAAAAAGATTTCGGGAAATCCTTTTACTGAAATACTTATGTTTTTGTGTCATTTTGAGCGATTGTAATTTACTTAGAAGCTACTCACTCAATTCTTTCCGAACTATTCTGTAATTCACTTTTAATGTTCGCATAAAAATGTAATAACTAATAATGAGATCATTAACGCACATTGAATGTATAGTATTACGTAATTTTAATGAACAATAGATCACCTAATTGCGCTCTCCAGTAGCTCAATAAAAAGTCAGCATGCTTTGAAAATCAAAGAACGCGCTAATAAACTTAATTCGAGTCAAACGCAGATAAATAATGACGCGTTTGTAACCTTTCATAGGCTTATTTCAATGGCGTACGGACAAATCGGCATGATCCAAGCTGCCGCCGCCTTTTTCGTCTATTTCGTGATTATGGCTGAGAACGGCTTTTTGCCGACGCATCTCTTTGGTATTCGAAAACAGTGGGATTCCAAAGCCATTAACGATTTAACGGACAGCTACGGTCAGGAATGGGTAAGTCTGCATTTTCCTTATTATTCGAGTGGACACGTTCAAATTCTGATTGGCTCGAGGCAATTGAAGTGTATGTTTATGTGAATATTTAATACGAAACATATCCAAATTATTATTCTTACCTACCTTAATAAATCCTAAAATCTTAAGATATTTTGAAGAAATTTTTAAGTTCTACGTTAAGAAGTGCTGAAAAGACAATGACGCGAACAAGGGTGGCATTGTCATGTGCGCACTTTAAGGGCGTTTTTGGATTGAATTTTTTAGGTGTATTGCATTAAATCTCGTCTAGAGTATGCGTCGTGGTAATCTATGTTTTATTTATAATTTTTTATCATTGGATTCTTAATTTATTTTAAGTTTATTCGAGAGGACTAAATTCATTCCCGTACATGTTTTATCTGCACGCTTGTGTTAGAAATGCTTGAATCTTGTAATTTAAGATCTAATGTAAAGATAGTCTTATCCTTATAAATTAACAAATATTCATATTCGTTAGGCAACTAATTTTTTTTTATCCGACAGAAAATTCTATCGAACATGAATTAATTTTAATACTAATAATATGGGTAATTAGTTTTTCTTGCAACGTCAGCGTGATAATGTCGACCATAGTACGTAAATCCATGCAATGTGTATAAGTCGTAAATGAAAAAGAAAACATTAAGATTGCGAAGCTTGAGCAATAATTTTAATAATTTTGTCATATTTCTGTAACAGACCTACCGAGATCGTAAGACGTTGGAATTCACCTGTCATACAGCTTTCTTCGTCTCAATCGTCATTGTCCAATGGGCTGACTTGATCGTCTGTAAAACACGTCGTAATTCCATCGTTCATCAGGGAATGAGAAACTGGGCCCTTAATTTCGGTCTAGTTTTTGAGACTGCACTTGCCGCGTTTCTAAGTTACACACCCGGCATGGACAAAGGTCTTAGAATGTTCCCACTCAAGTACGTATTTTCCATTCAAATATTATTCTTTTGGATTGCACAATAAAAAGCAAAAGATTGGCTTTGTATATTTCGTTTTTTTTCTTTTTTCAAATGAAATATGCATTTTTATTTTATTATTTTTTTAACACTTCCATCTAATGATAACGATAACAATTTTTATATTCCAATTATTTCTGGTTAAAAAACGCGTGTTGAAATATTCATTTTAAATTTCATAAGGAAAATGAATGTTTTTTTTAAATAATCTGGATGACATCCAGCTCATCTTTAAACTACACGAAAATTGAATGAAAATTAGAGAAAAATATATTGATTTTAGGTTTAGGTCTATACGATCGTAGCTCCATAAATATTTTACACGTTGAAACCGAATTTCATTTTTAAATGAAATAATTTTTCTCAAATGTAAAAATTATTTATAGTCTCCATTGTTTATTTAAAGATTCATTCTTTTATTTATTCTAATAATAATGTAAGACACTTTAGCTTGTACTTGGAGTCTTGACTAAAACATTTCTTTATGTTTTCTATTTAACTAACTTAGGAAACTAAGAAGTATTATATTGTACATCATGAAATACTACTACTACTAAGTGCACGTTTGTACACTTCATTTAATGTATATTTTAAAATGATTAATTGCATTTCTCGCACTTGCAGATTCGTCTGGTGGTTGCCGGCGATCCCCTTCATGCTCGCTATTTTCATCTACGATGAAACGAGACGATTCTATCTCCGTCGATATCCGGGAGGCTGGCTTGAACAAGAAACTTATTACTAGATACGCAACACGCAGAATGCGCGAAAGAGAGCGAGAGAGAGAGAGAGAGAGAAAGAAAGAGAGAACGGGAGGGAGAGAAAGAGAGAGAAAATCGACAAACGCATACCCACGCAGAAAAAAAAGCAAAAATTTACCCACTGTTACTACTACTACAATCACTATTACCAACACACCCAGCGACAAATGTCAACAACTACGAAAATTATATGAATCATCTATGCAGCGAAGAATATATAATAATAGTAATAATGTTGCTAAAAGTAATAAAATCACATGTTTTACAAATGGAGCGCGCTTACCAAAATAAAAGATGTACAGCTCTTCGAAGAGACTGTAATTTAATGGGCCAGTAATAACGAGATGCAAATAATATTAGTTGTAATAATTATAATAAAACTAAAGATACTAGCTTGGCTCGCTTGGCTTCAGGTTCTATATCTTCATCAATTATTAAGAGTATAAAAAGTATAAAAATTAAATACATAAAA
This sequence comes from Platyscapa corneri, assembly GCA_018907185.1. Taxonomy (NCBI): domain Eukaryota; kingdom Metazoa; phylum Arthropoda; class Insecta; order Hymenoptera; family Agaonidae; genus Platyscapa; species Platyscapa corneri. The sequence goes on from JACCHW010000074.1 coordinate 844,379, forward strand.
GGCAAAAATTAAATTGACGAATTAAGGATGACCCGATCGAGGAAGTTTGCAGATCAAATTGATTTAAGTGCTTCGACGATGACGCCGTAGTTATGAAAAATACAATAACGCGCTGATTTATAATAGTAATATTAAAATAATAAAGGTATGTAAAAAATGTAAAAAAAGTGTACCAAAAAAAGAAAAAAAATTAAAAAATACATGATGTGTGGGGTATGCGATACTCGTTGTTTCGATGCTCTTTCAACGGGGTAAAATGACTCGCCGTGTATTTTTGGATAATCCTCTTGAATCTTCGGTTCTTGCAACGAAAAGGAAAAAGGAAAAGAGGTTCTACAATGAAAATCGTCGTCACGCCATCACCGGCGACCAAAGTCACTCCGAAGAAAGACGTTGGAATAATGAATTACGAACCGGAGCAACTGCGCTCGAGTGTCCGAAAGAGGGAGAAAGCGAGAGAAAGTGACGACGAATGAAAGAGCGAGAGAGTGCAAGGGAACAAAAAAAGATGTAACGTAGAAAGGCCTAAAATGTCGAGGCGTGAGGCGAAGTAGAAAACAAAAGTAAAACATAAAAGTAAAAGTAGACAAAAATAAGAAAAAAATTTGGCTAACTAAAAGGCCAATTGATACAAGATTGAACACTGGAATCGGTAGGTAGAGCAGAATTTCACAAAAACGACAAATTTGAAAACCAAAAAAGAACAAAGAAGAATCAAACACATAAATAAGCGTTTTCGGACATTGGACTCAATCTCAAGCCCGGCAAATGAGAGAGTTTGATTTGTTTTAGTTTCCCTAGTGCATCAATGATCGTGTGTTGCTACGAGACGATGTAACAATATATAAATAAAACTCACACCTCTGGAAAAAGGTGGGCGCACTAGGCGTCGCACGCATTTCCGTGATAATGTTATGAAATATAAAAAAGTATGCTAGTACGTCGACAAGAAAGTTCATAAAAAGAGAAAAATACGAAGAGCAGTGTCCTGCTGCGGAAGTCAACGGGGTTACAACTTCGACATAATGTCTTGTGATACCGACGAACTTCTTAGACAAGAGTAAAAGAGAAACCTAATAATTATTAAATTAATGAAAAAGTAACTAGTTTAAATAGGCGCAATGATGAAACGTTGAACATTTTTGAGAAATTATATTACTGGTTTTTGCTATAGAGATTGGCAATGCGCCCTAAAATGAGATAAAATTAATGATTTATGAGATTATTCTATTCTTAGCGAAATCGAAGATTACTGCGAGTAATACTGAAGCGAAATAAATGAGCGTCGTCGAGATATTATTCGAGTGGTCCGAGATAATTGAAGTACAACAGAAAGTTAGACACAACCAACAAGATTAACATCGACATATAAGTAACATCAATTCCAGCAAATGTATTAAATATCCATTTCCAGCAAAAAGAAATTTAAATAAGCAACAACATATGAAGCATGGAAGGCAAGCCATTACTACATAGACATCATACGATACCATCGATCTTCACAAATAAACTTATTAATTATTAATTCAAGAAGTACATTTGAAGCAAGTAAAACAGCAAGTAAAAATGCTGAATTGGCACGCTCTAGTTGACGAAGCCCACAGGCTAAATAATGTCAAAAAAAGTTTAATAAAATAGCAAAAAAAGGGTTGCAGTATTCATTATTATTATTAATTAATTAAGAGAAGAGTAGAAGAAAGAGTTTAAGAATCCAAGTATAGCGTTGTTCGGTTCGAGTTTTATCCGAGTAGCTAACACACCAGACCGCAGTACATATATTCACATAGTTAACTCTTTGTTGGAGTTCGCATACTGGAATGACACTAAAAAGGGACGAGAATAGAACAGAGTATGTTTTTGGACGTGAAAAAACGAGAGGAGCCGATAACACGACGAACAGATATGAGCGATAGAACAACGTTGGATAGTATTATAAATATTTAGCGTTATAAAGAACATCATTACCACCTAAGAAACATTTAATTAAATTCAATAATAAAACAAAATAAATTAAAAGAAAAAAGACAGAAAACAAGTTATGTAATTAATACGCGAGCATTTCCAGAATGAACAAATGCTGTGTGTTGCAGAGGGAAGTGTGTCCGCAAAAAATAGCGAAAAACGTAAAAAAAAGATTAAATAAAAATAAGTATAAACCAGCAGAAGAATAGCGTTAATAATATTATTGATTATGAATAATGGTATTACAAAAAAAGTTTAATGGTCAAATTGTAATACAATATGCGATGGTAGACACAGTAACAATTGACAATTATAAGTAGAGCAAAAAGAAGTCGAAGAATGCAAATTACAAACAAAAATAAAATTTAATAAAAAAAGCTACCCATACGAAGGTTAACGCTATTGTAGAGTGAAGCGAGAGATTTCGAAAAAATAAATAAAGTATAAAAATTACCCAACACATTCTTTATGTAGGTAAAACAAAGTCATGCTAAAACTAACGGTAAAACTGACATATATTCTCTTAGGTTTTTCATAGGTTAAATTAAATGCCAGCGAAAGGAAAAAATACCAGCTCGCTCTAAAAAGTTGAAATATAAATAAAAAGGAAAAAGATGCAAAAAAATCACTGAACCCCGGGACGCCGAACGCCCTGTTGCCTAGCGACTCCGCGGCATCCCTTAAATCGGAAACCGACGAACGATTAAAACGACGCTTTTATTACAAGGAGGATTTACACGGCTAAGATCGCGCGAGGCTGGCCAGCAGCTGGGCACTCGTCGAGCCTTCTTTCCTTGAACTGACCCTTTCGGAGGGCCTGAAAATGAAACAAGGCGCGCACGAACGTCCCGGACACTCAACGGGCAACCTAAACTGTTCAAAACAAAAGAGTAAAAATTTTGAACAGCAATGAAAAAAAGAACAGACGCTCGTTCTTCCACCGCTACGGACTGGCGAGTAAAGGGTACCGCGACGCGTGTTTTTCAACGAGGTTTCATTAGCCGCTGGTTTTAAGAATGGGCAGGAGAAAACATACTTCGAGGTAGCGACGAACTCGGACCCGCGCGAAGAAATCTACCATCGATGCGCCAATACCGATACGCGTCCTGGGGAAAGGGCAAACGTTAGGGGCGAGGGATTTCTCGTGACGCCGGCGAACGCGACGTGAATATCGTCGGCGTCCCTCCGCACCGGATCGTCCGTCACTCCTCTTCGGTGCAGTATTTCCGCACCAACGCGTAAACGACCTGTTCTTTCGCGATCTTCTTGTCGCAACGGCGAAGTCTTGGCCATGTTTTGTCCAACCGCATTCGAGGACGCGAGAGGTTGGAGGCCGGCCCCCAGGAGGCGGCAGACTCCAGTGCGTAGACGCTCTCGCTGGAGTTTAACGCGCGGGGCTGGCGTCCACGACTAGGCAGGGGTCTCTCCGGCGACTCTCCCGGACATTTTGCTTGTTGACGCTCGCGGGGAGCCCAGAGAGAAGCCTCGGCCGAGGGGAAAAAACGCGTTGCATCTCCCACCTGCACCTCTATTACTTCTTCGCCTTCCTCTCCAGATTAAACTTGGGTGCTCGGGCGTACCCAACGAGCGACTACGTAAGGACTTTCGCCACCCCCCCCCCCGAGAGTGGCGCTGTTCGCGCATCAAGGAAACTCGCCCGAAATGCTGGAGCCGGGCGATAACTCTCTCACACATTTAACCATAATACGGATACGTACATAAAGCACAGGAACACGCGCGGTGTCAGGTGTCCGACGCTGACTTTTGTGTAAGCGCTGAGAGCGATTACGCACAAGACGATGCCGCGGTTGTCGATGCACAGGGTGTTCCGCGATCCGGGGGCCTCGAATAGGAGAGCCCAGAAAATGCTTTACCGACGTGCGCCGCCTCTCACTTTAGGCTAATAATTTAAACATTAATAAAGGTATAATGAATAATAATAATTATTATTATGATAATTATAATAATATTAATAATAATAACGATAATATAATACATGTTACAGTAAGATATTATTAGATGTAATTATTATACATGGTTTAGTTTAGATCGTGTTGTTGAAGAAAAATAAAGAAAACAAAGTATGTAATAAGACAAATTGAAAGAAGGGCTAGATGAGTGCGCGGAGAGAAAACAATAAGATATAAAAACGTAATAAAAGGAGAATAATAAGAGTACATTAAGGAGGAGTACACGTGCAGGTTGAGAATAAATGAAAAAAGAGCAAACGGCGCGAGGAACATTTTTGCGGTCTAAGACCATTTATACAGAGACACACGATGATCTTGCGGCGGACTGAGCGGGATGATGAAGCGCGCGATTTTTTCACTTGATCTTTTATATAATATACTTTGGCTTCTTTCCCGTACAACGATGGCATTTCGTGCGTCGTCAAATTTCATAAACTTTCATTTGTTATTTCATTATCGTCAATACTCTAACTTCACGCCGTTCTAGTAGATATTTGCAAAAGTCCTCGTAAAATCGATGTATTTTTGTATTTGATGAAATTGAAATCGGTTTTTAAGATGTTCTTGTTCCATTAGCATGGCAACGTTGATGCAGGTCTCGTTTGTATTCAAAGTCGCGTCTAATCACCACTTGTGTACATGTACAACGCACGTTGACGTTGATTTCCTTCATCCCTAAGATTATTCCAATTCCATTGTCCGTGCTTCTTAATACGGAACTCTATTGATTCTTTACGTATTTGCTGGTAAGTTTAGTGCACGCCCGCGCTTTGCCGTTAATAATAATAATAATAAATTAGAAACAAATGCATAAGTAACGATGATAAGAAAGAGAATGGAAATAAGTTGTGTGCGGTTTTCTTTTCGCATCGCCACGTGAAATCGGTGGATGGAAATTAGCCAATAAGTCGCCACAAAATTTTCGACTCAAACTGAGAAAAAAGTGCTCGAACCGTGAAATGCGTTAGTCGTTCACCGAATGAAACTGTTTAATGGGAATGCTTTTTTATCATTGCTTATCTTATATGAATCAAGCTTAATGTATGTATGTAATGTAATATATACGATGTGTACGGTTAAAAGTCTATAAGAAAATATTGTCATGCTATATTGCCAATTTTCGACTGCTTAAACGCAAAAGCTTTTAATTGCGTACACGTACTAGCGGTATTCATCAACGTATTGGTATGATACATGTAAGAGATAATAATGTAGATTTAACGCTAATTTTTGGATAAATCATAAATCAATGTAGAAAAACCTACGCTCTAGAATTTGCATCATTTGATCGACGAACATTTCACGGTTGTGCACTTGTTTTTTCATTTCAAACTGCGAATCCAAATTGCGAGGGAAAGTAAGCATACGCGGGTACATAATAAGAGATAACAAGCGGCAAGACGTCGGCCCTGCGCAGACCGCCACCCATACACAAACATACACACGCGCGCACCCACGCACTCGCGACGGAATCATTGAATGATCGGCGAAAAAAATTAAAAAACTAAAATAAAAACGACAATGAGGAAATAAAGAATAGAGCAAAAAGTGAGAGTGATTTAAAAAATTGAATAATGTTTTATTAATATTGTACATATTTTAAATAATTGAAAGGCGGGCAGTTAGATCGTGCGTGATCGGGGAGCCGGGCGCGTGCATTGCTGCGTTCCCGTGGGAATGCGCGCGCGCGAGGTATCCCCCCACTTCTTGCGTTTTTCCTTTTTATCACCGAATACAAGAAAAAGCAAACAAGTTAAATTTACAAAAAAATAAACAAAAAATAAACAAGGTAAAAGTACACCACACTTAACACGCGCACGCGCCCCCGCACACATGCATACGTGCATGAAGAGCCAGACGGATAAACGTTCACACGCACGTGCATAAGCCTACAGGCATTCATAACGTCAGCTTGCATGTGCACGAAGAAGTATTTTAAAGTCGTCTGGAGTGTCCCATCGAAGGGCTTAACGAACTTTTGGCTAAGGACAACGATTAACTATCGACTAAAAGGGGCGCATTGTTAAAAGACTTACGTAGTCGGTGACTTGAAGTTGAAGGAACGCTTGTAAGTGATATTTCGTTTAGATCGCGTGTATTGCACACAAATTAGATTGAAATGTACTTGATTTCAAGAATATTCAATAAGATTTGTTCGATATGCTATTTGAATCCGAATGTTATCTTAAAGCCAGAATTTAAAAAGGTTCGATCAACGCGATGCGCGTGCGAGGCAAGTGTCGACGTAAATACCAACGGGCGAGTCTTACGTAAATTGTAGGCTTGTTTGACGTACCTCATCTATTTATATTGGCCCTTGCGTTGCATGCAAATCGTGAAAATGAGCATCTTTGAGCATCTTTGAGCTATTAGATTTTATGGGACTGTTATTTACATTTGTTTCGATAATTCACTGATTGCACGGTAAGCGGGACACGTCTAGTCTCCCGAGCAACAGATGTCGATGAACAATTCGTACTTTTGTAATACTGATGAAGTTTCGAATAGCTTTCGTGAGATACTCCAATAAACCTGAAGACGCGGGAGGTAAAAGCACGAAGAGTGTGTTATTTAAAACGGTAATAAAGGAAGAAATGCAAAAGTAAGCGCGCGCGCGGTGGAGAATGATAATTGCGAATGCGAGAGTGACAAAGAGGATAAAAGAGAAAAACACGTACACTGCTCTATACCCGAACTCTTGTAATTTTTGATTGACGATTTCCTTCGTATAATTATTATATTGATAAGTTCTGTTTTCACACGCGAATAAATTAAGAAAAAAAGAAAAAAACAAACGAGAGACATTGTCCAACCCAAGTGTCATTACTTTTGATGTTAAATAAAAAATACATAATTAATAGAAGCATCTGTTCTTCGAGGAGCCTTCTCACCCCGAGTCATTTTAGATTTGTTTAAGATTGCAGAGACAACAACGGTAGGTATTGAAATATTGAATTTCTTTATTATAAAACGTAATTTAACAATTTGTGCAACTGTACACTCTTTTGGGTTTGTTGCTTTTTAAAAACATAACATGGCAATGAATCGTTGAAAATATATAAAATTACATTCTCTTTTCTGAATTTTTACAATTGAATTTTTTACAATTTTCATTACATTACATAATTTATACACGACGTATAAATGCAAAAAATCAACATAATTAGCATCCTACAGGGATATAAAAATAATTATATTATTTTTAATCCTTACAAACTTTAGTCTAATATTTTATTTTTAATTAAGATTAACGATGCTTATTCTGAAATCCCAAAATAGAAATGAAATTTTTATATCGCTATATACATTATAATATCTTATTGAAATATCTTAGTTTATTTATGCACCAGTATTGATTTTTTTAATGCTATCATTTTTACTACTTACTATTGCATTATAAATATTTGTTGAACTAATTATTTGTATGAATATTTAATTTGTTTTACTATAATAAATTGTGATAATTTTTTATCAATTTTTAAAATTAAGCTATTATATTCTTTACGAATTCGGTATATAGCAAAAGTATTAAAACTAAACCTTTAAAAAATTCTTTGTATTTTGAATATTTCAATGTGTTTTCATTTACATCAATACTTTTACACAATATAATGATTAAACTTAAAATTTATTCTGAACCTGAATTCTGTAACCGTACTCTGTCCTTCTTCAACTTCTTTTTTCTTATTCTTTGAATATGTTTTTTTAATTTACCTGAATTTTTGAGTTCTTCATATTGAGATACCAAGTTCATTATACGTTTTTCAGCTTTAAGTAAAAAAATATGTTAAATTCTATAATTTTTAAATGATTAATAATTATTTAAATAAAGTACTTACATTTCTTTTTAAAGTTAGGTTTTTTACCAGCTTTTACAGCAGCAATAATTTCTTGTTTTTCTTCTTTATCTTTTTCCTCCTTTTCCTTGAGTTTTTTTTCTTCTCTGAGTTGGTTTTCTAATCTTTGAATAAGATACTTTATTTTTTTAATACGTTTAGGATCTTCTTCTGCATCTAATTCATTTTTTAATTCTTTTAAATCATTTTCGCGAACCTTAGTGAGGAATGAATAAGACTTTTTAAATACTTTTGGATTAAATTCTCCACAAAGACTATCAAATCTGGGATCTCTGGATGTTTTTGTTTTGCTTGGTACTATTTCACGAAACCTAGACACTTGTTTCTTTGATGTTTCTTCACGAGGTCTATTTTTATTTTCACGCTTAAATTTATTTAAATTGGGTTTCTTGACTTTACCAAATATAGCTGCATTATAAACTTTTGAACCTAATTTTTCCTTGAGTTTTTGTAAATTTTCAAAACTCATCTCAGACAGTTCCTTTCTGATTTCTGTCTACAAAAATTAAAATATATACAATAAAATAAAATTTATTAATTATAAATACTTGTTCATTTATAATTACTATTCTAATCCATATTTATATTTAAAAACAGTTAAGAATATCCTTTTGCAATAATTTACAAAATATTTATGAAAGAAAAAAGTATATTATGACAATATAATAAATTATAAAGCAGAATAATATTTTTTATGTTTTATATTAAAAAATCTAGTTATTTCTTGTATTTAAATATATAAATATAAAAATAATACAAAAATAAAACTAATTCTAAGCTGTGTTATAACTTAACATAAGAATATATTTTAAATCTTAAATTTCAAATGTTTCTTACTTATATACTCATTAATTTTAATTAAATTTTGACTGATATGCTACATATAATCAATAGTATATTATTATAAGTTTATAAATAAAACATTTAATTATAATAATAATACTGTATTAAATATATATGTAAGTAAAAAAATTTAGATATTTATCTACTAAATTAGATCATACAGAAATAATTTATAATATTTAATTTGTATTATATAATTAATTTTGTATGATAATAATTTATGTTAAAATATAAAAAATACAAATTAACACATTTAATGTTAAACTAACCTCAAATTCTTACAATATATCATTGGTTTTGTTACTTTAATTTTAAATAAATTGAACATGTATTTTTATATACCTGAATCTTTATCTCTGTCGAGTAAAGTTTTCTGTTTCATCGCTACTCATCTTTTACAAAAAATATGAAACTAAAAAATAATAGGTTTATTTTAAAAGCAATTGGTCAATACTGCGCAGTTTTTGATACCAAAAAAATTTTTTTTTTATATGTTGATCATTCTTTCTTAGTTATATTATGAGATTGGTAATATATTTTAACAATATTTGAAATATAAAAGATATAAAAAAAGTTAATAATTTTATTACATTATGATTAATAAAATTTATAAATTTATTAGAATAAATGCAATATAATTTTAAAAAATATTTCATTTTGGAATAATATAATGGTGCATATACATTTAAAAACAATAAAAAAATTTTTCAGTATTAAATTATCTGTAATATAAATATTTTATTTATAAATGGAATAGAACAAAAAAATTGAAATGGTAAACCATATCACTGTATATTATTCTATTTATTTTCAAGTGCAAATAGTTAAACTGTACTCGTAAACCTATAATACGTAGATAAAAACATTTTATAAAACATAATTATTGCTAAAAGCATAATATTGAAATGAATAAAAATTGCTCCTTATAATAATCTAATTCAAACAATAATACGTTGAAATTCTTTACGAGCAGCTGTTACTCTATTATGGTAACTTTTGAAATGGTACGGTACTGCTCCGAATTTTGACCATTTCAGCGCTGGTTAGTCTCACTAGTGAGTAGTTGACAAAATGGCAGGCGTGCTGTTCGAGGATATTTTTAACGTGAAAGATATTGATCCCGAGGGGAAAAAATTCGATAGAGGTAAGTTTATAAATTAATACTAAAAACTGTACATTAAATTTTTATTATTGGTACTTATATTGATATCCTTTTATTTAAAATTGTCCATGTGATTACCGGCGATAATCAATGAAAATTACCGGGAAGCACATGGCGTAGTTTACGTGTTTATGCCTATAAAAACATGCATCATCTCTACATTCCAAAGTTTTCTTAAATTTGTATATTTATAATATTTTACGCTTAATATAATTAAAATGTGATTTAAACATTGTTTTATAATATTTTCAAACACAAACTATGATAGCATAATTTGAATGATTAAAAAAAATAAATATTATTCACTGACGGGAATATTAAATTGTATTCGATTTTTTAAAGAACGTATTATAAGAAAATAAATTATAGTTTTAATTGAATATGATCTTAAATATAAAAAATTCTATATAAATAATTAACTGCGTTAAAAAAAATATATATTTATTTAATTACAATTTAAATATGCGATTAAAAATATTAAATCAAATAAAAATTATGATATGAATGTACTGTAATGTAAATCGTAAATAATCAGCAACTTTTTATTATACCTTTATATAACCAATATGTTTTAAATAAAAAATAATTATGATTACAAACTATTATCATATATAATAAAAATATATATTACCAAAGTTTTATAATCGTAATAGAATAGTAATATTTCTGTTGACAATATTTAAAAATTTTTTTCATTTTAAATAATAATTTAAAGCTTTGAAAAATATTATGAAAATATTAAAATTAAATTTTTTATCGTGTATGATTTTATAATGATGCACAATATATTAATAATTAAAACTGTATAACACACATGTAACGTTATATTTTTAATAAATTCTATAATAAAAAATTTAGTTTCTTAGATATTTTATATTAATATTAAAATGATAATTGAATGTATATAATGAATTATATTACATGGATTTTTTGTAATAAATCAAATTAAATAAAGTTATGCTTGGAAAATTGTAGGTTATGTTCAAAAACACATTGTATGTGAAACTAATATATTTAATTTCATATAAAAACACCAGGCAAGAAATAATTTCTGTTGAAAATGAATTTCTTTAAATTTAAAAAAGAATAATATATAAAATATATTAAAATCAAAGTTACAAGTTTTGTATCTTTAAGTTACCTATATTTTTAATGGTTTGATGAATGAAGTTGGTTATATCTACTAACTAAATTAGTAAGAAATAAACTGCATACAATATATATATATTTTTGTTATTTTATGCTCAATATAAGTAACCTATAAGTTATTTGCTATTAAATTCAGATAAAAAATAATCCAATAGTATTAAAGAGTAAAACAAAGTATTTTAATGTAAAAATTTATTTAATTTTGTACTTTTTTATGTAAGAAATACTGTACATTAATGATAGATGTATATAATTCATAACTTTTATGAGATAATATTTTTTATAATATTTCTGTAATTTAATATTATATAGTAATACATATTGATTAGTACAATTAGATAATATAGTATAATAATTGTTAAATAAATGTAATAAATTTTGAAAATAAAAATAAAATATAATTCAAATGAATTGCGATGAATATTGCCAGTTTTAAGTAACTTATATTAAGTTTGTAATTTCTTGGCTATGTTATATAAATACTTTAGAAAAGTGTTTTAGAAACATTACATGATAATAGTAATACAAATTTAAAATTTTTATTTAAAACCTTATTTGTTGACATCATATATAAAATCAATATAAAAAATGTTTTCATATTCATATTTCTTTAAATGTATTAAATTATGTTTCCATATATTTTTTATATCTTTTTTTATTTCTTTTATCTCTTTATATCTTTCTGAAATAGCAGTGATAATCGTTATTTTCTTCTAAAATTTTATATATTAATAAAATTTAAATAAACCTTGATGAAAGAATACAAGTCAATAAGTGTGTATTATATTATAAATATTTATAATATATATTAATATAAGAAAAACGTATAGTGGAATAAATATTTTTATTTGTATATTTTTAACTAACTTATAAGAATGTTTAACCATTCATATTGAACAATTAACATAAATTTTAGATAATGATTACAATAAATTTTTTTAACGTATTCATATATTTGTTTATGTAATCATGTTATAAAATTAAATATTTAATTAGTATTTTTCTTCAAATATATTTTTTATGTAATAAGCTTATTAAATAATTAGTAAATAAAAAGAAAATTGAAGAAATAAATAAAATGAAAAAACAACTATTTTTATTTCTTCATTCAGTTTATAAGTTTATTTTATAAAATTATAATTTATTGAAACTTAAATAAGAAAGCTAAAATTAAGATAATGTAAATATTTTTGTGTATAATTTTAAAAATTATTGAAAAAAATAATAATTAATTTTTAGGGCAAATATATTAGCGAATCAAATTTAAATATTAGATATATTTTTGTATTGTTGTTACAAATGATTCTTGTACAAAGAGATTTAAAAATTCTCAGAAAAATTTATTGTGTTGAATAGGCAATTAAGATTACGTAGCATCAAAATTATATCGTTTGAGTATCACGAATATATTTTACTATCCTGTATAGATGAGTAAAGTAGCATGATTATTAACAAGTTGGTATATCGACACAGAATTGCGTAATATCGTGCATTTTAATTTCTCGTTATCGTTATTACTTGCTGTTTATCAAGTTTTTAGCCTTTTTACGACTTGCAAATGACGATTATTAAGCCATAAAAAAAATACTATAAATAGAAATTTAAAAATTTGTTTTTCTAACAATGCATATAAAAATTTTTTACTTTCTCTTTTAAAACTTATAATAGGAAGGTTAAATTTTAAATTGATATTTAACTGAAGTGTAGTATTATTTTAAAAAACTTTTTTAAATTTAATTTAAATTCGTATTTATATTTAATTTTTTTTATAAAATACGTTATTCCATTATAACTTGTATATGTCTTTTAAGATGAAAGGTGACGAGATCAAATTTTTTTATTTGTTAAATTTTGTTACCAAAGATAATCCTATTTATTCAGCTGAAAGATGCAGGTTTTTAACTTGTTAAAATTATTCATAACAATAGTAAACATATTTTTTTATTTCATATCAATATTAATTTAGTAAATTATTTAATTATCTATTCTGCAAGAGTAAATTTAAAATAATTTAGTATTTATTGAAAAAATTTTACTTTATTTAGAAATGTGTTGTTTTAAAAGATTTAAAAATCTGAATATTATATATTATTAAATTTTCGAGCGACTCAAGAGTTCAAAAAATAGCAATTGAAAATTATTATTATACGTTCTGCTATTAATTAGATTTTATTAATTTAAAAAAATACATATGCATATATATAAAATTAATGATTTCGTAATGCTAAAAATAAGTCAGTAATATGTATAACCTGATTTTAAATTATTTAATTTTATATTTTGAAACTATATGTTTAGAATATATATTATAAGAAGACATAAATATAAATAAATTTATAATTATATATAACATATATATTTATTGTTTTTATTTTATTATTTTGTGGATATTTTTGTTGGTGCAAGGATAATCTTACGATTTCATTATATTTAATATAGTTAGTGAAAAGTTACTATTTGCTTATTCGTTTTAATTATGTTACTCATTGTAAAAACACTAGAGGGCGTGTGTACCCAATGGTGGTGTAGACACTCGCAAGAGAGAAAGCAGCAGAAATTTTATACTGTGTAGGAAGGAGTAGGAACTGTATACTGCAGTAGTCTTCAATGGTTTAGGAAAATGTAGATTGTAGTGCTTATCTATTTAGTACTCTACTGGCCTATTCTCCTTTAATGGATATTGTCGGTTCCTCGGATATTGCTTATAACAGTTTATACTAACCTGCCGGCTTAGGACAATGCCGATGACGTTGATATAAGATAGGCGCAGTCGAAACGTTTCAGTAATGTATAGAAAGCAATATTGTCAGCTGTTCATTATAATTTTGAATTTTGGTGGAAAAATTGTACTATTAGAATACTTTATTGTGTATATTACACGACTAAAATTTGCTAAAACTTATAAAATTATTAAAAACTAATTGTTTATAATATTTTTATGTGATATGTTATTTACAGTTTTGTTATATACAATTACAAAATGTTATATGCTATCTTTTAAGTAAATTTTTTTCTATATCTTTGTACAGAATAACATAAATCGTTTTTCAAATACGTGAAATAATGCATATATTAACATTAATAAAGGAAGTAAACAAAATAAAATCGATAAACATTGACTTTTTAAAATTTCTAAAATTTATTTAAATGCCTTTTTGCGGTTAAACTGTTTACTGGTGAACAGAATAATACAAACATTAATATTTTGATAAAATATTTAAAAAAACTTTGCTCTTTAAAAGACTTCTTATTAAAAAGTTAGATGAGCTAGACAATTTTTTATTTAAGTTGTATTACTTTATTAATATTAGATTCCCACTGTCTCGCGTGAGTTGGACAATCCATTTTAAATGTCGTATTAATAAGAGTAGTTTAAACATCTCCAAAATATTTCATATTCTAACTACTGATATTGTCATTAAGGAAATTAGGCAGTCTAAAACTCAATATTTATTATTGCATTTTCTGAAACAAGCAGTCTACTAAAATATACTCTGTTAAATTTACATAAAAATCCTTAAAAGTTTTTGCTAGTATAAACAAAAAAGTGACAGACAAAACTTAAAATATGTTTTTAAAATACTAAATGCAATATTTAAGCTTTTTTTTCATATGTATATTTTTACTTTTAAAAGTAAGTTTAGTATCAACTGAAATAATTTAAAAAATGCTGTATTTAGTAAAGTATGTATAATTATGTGTTTATAATAAAAATATAATATTTATAATTTTTATTAATATAATGTGCTTAAGTTTTGATATATGTGTGAAAATTCCTACTTATAAATAAAAAATTGTTTTTAATTAAATAAAAAAGTTAAAAAAATTTTTTACAATTCCATAAAGTATAATTCCGCGAGAAAATAAATTTTATTACAATTTTTTACTTTTATATCAGGTGAAGTTAGAATAAGATAATATATTGTTTAATTTTAATAATTCTATAGCTACTCATAAATATTTTTCTCATGTATGAATTCAATAAACATTATGTGATGGATGACATGCACTTTCATAGACATTAGTTTTTTGTAATTCAATTAAAAGCAATTTCATGTTTCGTAAAAACAATTTTTTATACTTTTATAGTAAAGAACGATGTAAATTACTTTTAAAGTTCAAGTAATTAAATTTAATTAAAAGTATTCCACCTTGAAGTTTGTTATATACTATACCAACCTGTTACTCATGAATATTTTATAATTTATTAGAGCAGTTTCCTTGATTATTATGTAAACCATCTGTATTTCCTATTACGTTGTCACTCATCTCTCATCACGTTTGACCCAGTTGGAAATATTTTCTGTATATATTTTTATATATTCCGAGAATATTAATTTTCTTATTATTTTGAATATCTAAAATTATTTATTTTTCTATTTAGTTTTTTATAACATAAATATGTTACTTTGTAAATTTTTCAGGCGCTCAAAGTTTAGAAATATTATTTAATCACATGCAAATTAGAATTATCACACGTTGGTTCATAACGTTTCTAATTCATGTTTTTATTATAATCTAAATTATTAAAGTTCTTGGAATTTTCAATTTTATATTTGTTCTTTATATTTTTTAAACGAAATTTGCTATGTTAATTAGATTTTTACACCTGTCTATTGCTAATAAGATTATGATTCTGTGTATTTTACGAAATTAATTCAAAAAGTCACTGGTAAATTTGAATTTTACAAAAATCAAAATATAAATTACATCTTTTATCAATTAAGAAGTCATTTATTTGTTTTTGCAATTCTCTGTTAAAAAAATTTGTTTTAAGCTTTTCATATGGAAACTATTAATTATAATATGGAAGACTGCCTTATAATATGGAAAAAATTAAAATTAGAATTATCACACGTTGGTTCATAACGTTTCTAATTCATGTTTTTATTATAATCTAAATTATTAAAGTTCTTGGAATTTTCAATTTTATATTTGTTCTTTATATTTTTTAAACGAAATTTGCTATGTTAATTAGATTTTTACACCTGTCTATTGCTAATAAGATTATGATTCTGTGTATTTTACGAAATTAATTCAAAAAGTCACTGGTAAATTTGAATTTTACAAAAATCAAAATATAAATTACATCTTTTATCAATTAAGAAGTCATTTATTTGTTTTTGCAATTCTCTGTTAAAAAAATTTGTTTTAAGCTTTTCATATGGAAACCATATTTTTTCAAAAAGAAATTTCTGAAATATACTTTTTTTGTATTTTTTAGATAAGTGAAAAAATTATTTTAAAGCTATTTGTCCCTTTTCTCAATCATTCTTTGCCTGAATCATTATTGCGTCAATACTACATCTATGGATTTCATTTATAACTTCTATAAACGCATTATATTCTAAATATAACCTCACAGAGTTACTTTGAATATCCTTTCAGTATAATAGTTTATTGTCATAAGGTTAGCAAGGTAGATCATGTGGTTTAAATCAGTACTGCAGTGCTCAATTTTGAATGCGTCATTACAATATATTGAAATGATAATTATGTTAATATAAATTTATGAAACATTATATGTCTAGTTTTGGATATTTCAAAAATTTTTCAGTATATTAATCGAATTCACTGTCACTAAGCTTCCATCCTATTCGTTGCTTAATATTATTACTGATTTATGGTTCTTACCATTGTTAATTATTTCTACATTATAAATTGTTTATTAACTTAGATGTTAAAGGTATAAAAATGGAGTACAAAAATGTATAAAATGGTACGTAATGATTATTATCATTTTTCTAAAACGTTGATATTTTAGATTTATCGTGAACTTCTAAAAATAATATTAAATTATAGAAATTAATTTAATCAAATTTGTATAAACGTATTACAAAATTGTTTAAACGGATGTAGATGAAACAAATAGATTTTATTTTGATAAAATCATTTAATAATTTTGTTCGTATAATATGTAGTGATAATTAAAGTACATTGCGAAGTTAATCTTCCTGTTCATGAATACTGAAGTAATATCGATTTATGATAACGATAATTAGCAAATATTTTAAATGTATTTCAAAATATCCATGCATTTATATAAATATTATAAAAACACAAAGAATTCATAATTTTGAAAATCATATTTAAAAACGAAGTTTTTGAATCTCGGGACCACTGTTTCAATGTGTTGCAAAATATATAAAATCAGCCCTATTATAATCATAATATACCACGTGAATTGGTTGTTACTTCCATATAAATTGAATGTTGAAGATTAAAAAGAAAATATTTGAATTGAAAAGTTTGAAATATTCTGACATCTTCAGATTGACGAAAATTTTTAAATAAATGATCCAGTATTTTCTAAGCTTTAGTAGGTCTTGTGTATTTTCTCAACCTGAATTTGAAATAGGATCTTTAAACGTACCCCTTATCGGGAACTTGAGCATCCTTATTGCGGTTTTACCATCAGACTAGGCATCCTGTATTCTATTTCTATTCTTTCAAACAACAGAAGAGAAAAAATAAAATATGACGCGCAAAAAATGGCTCGTGATTGTGGATGCGTAAAAGCGAGAAGGAAAATAAAAATTGACAAGCAAACCTTTTACAAAAATAAAGTAACATAAACGCCTGAGAGAGAAACAGAGAGAGAGAGAGAGAGAGAGAGAGAGAGAGAGAGAGAGAAAGCAAAAAAGAGTAAAAGGTATAATCGGAGAAAGAAGGAGAGGAATTCTAGCGAGCCTTGGCAGCGATTCCAAGGAAGGGGACGCAGACAGAGAAGGAGAGCGAGTGAGAGAGAGATTTTGCTGCGGCCGGTCGATGCAGCAGGGATGCTCTCAACCAGACCCGCAGCAGCAGCAGCAGCCAGCTAGCAACATCGCATTCGCGTAACATGATGCCCGGGTGGGGACTATTCTGCTGGATATACATAGACTCTCTCTTTAGCTCTCTCCTGCATGCACACACGCGCGTGCACACGTGCCTGTGCACACACGATTCCACATGTACAATGAGTTGTTCTGTCTCTTTCTTTGGAGCTTTAGAAGCTTTGCTGAAAAGGCAAAAGAGAGGGGGAGGAATATATACGTTATGTATTCGCGAATTGCACGCGAGAGCGAAACGGAAGGTCAAAGGATTAAAGTAAAAGAACGAAGTGAGAGAGAGAATTGTAGGGTGAGGGCTGCGCGTTGGGCAGTGGGGGACACGTGGAGGATTTTTGTATGCCACGGGGAGGAAAGGGGTGTGAGTAAACGAGCGTGTGCTCGGCAAACCGGTGCGCGAATGTATGACCGCCCGTTCTACTGCTGCTGCTGCTGCTGCTGCTGCTGCTGCGCTGACACGGTTAAGGTCAAGCTCAGCTTCAAGGTCGCAGGAGAAAAATGTCATCTCAAGAGCTAGCGCTCGGTTCGACGCGTGTGTAAGTACGCAAATACTGCAGCCGACACCAGACTATCGTTACGACTGCACCACCACCCTGGCCTGTCATTTATCTCCGGCTTCCTTTTTTCTTATTTGCACGAATTTATTATATTTGCGGAAAATTCCCTTCGCCCCGGCCCCGGAAGCTTTCTCTTCCTTGTCCTTCTATTCCTTTCGCTTTCACTCGTTCAGGGTTAGTTTCTTTGTTTTTGGAAGACCAGGGTCGAAAGGTCAACTAGAGGTGAAATTTAAGACATCGTTAAACGACCGAGCAAATCTGCTCTTGCTCTATTTTATTTATAATAACGAATGTGCATCCGCGATTCGGTACGTACACGTGCAGTGAGAAACATTTTCTACGGAGATTTTATGGGTTGCTTACGGCTTTATATCAAGGCGGCGCGATAAATTATCGCATAGGCTTTTAAATTCTTCGTGATTTACTTCGTGTTATGCTTGAAAATCAATGCGAAGCAGCACATTTCTAAAATTTTCGTATATTTTTAAGTTTACTAAATCGTGTGAATAAAGAATTTCGATTAAATAATTCATACCTCGAACGTAAAGTAATACTAAAATATGATTCACAAACAATCCATTCAAATTAAAAGCGTATAAAATTTGTAAGATACGTTAAGTTTTATATTTAAATTTCTTACAGTTCATTGTGCACATTATTATTTTACGTGTATTTAGCTAAAAAGATGCAATTTGTACGTAAATGCAAGGGTAAGAAATTATAGATAAAACTTTTCATAAATTTTAGTTAATATTCATTAATACATTTTATTTTTGTTTGTAAAATACTAATTAGTAATTTTGAATGCAATAATTTGCAGAAAGACAATTTATTCATCATCGAATAGCAACATCTTCCATAAAGAAAATTTGCAAACTTTATTCATTACAATCTTCTTTATAAGATAATTTTGTATCCGTGGATAATATTTGTATGCTTCCATACACTTTTCACAAAAATATTGTTTCTGATATATGAAGTTTAACAGAGTTTTAACCATTTTTATAAACTCATTTTATAATTTTTTCAGTTTTTCGCAGAAAATCAATAAATCCGTATTTAGGGCAGTCTTTTACCAAGAAATTTCTGCCCAAACATAAAATTAGGTTTAGTTGACAGCTTTTGAATGCTGCGTATAATTTTTTATCCAATTTGATATTTAGTAAGCACTAAAAATTATATAAAAATTACTTCAGGTTATTAAATTATTATCGTTTCAGGCCCATATTATTTCCTTATTTTATATAGTTGACAATACAATTAAATTTAAGGCAAAAAATTTAATAAAAAGTTTTTTTTAGGAATTCAAATGTGTTAAAATAATATAGCACTTTCAATGTAAGTTAACATTTTTCATAGAACATATTTTGCTATTATGTGCTATGATCATTTAAATTTTTTTATAATTCATTTTTGCTGAAACGCAACATTTTACAATTAAGAAAGAAAGTATAATTTCTTACTGATAAATTATTTAATTATAATTGTTGCATTCAATTTCTTTATATTTGTGATAAAAAATTCACTGGGTTATACGTACATCTACATATGTTACTTACTTATGTTATTTTACAGATGTTATGTTTGTTACATATGTTAATTACAAAATTTAAAGAAAAACGCAACAATGAATAAGCATTTGATAGTTGAAAATGGCCTCAACTGTTCACGTTTACGTAGTGTAAAATTAAATAGGTGTGTTCCATTGTAATGAGTTTTAATAGCTGTGAAATTTATATGCATCGAAAAAAATGTAGATATTAATATTAAAAGTAAACATTAACGTTAATGATACACTTTCTTACCAAGGCAGAAAAATTTTATAAAAAAATATTGTTGACCTAGTTTATTAACTTATAATATGTAGCTTCATACACAATTGCCTCAATAATCTATTAAAAGTTTGCAATTATTTCCTTTTACAATTTCTATACAAAGTTTTTGAAACATTAATAAATATAATTAACATTCTTTAAAGAAATAAAATTTGTTTTAAATCATATTATATTTTTAATTCTTTTTTAGTAAATGTTACTTTGTATTCATAAATATTATAAAATTTACTTTAAAATTTTGTTGAATTTTTGAGGCATTTTTATAATAATTTTAAAGAATATTAAAAAAAAATTTGTTTAATTCATAATATTATGAATGAAGTATTTTTGTAACCTATATGTTAACCGTGAAATCAATTATACGAAGGTTATCCATGTTATCAAATTCAAAACAAACAATAACTTTTAACTGCAACAGTTTTATTCTCAAAACCTTTTATGTTTCTATGTGACCACTTTTATTGTTTAAAGATATATCTTTTATTTGCAAATTGATTTATTTGAAAATTTCAAGTCTAATTCTTAAAATTTTTCTTTATAGAATATTTTTTAAGAAAAATTGATATTTAAACACTGGATTTCAACAGAAACGTTTGATATATTTATTTTTCCGAGAATTCTTGTTATAATAAATATAAATCTGAGTTATTTATATTGGCAAAACATATTTTCAAAATGTTAATAAAACTTGAATTTAAAGCTATTGTTTTTTATTTATTTTTTATGCAGTATTTTTTCATGCATGCGTATTTTTCAATTAAATTTTATTTAAATTACATTTTTTTTCTTCAGCTTTTGATGTACACTAGTAAAAATGTCGATATTTTGTATTCCTAACCATAAATGACACTTTCTCGTTTTATAAGTTAGTATCATTTTTATTTTCGAATAGAAATTTGGGGGGAAATTATAATTTTGCAGGCGCATCTTTGTTAAATTATGCAGGTTAAGAATTTTGAAATAATATTCAAATTCATTGTACACTGTATTTGTTTAGTAAAGTAATATTCAAAGAAAAATATAGTAGGAATTATCGTTGATAGAGCATGCAATTTTCAAAAATAAAGTCGAATTTTGATATTGTAACTGATATTTTTATTTTAAAACAATAGTATAGAATAGACGTATGAAGAAACCTTTTGATCGAAAGTTTGACATGGAGACGACCATTTTTTTAAATGTAAAATTATATTTAAATAATTTAAATAGAAATGCGTTTGTGTTAAATATTTCATTTAGTTATTTACAGTTTGAAAATTAAATTATCTGCACGTGGAAATAAAATACGGAACTAGTCATTTGAAATCACGTATATGAAATATTTACAATTAATACGCATCATAGAATATAATATTTTGTTGAAGACCATATTTCACGGGAATAAAATTGTATTGAAGTATTGAAGTGTATATATTTTTCGCGATTTTTATCATTCTTTTATAAATCTTGTAGCAATTAAATTATTAAATGGAATAAATTAAATGTTTCTATAAGCCTCAAAAATTAGCGAAAAATTTAACTAAAACTGTGTTGTAAATATTATATAAATAGCATTCATAAAAAATTAATACACTATAAAGGTGAACATTTTTTTATAGTAAAGTAGATTGAGGTCTGATATTGATTATACTTAAATGTTCTGAAATTAGGTTAGATGTTGTTTAATAATATATTTATGATTTATTTCACACGATGATGTAAATTATTCGTTTTCTTAATATAGTTGAAGGAATATTTAATGCGGAAAAAGAACAATACATAGAAAGCGGTTGCGAGTAAGAATAACTATCCTTATCGATTTACGGATAAACCATTTATACAAGCATAAATTTAAGTATAGTAAATATTGCTATACATACATAGAAACTCGCATACGAATGCTTTTTTCTAAAATGAATTACATAATAGGAATAGAGGCGCATGTGTTGAAAAAAGTTGGTTGCGTTAAATTGTTTTTTCGAAAACTCACTGCACTAGTTAATAATTATTCGTCTCATTTAATAAAATAAGAAGTCTTTGTACGAGGGAAACTGCAACTTGCGTGAAAAGGTAAAAAGGGCCTATGAGAATGAGTATCTATCATTTTCGAATACGAGTTAAATTTTGCTGCTCGTGACCCGTGATTTATCGCTAGCTTTTATATCGGCAGTGCAGCTGAGCATCTTAGCATTCAAATAAATCAGACAGTGCGCACGTCTGTGCTGCAGGTGCAGAACGAAAGAAGAAGAAGGAGGAGAAGAAAAATGAGAAAAGGAAAAAGAAGACGAAGCAGAAGAAGAAGAAGAAGATGACGATGATGATGGAGAAGGGAAGGGAAAAGAACCATCGAACGAAAATGGCCAAGTTACTTCACCGCAGACTTTGTTACGTAGCCGAGTGAGTTTGGCGTGCGCTTGACTCGAGTTTCCGGGAATCGCAGGTGAGGCCGTGGCGGAATATTTTACTTTAAGAAGGGCTCGCAGTGGTCTGTTGCCGAGCCGTTCCGTGGGTACACATGTGGAGATTTGTTCGTGTTTGAGATGATGACACGTGGCCTTCGACTGAGAGTCAGAGAAAGCGCTCGGCTCTAGATTTTCTCCCTAATTACACGCTTTCATCTCATGCTTTATTCGAGCTCGTCATTACTCAAATAATATATTAAGCAGTTATACGTTCACGAATAAATACACGTTTAATTATTGTATGTGTATTATAGCTGTTAGATACCGAATGATTCATTTTACCTTTATCCTTAATTACAGTTTTAATTTCAATTATAATTAAATTTTTAATGCTCGTATGACATTTCACCGTTGTATTATGAACCCGCATGAAACTTTGAATAATTTTCAATGCATTTAATACGCGATCCGTAGGTGGCTAACAGATAAGAATCCGGTTATGCCTTCTGGTGTTTTAGATTAACGATAGCCACACTTTTCGGGCAAAGGCTAAATGCGGCAAATTTGGAATTCTTGGGAATTATAATTATGCTCGCATTAAAGTTAAAATTTTATGTAGGAGAAAAATAATTATACTTCTTCAGTTGATTTTAATAATATTATTTGTTGTGTTGCAGCTTAGAAATTATTCACTTCTCCGTGCATATAATTCAGGCACTTTAATATTAAAAAAATTGTAACTATTAAATTTTAATTAAAATTACCGATTTTATTTTTCTCACGCGCAAGTACTTCATATTTTATTTAAAATATATATTAAATAAAATATTATAAAAATTCTCGTCTGAATATTTAATTTCATATTATAAGATTGCACCTAATAAATCTGAAATTTATCATTTTTATTGCGATTGATATAATCTACATAATGACATAACTATATTCAAATTTGATAAATCTTTGTATAATTGTGAAATAATGTATATATAAATTTTTTTATTTAATATTTACAGCTATAATTTAGGCTTAAATGTTTCAAAAGTTTTTTTATATCTTACTTCATTTAAGGTGATTAAGATATAATTTTTACCGAAAAAAATAATTTTGTTTAAATTTGATTTTAAAGCAATTTAATTCAATTCAGATGTACCTTTTTATAATACGATTTGATTTTTTATTACAAAAGTATTAGATTAAAAAATTAATAATAATAAACATTATTGTAATAAATAGTAATTTAGTATAATATAATCTATATTACAAATTTAGTATAATTATTGGCAAACAAATTTTTTTGGTATTTTCATGTAAATAAGAATGAAAAAATTTAAACAAAAGAAAGAAACTTATAAAAATTAGTGTTTGAATATTAATTTTTTAATTAAATATAGAATTTTTAAGATATTTCCGTAAACATTCGTGTCTTACATATATAAAAATGTGAATTTTTGTAGATGTATTATAACTCGACCAAGTAATAAAGTTAATCAACAAATTCACAAAAAATTTGAAACCATTTTGATTTTTCCTTTATCTCGGATTTAAAAATTATAATAACAAATTTTAAGAAAAACTTGTGATAAAACGCCGGTATTTTCGAAAAAATACTATTGATTTCATTTGTAACTATCTCTTTAAGTGAAATAAGACTTTGTTATACTAGGAGTATGTATTAATTTCTATTTTTAACATAAAATATCATTTTGAAAGGACTTCAAACATTCGTAATCTTAATACACGAAGAAATAGATAAAGAAACTAGAAACTAATTAAATATTAATATAAATATAGATTTTACATTTTTCATCATTTTTTAAAATAATAAAAATTTATATACAAACGAAGTCTCTCTTTTGTTATTTTTTTAATGAAAACTATTATTACATTCATTGACTAATTAATAACATCGACTACATAAGAAGCTTCTATATAAGTTTGACATAATCTGTCGGTATTAAGTTTGGAATTTTTATTTTTAACTCTAAATTTTGTTTAATATTTTCATATAAATCGATGGATAACTTGGTAAAAGATTTTGAAGTTAGCCTATAAAATTAGTTCGTGGATAAAATATAAAAATGGTTCAATTTCATTTTGCAAAACTCTGAAATAATTTAAATTATTTTTAACGAGCGTGGTTTAAAATTATTCTAGAGTATTTCAAAAATCTAAAAGAAGTTGTTACCATATCGAAAATTGATTTCAACATTTATTTAAAGTTGCACAAATTCAGGCCAATGAAAAAAGATCTTTTAATATTGTCATTGTTCAAATGATCCAATTACTAACGTTTTAATTAAAAATGTTTTTCAATTTTTTATTCAATTCTCTAGATAAATGTTTCGTAGTTTTGGCCGTGTCACATTATCATGTAATATATTACCAATTATTATTACCAATAAATATATAATATATTACCAATTAATTATATGTAAATATATTGCCGCATATTTACATATATTGTACGAATAATTTTGATTGTTACACCATTAAGTTTTAAATTATAAAAATTTAAATAACTACTTTTAATATCATAGAATGAAATATCACGATTTCTTGTTAATTTATACAAAGTCAACAAGAGGAGATTATTAACGTATGCAATTTAGATGCAATACTTATTTTTCTCATATTCTTCCCCATTTGCTATCCTTCTCTCTTTTTGTATCTATCTATCTATCGTTTTGTCTCCCTTGGCATTGTTTCGCGTTCTCCCTTCACGTCAAGACATCGGTGAAGGTCACTGCGGCTACTCTCGAAAAGTTTCAAAGCTTGAGTTCTCTCTCTCTCTATCTATCTTTCTTTATATATATATCCTCGCTTTATTGCTAAAGTTTACATTTTTTATTGTTGGATTGCATTTTATAATCATAACAAGTTGTTAATAACACATTTTGAAACATCAAGTTATTGCATTCACTTTTTTTCTAGTTTCCGATTTGAAAATTATAATTTCAAAAATTAAAGACCTTGTAAATAAGTGACAAGATTTCACGTACAAAAAATCAAAATATTTTACAACCAAGTTCTAGCTCAAATAAATAATAAAGTCATTATGTTTTTTAGTAAAAAAACTTCTCTAAATTAAAAATTTTTTAAATTATAAATAATTGCACTAAATAATATATATTATTAAAATATATTTTTACAGATTTTTTTATTTTTAATATCTTATAATTGAATATATTTATATTTATATAGTATTCTGCAGTTGATTAAAAATATAATAAAATTATATTTAATATATAATTATAAATGTAAGGGTAAGTAATTAGGTTAATTAGAATTTGTTAAAATTTAAAAAATAAAAATAGTATTGATAAAACTAATTCTTAAACAATTGAGTATTAGTATTGATAATTCGGATTTTCTTCGTATCATCTAACTTTAACAGATACAATAAAATTTTTAGAACGTGTATAAATACTACAATTATTCCTAAATAAAAAAGAGAGCAAATCGTATAACCTTAAAGCCGAAATGGTGTAAAATAATCAATTTATCCTCTAATTTTGATTTATAGAACAATCTTCACCAAAATATAAAAGATTTAAATTTCGTATCAAATTTTTTCTGCCAATTATATTTGATAAAAAATCTCAATAATATTGATTATAATGACCGTAAAATTATGCTGTTAGTAGAAGTTTTGAAGTTTATTTGCCTTGATTGAAATTGCACTATTATATTTTTTATAAGGTTCTTATTAAAGTCTCTGAGAAATAAAGTTTGTTTTAATATTATTATTTAAGGGCTGTCTAAAGAATAAACATAGTAATTGGACTCAAGAAGTTGTGTTTTTCTATGCAACGCAATCCTAAAAAATTATCTTTTAAAAGTAAAAAAACAGTCGAACAACACAAGAAAAAAAAATTACTTGAAAAGAAACCAGTATTGCTTTAAATGCTTTCTATAAAAAAGGCATACTTTATGAGTCTGAAATAGCTTATTAGCTGCGAGTATATTTTTATTTGTGCATAATGCGAAATTAAACGTAAAACTTTAAATGCGTCATTCGGAAAGCGAGACTTTTTTTAATTAGTTAACGTAATCTTTCGAAAATTAATTATTAGAAAGATTTCAAAATTAACACAAATGTACATTCATTGTGTAGTATCGTTTTTATTATATCTTTGACATATAACAATTACATATAAAATTTACAAAATCCTGATGTCATAATTGAAAATTTAATATTTGCAACAGTGTTTTAATGAAAATTAGGTTTCACAATTCATTTTAATGTTTGTGATAAAATTTACAATAAATTAAGTTACTTAATCGGTACGTTTACTGTTTTAAGAAAATATTAAATCTAAAAATTAACATTAACAATTCAAATTATTTTGATGTCAACGTAAAATAAAAAGTCTGTACAATCAATTTTTTGTATAATTTTAAAGTAATACAACCTTATTATATTGGAATACATCTTATTTTTAATACTATTTTTTCAGCATTAAAGTTGTCTAATTTTAAAGTTAGTTTTAATTGAAATTAAAAAATAATAAAATAGAAGAAACCGATGTTTGACTGTTGAACTTGAAGATTGGGTTTGTGTTCAGGTTGTTTGTATTTGGATTTTGTAACTTACATATAAAGAAAGAATGAAAGAAAGAATGGGATTTCGCATTATCCATCTATCAATTCAATCGTATTTATGAAATTAAAACTTGACTCCTTAGGACAAGTGGGAGACTGTCAATCAGGTGTTCATATCTGCTTCATATAATAGAAAACATACGAAGGGCGAAAGAAGAAAAGTAAGTAGGGCAAAAAAGTGATTAGATGGTGGATTTTGGATAACGTGTAAATTTAGTAATCGTACTCATTAAATAGTTTACGTTCCTTTCTTACTATTTATTATTTTCGGTTTTTACCAAAAGTGCGTTGGCACATTTTAAAGTTTGATCTTGTACGTCGGAAACTACTAAGTACAAATTATTAATTAAAATACTATGCCTAAACTGGAACATAAAGTATTTACTAATTGAATTATGAATATTAAATATTTTTATCTATTTAAAAGATTTATGGACTTCGTACATTGAATTAAACGTGTTTTAAAAGAATTCTACTAAATAGTAATTGTAAAATATAAATTATTAAATTTCAATCAAAAATAGAAAGCAAATATTGCAATTCAAGTGTTTTGTACTTGAATGAAATTTTAGAGTAGCCTATCGATTTTCCAATCAAAGTGTGTATGATTTATTAGCTCCTCAACTAGTATTATTTTACAGCAGAGTACTGTATTAAATTTATGGAGAGGATTTACGTAAGTTACACAATAAAAATAGCGTGCATTCGATTAAACTTAAAAATAATGTTCTTAGATCAGAGGATGAACTCATGAATTTTTAATGAAATAATAAGTGAGAAAGGAACTAGTCAGCGAATGGCGTTAGTAAGGAATCATACAATAAAGTTAATTAAAACATAATAAGCATAAATAATTTTGAAAAATTATAATAAAAAATATTTAAATTAAAGAAATATTTTATTCTGATAATTATTTTTCTTTTTGCCGATTTTATTGATGATAAGTTATAAATAATTAAGTAACTATATTTAAAAAATTACTGTCGTTGAAGTATACGAACGATCATGATTTAGTTTTTAAATTTCTATACTTCTAATTATATTTGAAATATAAATTCTGTCCTGATTACTAAACCGAAACTTTTTGTCTATAGCATACACGTAGGCATCCTTTCATCAATCATAGATAAAATATGAGAACCTCTAGTATATATTCTTATAGTATATAATATATAATTTTTTTAATGCTACTCGAAACATTTTTATAGCCCCACATAATTTCTAATTATACTTTTAAAGGCATTGAGCATGAGAGAAGCGAAGAAAAAAAATTGAAGAATATATAGAAATTCAATCTTTGTTTTTATTCACGTGTAATAGAAAACAGCAGCAATTTCAAAATTAATTCCTTCACGAGTCAAGTTTGGTGATTATACAAAAATAAATTGCCATTAGAAGGAAACTAAACAGTTCTTTGTTCAACTTGTGGTCCCATACGAGCCATATGGGACACCTTCAAACAAAAAAGAGAAAGGAAGGTAGTCAAAATTAGGCTTAACTTCGCCGGACGTACACGCGCGCCTGCGATTTCTTTAAAATAGCGCGCAGTCGCGCCCGGAAACCGGCGCACTCACACTAAATCTTGTTCTCGCACACACGCATTAATCCTCCCCAAGGCGTTGCAGGGGGAATCCCCGGCTTTGAGGTTTGGCAACAGCGCCATCGCTCGAGAAGACACGTGGCAGAGATCTATATATACGTGCGTATAATCTCGTGCATATATATATATATATATATGTGTGTGTGTGTGTGTGGGTGTGTGTATAGGCGCGTGGATATATATATATATATATATATATATATATGGCATTGTACACCCAACTACAAGAATTCGCGAAAGGGCTCGCAAAAACGAAAGAGAGATAGAGTGCGTACAGCATGAACAGAAAATATTTGCATTTTGCATACGTGACGCGTATGTGCGTGCCTTGCGAGTTTCTACCTTTTTTCGTTTATTCTTTAAATTGCGACTATCATCCTATCTCTTCTATTATCTCAAGGTTATTCTGCTTTGTTACGGTAACTGTAGCTTTTTTCTTCCATTGTTCACAAATTGATTTATTTACAATATTATTTGACATTTTCTTTGCTTTCAATTAGAATTCTTGAAGAATATATTGCGTATAGACGGCTTTTACTGTTCATATGCATTCGCATTAAAATGACTAATGTACTCTACTTTCGAGGTTTAATGCAATTGAATTTCTATAAGCTTTTGCGGGTAAAACCTTGATAAGTCGTTATGTAATTGAAATTCACGTTTCGTGTGTGATCATCCTAAATTGAAGATTTCATATTCCATTAGCTTAAAGCCACATTTGTTATTCGCATTGCAAGTATGAAAGTTAAATACAAATATTTACGAATGTTATTGGGAAATAGAATAAATTTTAGTAATGATAATGAATTTCATGTAAAAACTTGCGATTAGTTAGAAAATACGGTATTCCACACACGATGTATCTCCCAAATATATCATACAGCTTAAATCAAACATCTATTAAGTAATCGATTGCAGAATAATCGTCTTTTAAGACGGAATCAAAACAAATATATACAGAAGATTTGGTTCAACATAATATTTATTTCGATTAGAAAATCACGTTGAAGAACTGCATCTGCATATAGATCATAGTAACCTTCATTAATTGTGCATAATGTTGCACGACAAATTGTCGATTCGAGTCTTTAATTTCGTTACTTTAGCTTTACTACTTGAACAATCTTCAATTATTCTAATATTACATTACGGAAGTTTCTAATTGGAAATAATTAGTCTAATACTTGCTAATAATATCAATTAGTATAAATAATACTCTACAGAGCTGAGAAAACATCAGTGCACTTGGTTTATTCGTGTGAGGAATAGTTTATTTAGATGTCATATACAGATTTTATAAATATTATTAATTTTCAAGTTTAAATAATTTATCATTGTTTTAGCTTTATTTATAAATAGCTGATAATTATCTTACTCACATTTTTAGCCTTGAAGAAAATTTATTTGAACTGTTATTTGAGATTATTTAATAACTTTATTGTTTTTTTAATTCTTAGTGTAATGCTTTTGTTAATACAGCACAAATATTAATTGTCAAAATTATGTTTTAATATTTTCTATGGTACATTTTTAGTACATTGTTTTTAAAATTAACATCTCTTAATTTGAAGTTAATCTTATAGGAAAAGAAGGAGTTCTTGTATGTAGTGATATTTCTTCGAATTTAAATATTTTAGAAATCTTTCCTTTATTTTCATATACCAATGATTAAAATAAATGGCTTTTATAAAAACAAAATTTTTTTTTAATTTTACAATTAATAAGACCTGTTAATTTAAAAATAATATACATTAATTATAGAGAATGATACTTTGAATTTAAATGAAAATTTCATAACCTAATAAATAAGAAATTACAGTAAATATTATTAACAACTATATTTATTTTTTGTTTTACATAATTGATTAAGTTAGTAATCCAATATTATATAGGTTTTCATACTCCTAAGAATTTTTATTTTACATAATATGATCTACTTTTCATAGTCTAAAACGTAGTCAGACCATGCGACCGGCAAAAATAATTGTACTCTTTTTTTTGAGAATAAAACTTTTATCATATATGCTTAGTTTAATGATGGATAAAGGCAAAAAAATTATTTCTTACTGTGAGAAGTGAAATTATATGGCAAAGATCATATTTTTGTTTCAAATTCGTTCCCTTAATATAAATAATTATACTAGTCAATTCGAATGATTCAATACATATAGTGTAGCTCTTTATACTTTTCAAACCATTATTTTTCGTAAGCATTATTTTAAAACGCTAAAAGTTAACAATTTTTTATTCAATTGCTTAAGTAATAAATTTGTTTTAATTAATACCATTTCACGGTTATCTTTATGTAATATTAAATATAAAAAAATATTATTATAAGACTCGTAAAGAATATTAGTTATAATGAAACCTTGTAACATTCTTAATAGACGTTGCAGTATTGAATACGTTTTAAAAGTGGTTTTTTGTTTTAAGATAATCTTTATAAATTCAGTTATATAATGGTGCTAATATTTCTTATCTTATTAAAATAATTTATAAGCTCTTTATAAGAATTATTAATAATGCTTAAATCTTAAAACAATGTAATTAAATTTAGATTTTCTATTATTCTTTAAAAAATTATGATTTTTTGTATAATTTTTTAAAATTTCTAGTGTTAGTTATGCTAGTTTGATTATTTTCATAATTGAAACGCATTACGTGAGGTCTTCAAATTACGTTTTAGTAGATAAATGAAGGTGAAAATTATCGTAATATTTATTAAAATTAACCTTCATTCCTTTTGATAATTAGTTTTAAAAATAATATTTAATTGATGACACGTTAAAAGTAGTTTTTTCCATTATTTAAAGCTATGAGAGTTGATCTCTTCGAATGCTAATCAATTTTAAATTAAATTATTTGTTTACAAATCAGGATGAAATTCTGTGATATATGTAAAAAATCACGTTCGTTTCGTTTTCCTAAACATACTTATTTTATTTCGCGCAACTGTTTTTGTAAAAACATTAATTATCCGTGTTATTAACATTAGAAATATATTGTATTCAATCACCATTTCAAAACATTATAATTATTTTAAAACAAAATGAAACTCAAATATAATTACTTTATTATATTAATAAAAGGTATCAACCTTTGGAATAAAATTTATATATTAAAATTTTTTTGAAAAAAATAAACATTTAAGCAGTTCTTGATAAAGATAAAATAGAGTTTTTGAATATTTTCAAATTATTAAAAATTAAATTAATTATCTTACCTTCTTTTACTTACTTCTATTATCTTACAAGATACATAAATATTTTTATTCAATGTAAAGTTTTATTTATAATTAGAAAATATGAACTTGATAATAAATCTAGAAACAATGTTTACAAGAAAGTTTTTAATTTTTTACTATTTAAAATATAACGGAGATAATTAATTTTTTTTTACATATTAGCGTGTATATTAATGTACCCTTACGTATTTTTCAATTAACAAAGATACACGTAATGAAAAATGTGTCTAAAATCATAACCATGTTTCCACGCGATTCCAGTATGAGCATCTAAATTTAAACCCAAAAACTGTATAGAAATGCTCTCTAGCAAAATGGTAGGTCCCTAGAAAAATATCGAAAAACTTACATCATGTTATCATAAGTAAAAGGAATGAAAAGAATAAGATTTAAAAAAATGAATTTCTTTAGCGCCTATTTTTTAATTGATATTTTTTATACTGTGTCTGATAGAATTTAAAAAAAATTAAGATAAAAGATATTTCCATTACTTATCATTACAAGCTTGTTTAAATAAGGTTTTTAAAACAGTCTTTTTGCTTTAGTACTTTATCAATGATTGGTTTTTTTATTTTATTTTTCATTGTTCCTTATAATATTTTATGATAATTTCGATGATGTCGATAATGTTATCGTTGTATTCATTCACAAGTTTTCATTAAATGCAAATGACCGTAACCGAAATATTTTTAATACAAGTTTAAAAAATGAGTTAGTAATTGCTTCATGTATATAATTGTCATAAAGATTATAAATATTTTACAAAGAGACCCCCTAATATATCGCCGATATTTGACGAATGAATAAATATATTTAAATATTTAACTTCTTCTTAATTTCACTTTTAATTATTGCAAAATGATTACAAATATCTTGCATCACGAATTCTTATTCGGGAATAAGTCTATAACAAATTTATTTCAAAATAATGTTACATTTAAAAGAAGTTAATAAAAAAATTGAATATGCAATTGAATGTTTTGATGAAAAAGTTGTTTTCATTTATTAACAATGTTTTCAAATTGAAAATTAGTATTGTTTAGTTGCCAACTTAAATATCTTCCACATGCAACTAAAATGAATAAAATTATCAGTGATGCGTATGACTCTAGAATTGAAACTTTTCATTAAATTAAAATATATTGTAATGAATAGCATAATAAAAGTTAATACATCATGTTATGATTTTACAGCTATTTAATAGGTATTTTAGGCAAAAAATACGCGCGCATAGTATTAAACGTACATTTGTATCTTAAAATTGAATTAAAAAATAAAATTTTATTACATATGAAATCTCTTCTTATGTGTATATAAAATTTCTTTAAATTTAGTGATAAAATTATTTTTACTCTAATAATCTAAAATAAATAATAATAATAATAATAATAATAATAATAATAATAAAATATCTTCACTTCAAAAATTCTAAATAATACTTATCTCGTTAGATTCTTCACGTATTTTAAAAATAACTTTTTTTTAATGAAAATTATATGTAATTTTCATTATAATAAAATAATAAAAAAGTAATAATAAAATTAAATGTAATTTAAAAGTCCAAAAATTTTGGAAATGATCTCTAATCCGAATTAAAAATTAAAAAATATTTTTAATCTTTGATAAAAATGTAAAAAATTTTATAAATTTTATTATAATATTTAAAAAAAGGAATCTATTGAAAAATAAGTTATAAGATGCTTATATGGATGACCCAGTTCTTCTTTTGAGTAAAACTAATTTTTGTGAAACCAAATGTGATAACGGTGATTATTTTTACTTCATTGGTTCTTTAAAACAAATAAATTTTAATAAGGTCAGCAATTAAAGTTTCATAATATGTTTAAATGCGATAAAAGAAATTAAAGGTTTTTTTTAATATTAAATACTATTAAAAATTAGTTTTATGCTTTGAAATAAATATTTCTTTACTTTAGAAAAGTGCAAATAATTGTTTCTAATTAAATGATAAAAATAATTTATTACCGAGTAAAAGCCTTAGTATTTACCTTTTATGATACAATATTTTCTTCAATGAGTGTAAAATTTATGCCTTACCAAGCCACCTTTTTCCACTTACTCGAATTTTTCTTGAAAAAAGTACGCGACAGGTGGTTTATAATATTTCAAGCGTTTTCAATTTTAATTTTAATTATGTTTTCACAGTTCCCTAACAAACGTGAATACCTGCACATTATTGCGAATTTGTGAAATTAAACAAAATAATGTTAATCGATAATATTTTGCGTAAATATTCTACTATTCCAAATCTTAATTTTCAGTTTTTCAGCTATTTTCGTCAGTTGCGAATTGAAAAATCACTCTAAACATTAAGAGATAATAGCTAGAATGTAACGCATCAAATAATAAATTATCGAAGAAAAATAAAAAGTATAGTTTAACCAATTTTACGAGTAAATGTGCGGAAAATTTAGGTTTATGATGGATTGACGTCATTAAACGTTTGGTTTGTGTCAAGTTCATACAGCATATACCAAGAATCGACATTGAAAAGTACATGAAGACGTTTAAACAGCTACTCGTGCGTACGCATCTTTTGCAATTTTCGCGCTTTGTACACACAGGGACAGCCAGAGACGCACAAGTAGGCGCACGCGCGAGCACTCTTGGACAGTAAAAATCCCAGCTGGAGAGAGTGGAAACACATACGCGGCCACAGGAGCAGCCACACTAGCGCAGAAATCTAGTGTGCTGATTCGTGGCCGTCCCACACGGCTTGGTGTTAGTAAATCGAGGAGTCAAGGAAGGGGCCCGTGTACGTACATATACGCACGGTGCAGGGAAGGGGGGGGGCACTACATCACTACGAAGCGCGACCGAGAGAGAGAGAAAGATAAATGAAAGAGATAGATTGATAGATAGGTAGATTGATAGATAGAGATAGAGTGAGAGAGAGAGAGAGAGATGGAGTGACATAGGCCAGGCAGCCGGTCCGTTCGTTCGTTCGAGCTCTCGACCGCCGGCAGTTTGGAGTTCGTGTTGCCAGGCGCTCGAGGGGCCACTGTCAGTGCCAAGGCAGCGGGGCGCCTTCTTTTCTTACTCTCTCTTTCCCTCATTCTCTCTTCTTCAGGGGCAATCGCCATACAACGTCTACGCAACGCACATATAGCTCGCCGTGTAGTTCATCCGCCATCCTCACCCGGTGAGGATTTCGCACGAGGAAGTTCCGCGCATCCCAAACGTCAAGGTCACCGTGTGTGAGAGAGAAAGAGAGAGGGATTGAGCGAGCGATAGGATCGGGAGTCGCGAGTGAGAGAATAAGAGAAGAGAGAGAGAGAGAAGAGAGAGAATTCACCGGTTGAGGACGCCCGGCTTTTTCGCAACTGCGCGCCACCGGCGAACGAGCGATTGGCGGTGGCGGCGGTGGCGGTAGCGAGGCTGCGGCTGCGGCGGCTCTCCTCCGCTGAATGAAGGCACACACACGCGTGCACGCACATGCCGCACACGGACGCCCGTGCTGAGACGACGTGTACGTATGGGTGTAGAGAGAGGAGGATGGCCGCGGCAGCCACAAGAGACGGAGAGCCGCGGATCGTCGCCGTCGCCAACGAGCGGAGCGGAGCGAAGCTTGCCGAAGGCCGTTCCGACGAGCCGACCCGCGTAAAGCGCCGGGGGCACGAGGCAACGTCGAGGAAGCAGCACTGACCGCTCGTGGGAATGGCTACTAGATCATCGATCCCCGATCGGAGGTAAAGAATTTCGCACACAGCTCTTTGCGCGCTTTTCCTTTGTTCCTGCTACTTTTCAAGGGACATACCGAGCGCGCGGTTTTATCGACTTGCCGCTGGTTTATCGTTTCTCGCCCGTTTTTTTTTTTTTATTGTTTCTTTTTATTGCTCCGTAGCGTGCGTGAGGCTCTCGTACTTTTATTTTTCTTTTCTTTTGTTCATCGCTCTTTTACGACTTGACGAATTTTTCACGAAGCTTTTTGCCGCGACAATAATTGCGAGGCTAAAAATCGAGATGGCACCGTTGATCGATACACATTCTTTGTTAGTTTTCGGCGTTGCACGTGTGTATTCAGGGCTTTTCTCATTGAATTGATAATTTTATTACCGACAAGATTGCGCTATCGGCTTTTTTCGGAATGCCCCTTATTAAAATTGACGCAATAATTATTGCCGATAGTGCGCCGACTTGTGCTTGTCGGGCTCGTAAAACCAATGGCTACCGGGTAATTGAACATGCGTTCAGTGTCAATGCCGTTTATTACAAATTCAGCGTACAATTGCAATTGCTGAATGATGTGCGACGATTTTCGTCGTTTCTCCAGTACACAGGAGGAATTTCGAAAACTGTGAAACTCGCAATTTGAAATTGAAATATTTTTACTTTACTGTACGTCAGGCATTGGTGTACTATATACATCGCTTTGTAATCGAAAAAATGATTATTTGTACGATATGCGAATCTCGTAAAAATTAAATATGAATTTATCTTTTGTTGGACTATATCGTATCGAATTTCATAATTTATTCTATGTTCTAAAATTATGACTAACTAAATAAAAATTCAAATTCGTTTCGTCAGAATCACCTTAAAATTTGTATAAGCGATAAAGCTACAAATATTCTTGCAATAAAAACAATAACGCATTAGTTGTAAAATATTATAGCCGTACACTCAGTCATTTGTGTATACTCAATTACTATAAATTATATTGCTTTTAATCTAATCAAAGAATATATTTAATTTGGTTTCATTGTTTCGGCTTTCTTAGATAAATTGAATAAAAATCAATGAATACTTCTTTTCAAGCTACATTAATAAGTATAAATTCACGAAAATTAATCACTTTAACATGCTTTCGGTAAAATTTTATTCCTCGACGTTTAATTTCTTTTCTCCTGCTTCAATAGAGTAAATTATTTTTTTCGGTTTTTGTGTTGTGTTGAAAATAGACATTTAGTTAGCGATCGAAGACAAAAGATGCTTTAAAACATCGTTAGAACTCGAAGCTTCACTTTCGAAAAAAGGAGTCGAAAATGGCCGCGAGGCTTGACTCGCGATCGTCCCCCAAGGTTTCATTTTCGAAAGCGATCGGACGTTCCCTTTCGCTCTCGTAGGAGAGGGTGGGGCACGTGGAGCGATGGGACACAAGGAACATAATTCATTTCTACCATCAAATGTGACTTCTAATTAGAAGTATTTTTCAATTATGCATAATAACATGATACGAAAAAGAATCATAAGCGGTTCGGCTCGAATGAGAAATAAAAAATGTTTAAGGCCCGTTTTTAAAGTAAAGAATTATTTTTCGACGTTACATCGCAACGAAATAAATCAAGCGAAATCGCTTCGCTCGTAATATTTCGCAGTGCTCGCGAACGCTTATGACACTTTACCCGGTTTAGTTGAAAACAAAAAATCTGTTAACTCATAAATATGAATGAAATTGTCGTATCGATCCCCCCGCAAGTAATGTTACAATTGAATCCGGACAAACGTTTTTCGCTTTTATTCTAATCTCCAGGACAGAGGCATCCCAAAGCAGAATTTAAATCATAATAATACAAGGAAATCGCTGCTCCGAAACACAAAGTTGGAATAATCTATTTGCGGCTATTCAATGCGCTCACTGTGGTTTGACTTTTGCGTAACAATTATTGAACAATACTCTCTACGAGCAGCCGGCCAAACTATTTATTAATCTGTACGCGAATAATTACAAACGGTGACTTAAACAAAAAACAACAATAAATAAGGTTTTTAGCCCCACTTCTTTGAATTTAATTTCGGGAAAAGTGCGTGCGTGCGTGCGTGCGTGCGTGCGTGCGTGCACGAACACGCACACTTTATATATACCCCGGCCGGAGTCCCGGCGAGCAAGCCACCGCTGCTTTTGGGTTGTGTCGTGCGCCTGACCTTGGTTTGTATGTCGCATTCTTTCTATCGAAAACGCGGCAGGCGTTGCGCGGCCGATAAGAAGCAACAACGAAATTACGAATCCTACTTGTGTTCTTTTTTCTCGTTGCCACATGTATACACCTGGTCATTTCAATAAGCTAGTTTCGTTCTCCTTCTTTTCGGGTTTTTATTTTTAGTCGAAATCTGGGGTTTTTCGTAAACCAAGCTCGGCCTCGTTTCGACTTCGTTTGCGGTGTTTGTTTTTTCTTTCGCTTTTGTTTGAATATTCGTCAATTGTGTTTTCCTTTTACGTACATTTAACGCAGCTTATGTATATTTTTCGCTCATTCGTAAGACACGAACTCGCGCATTCGTATTTTGACATTTTATTTGTAATGTATGGACGATTCAATTTACTCGCGACACTTACGCGTTCAAATTACTTGTATCTTTTTAAAAAACTGTTGTAACGATAATTTATGTTAGAGCGTTTATCTACGTCTCGGAGGGTCTATCGTTTAATTATTACATCGAACAAATCGATGTATAATTTCAATAGAATTACTGTTTTAAAAAAATTCTATTGCATTCGAATGATGAACTTATTACACTAGTTCATCGTAATAAGTTTCTCTTACAGCCGGTTCTGCACAAGTCGACGTATTTGTTTTTTCTACCCGCCCAATTCTCATTTTTAATAATTTTATGTTTCAAAGGTATAATTTGAACTTAACCACAGTATGGACTTTATTATTAGTTTTGAGCAGAAAATCAAACTTCGTCTAGATTTATAAATAATAAATCATGCTCGTTTGATATTTTTGAATATTGTTTTTAGATGAGGTAATTCAATCGTGTATGCAAATTTAGAACTTCGAAACGGAAGAAAATTTATCTTCCGTTTATCTTATCGAATTACAATTCAGCAAGTATTTTTTTCGCGAAGTGTGTATGTAGATAGTGTACTATTATGAGTCTTTATCGAAATAATGTACGGTACTGTTGTGTATTGATTTTCGTAGGACAGTAATATACTCCAGAAAATACGAAAAGAGAATATAAATCTTCGAGTACTTGGCGCCGTCCCGAATATCTCCACACACACATGCTACGCGCGCACACACATGTAAGGTTTATACACACCAGTGTATGTAAATCGATTAAGAATGTTTATTTCATGGAAAAAAATAGTGTAATTTTTTTTAAATGAAATGTGGCTAAATTGATTAGTCAGTGTGAAATATCTACTGAAATTAATGTTTTACCACTTATGGCTCTCACTGATTCATTACTTAATTTACATAAAAAGAATAATTTTTAATTTCCTGTAATTTCTTGTGGTTTTCCTTCCTGCAAGTTATACAATTTTTCGTGGCCACTCTCATAAGCTATTCGTAATGCTAGTTAATCGAGCAACGTTATTTTATATTTTAATGTAATCTCAAATATTGTTGATCATAATGTTGTACTACAAAAACAGTAAGATTATAAAACTGTAGTGAATTCGTGCTTAGGTCGTTGATGATGTAATTTGCTCGATGATTTATACAATGTTTTTCAATTCAAATACAAGGATACGTTTGGTTTTATATTCAACTTTTTCAGGTGATAATAACAGTATCCAGCTCTAACTGTTGATGTTATTCCAGAAAGTTAAAATCTGTTTTTAATTCTAAGCATTGTTTGTACAATTCCATAACCTGCAAACGATTTTAAGTAGATCTTTCCAGGAAACTTTCTAATTTCTAAATTGTACCTAAATAATTATATTAAATTATTTAAATATCTTTATTCAGCAGTTGAGTTGAAACAGATTTCGAATTTTCCCGAAGTGGTTTATTGATATTTTTTTACGTTATATCAGTTTTAAAACGCTAATAGTAACAGGCTCAGATAGTTCCAAATAAAATGTATCGATAATTTATTTAAATACAATGAGAAAAATATTTATTCATTTCTAATCAATGGAATAAAGGAATTCTAAGCTCCCATTATACATAGTGAGATAGGATTATTTTTTTTATCAAAAAACAAAACCTTCCCACGTTAGCAGCATTTACGAAGAAACGAATTGCAATAGCTTACAACATTGTCTTTGCTTTTCCCTAGGCGAATACCACCGAGCGCACCACGAGTGTAAAAAGAAATATAAGTATACGTGTAGGAAAGACTCCTGATATTCACGTCCGTTCCAGTTCACGAACGGCGATTCTTTCCTGGGGCTAACGCAGCGCAATGTTGATTAACTTGACTTCGAAACCGGTCGACCTTGAGACCAGCTGACTCCTTTGGAAAAAAGGCGACGCGTGTGCGAGATGTTACGCAATTGCTTGTATTACGCTGTGCAGAGAGACAAAGGAGAGCGAGAGTGCCTCAAAAATACATTGTGCCTGTGTGCGATAAAGAAAGAGATGCGGAAAGGGAGGCTCGATTAAAAAAAGCAACGAATTTTATGCAAAAGTATTAGCTACGAGGGTAGAGGATACGAGGATACGGGAACGACTCGTTTTAAAGGAGGCGATCATCGGAATTGCGATTTATTTTGCTTGCACGTGAGTTAATGTATTATAGCATCCCCGGTATCTAAATGCCTGCTGGTTTAGAATGTGCATTTAGAATTTTGCAATGCGTCGTAATCCTATAACAAGAAAATAAAACACCCACGAGATGATATTCTATATGAATCACGTGACTTGTGGATCTCATGACCACCTTTTATTTAAAGCACGTCAATTATATCGGAATTATACACGTTCATTAAAATATTATCCAATCGGAGTATTGTCTTCTCATCTTTTATTAGTTTGGTTAGGTAACTTAATTAATCTATCAAAGTTATGTATTCAAGTAATTGTTTTGATAAACAGAAAATATGCGCTTAATAATATCGTTGCCACACTAACAAATTCATAATTATTTTTTTTTTCATTTCAACAAAATCTATCCAAATACCAATATCACTTTCTTGTATTATAAATTTTCTATTTGTTTATATTTTTGTAAAGCACTTACTTTTACACGTTTTTTAGTTTAAAATCCATATATTATTATTATTATTATTATTATTATTGTAAAAAGTATCTAAAACTTATATAAAATCAGCTAAATAACATTTTTAGTTGTTAGATCAACGATCGTTAGAAACCTTACAATCTTTGCATTTTGTCAAATACCGAATATTTAGGTTGAGTTAAAGTAGTTAATTAAGTTTCAAATCGAAATATACGATATATTAGGTAATTTGCAAATTCTCGATTATTCAAATCAGTAGAACATATAGATTTTGACTCATTTTCTCTTCTAAATAACCATAAACATACAACACATACGTCCATAGTTCATAGTCTGTACAATAAACAGATAGATGTATATAAGTTTCATAATATTGGCTAACGAAATGTAAACGAATCTAGTAATGTTAACTATTTTCTGTATTATAGTTTAATGGCGATTCGTTACAATCATTTTACATTATTTTGTAATTTTATCCTTAACTACAATTTTTTATT
Source organism: Platyscapa corneri (assembly GCA_018907185.1). Lineage (NCBI taxonomy): Eukaryota > Metazoa > Arthropoda > Insecta > Hymenoptera > Agaonidae > Platyscapa > Platyscapa corneri. Next base: position 885,748 of record JACCHW010000074.1, read on the forward strand.
TCTTTTTGTTATCGATCTTTAAATTCCTAAATGTATCTCATGTTCTTCAATTGTTCTTCATAAGATAACAATTTTAAATTACCTTTTAAGATATTCTTTAAGATTAATTAATTAAAATTGTAAATTCAGCTTTTATAATATTATAGTACAAATACGCTGTATTCTTTTTTTTTTTTATTATTTTTCAAATTTAAGTAGATATTTTTTTTGGTAAATTCTGAAAAAATTTAATACGTCTGACTTCAAAATTTTTGCAATAGTTATAATGACATTTTGAAAAACTTTAATCCTAACTAACCCAGTTTTATGTGTTTTCTATAGTCATTTTTATTCGCTCGTTTCAGTACCGAACTCAAATTATCACCTTATTTTGCTCATCTACCTCTCTATTTACATTGTCAAATGAGAAAATAGGTCGAAGACATCGGCGAAGAAAAAATATAACTCAGAATTTATGAAGAATTCGTTTCACTCACTTAAAAAAACGTTCAAAATATTGAAGTCCGTTCTTCGACATCTGGAATTCTCTTTGCATATTTTTGTGAGCTTCTTTTAAGTCTAATTTTGATGTTAAACGATAAAAATATATTAACTAATTGGGATCTGTGTTCTGAAAATATTTCGCATTATGTTAAATATTATTTTATTTACTAGAGCAATTCCTGTTGTACTTATCACCGAATAAAATTAAATTTTAGATAATTTCTCATACTAAATATATTTTTCTATATTTATATATAATAATTTAATTTAAAAAATAAGAAATTTTATTTCACGACATCTTTTGCGTTAATAGTAAAATTATAATTAATTTTACTATTTAATTATTCGACTCAATCCAATGTAGGTTAATCTTTAAAACCTAATTATTATAGCTATTGAAACATTTATTTCTACTCATTCTTTTACATCGAACAAAAATGCCTTTAGATTGACATGTGTTTAATAACTACTTATGATGGAAACTTAAGCTTCTTTTTATTAATCTTTTATAAGGTTTTCAACTTTCAATTTCAACTTCGAATAAATTATATTAATAATTGAATTAAATTAATAAATTTTTGCTTTTTTTATTTATTATTCTTTTAGTATAGCAACATTATGATTTGAAATATATTGCTAATAGTTTAAGTAGATTGAAGCCAATATAATGAAGACACTGATATAAAGTATTTGATTTTTTCTGGCAAAACGCGATAAGGTATACAAGTAACAGAGGCTTGTCTGCTATTTTGACACGCCTTTATTAAATAGATACCATATATATTGACAGAATATTTTATAAGGTTAACAGATATTTATTTATTAATGAAGACTGCAGAAATATATAGTTCTATGTTAACGATCTAAATTTCAAATTTTAAACGAATACGAAAATATTTATTTAAATTTTATGTAAATACGAAAAATATCAAAACATAAAATAACAAGTCATTCATATATAATCTTTCACATAATTATGAAAATTAGCTATTATTTGGACTATAAGATAATAGTCGCTTCAATTACGCATAACAAAAATAAAACAAAATGTTTTTTATTAACAAAAAAACTACACAAGCAAAGTTATACTCACCATGATCAACTGTGTTTTAATTGTAAATTAATAGTCCTTTATACCGGTAATAAATGCATATTCCGTTGACTTTATATTATAGAATTTTTTCAGAATATTTTAATAATTTATAAAATGTATTTGTTCCATATCAAACATATTTTGTCTTTTATAAGACGATATGTTACGTACTTAATTTTTTTAATTATGACATGGTATTTTAGTATAGTTATAAATAATTTTTAATACATATAAATTTTAAGTTAGAATTTCTAAATTCTTATTATAGATTTTAAAATAATTAATCCAAATATGTCAGAATCTTTAAAAAACGTGTAGCGAAGTAAAAGTTAAGATAAATGTGAATAGAAAATTATAGATTATAATTAAAAAAGTTTTTGTGCATATATTTTAACTTATAAATTGTACAAATCAATATTTACTATAATAATAATAATACCAGGAGATCTGCTTGAAAGTCCTAAATAATACATAAGCATACAAGTGACTTTTTTGAGTCCTAAAATAAGTATTGTATGTACATGATCTTAAATATTACACTCAACATCACAAGTTATACTTGAATATGTACTTCTAACGCTGATCTCTTCCTTTTGACATATAACAAAATAACTTGAAATAATAACTCGAAATGCTTTTAAAGAAACTAAAGCATTTAAAGATAAGTTTAGAAAATTATAGAAGTTTGATTTATGAAAGTACAAAATAAACAATCATAAATAATAGCATAAAAGAAAATACTGGTTTTTTAATGACTTTTGCGCTGCTCGTACTTGCGATAAAACTGGATTGGAACAAAAGAAGAATATTAAAGTTAAATAGATGCAAGTGTTTAAATATTTGGTATTGAGTTATATATATATAAAAGTTTTATGAAAATAGTATGTGGTTTATAGCAGAAATTCTTTATTCGTGTGACAATCATGCATAATCGTTTCATTTAATTCAGTTATGTAGATGATGTTGATACTTGTAAATACGTAGATCAGGAATACTCCAAATGAAGCTCTTTCGTCTCATAGTATCTAAAGAAACTGGTTGATAATTTAAAGTAAAATTTGGAGATCATAATTATCGTACTACTATGTCAAGACTATTTTTAGTTTCGTATATTTCTTTTGAGAGTCAAGACTAAATTTAACCACATTTATCATGTCTTTGTTGGCAATTCGATTTCGATAAAGGATTGTGATTTGTGAAAAACAAATGGAGAAAAAACACCTTATTATCAACTACTATTTTTAAAAAAGCAAAATATCAAAGAAAATTAAAGCCCAGCTGAATAAATACGGCGAGTTTGTTTCGTTGATTAAAATGATTTACAAGTGATTTGACCATTTTTACAATAACTTTATGAGTACAAATACTAAACGTTTTTGATGACCTATTGATGTCACAACTGCTGATACTATTTAAAAAGTTCAGCATATGACGATAAAATACATAAGATTAATAGTATGTGAGATTGATAAGATATTAGATATTACAAGTCACAGGTTATACAATATTTTACGCTTATATTTAATGCCGCGTTTTCTCAAAATCATGGGAAAGTTAAACTTAACTAACACAATTCTACATTATAATAATTCCAAAGAATTTTTGCATTCTTTTATTAAATATTCATAAAATTTATTTATATCGCGTCAAAATTAAAACAAAAAGTATTTAAAATATATAAATGACGTTAGAAAGGGACTAAAAAATATACCATTTATGCCAGTACCAATGACAATAGTTTGTATTTTTTTAATATTCTTACTAAAACTTTTATTAACTTTAAAAAAAAATACAAAAATGACATTTATCAAAATTAATGTAGCTTTGCCAAATTAGTAACAAGACACTACAACAAAAACATTCATCTTCAGTCATTATGAATGGTAAATGAAGATTTGTTCACTAAATATGTTTGTTATTTAAGACAATACCTCACAAAAAGTTTCTATAATTGAGATAAGATTCTACTAATTATGCTATAAAATCCTTATACGTCGATTGTACTTATCAGCCTGAATACATTTTAAAAATTATTTATTTACGTGAGTAATTGCGAGAAAAATCATATTGAATAGCGTTTCTATTTTCATTTAAACATGTAATGGGTATTATGGAACGAAATAGTGGTATTGTACATATTAATAAAATGATTATTGAATATTTTTTATCTATAAATATGACCTACTGATGAATTTATCTTAAACGCTTGATTTGATGCATAGTAGTCATAAGCAAAAGCTTTATATATATGAAAAAAGAAAAGTCGTGAAACGAATGAATATTTATGCCGAAATTGAAAAAATTCCCAAGTAATTTCTTGTTTAACCCGATGAAATTAAGCTGAATGCAAAAATATTTGTATTTTTAGTGTTAAATTCAAGTTATACGATACATTATACGATATTCTTTTGTAAATAAAAGCACTTTTTTGCAATTGATAGTTGTGCTATAACACGTTCGTATTGATATTTAAGTTTATATTTATAAATAGTGAGAATAGATTTTGCTTTCACCCTGTAAATAATTTAACATCTTCGTTTATTGTATTAATGAATAATTTATACATTGGTTTACTTAAAATTGAATATTTCAAAAAATAAAAATGCAAGATCAATAAATAATATCTTATAAATGATAAAAGTTCGATTTTAGATCTGAATTAAAGTTGACAGAGTAATTGTTATTAGTTTCTTTGCTAAGTCGATAAAAACAAAAAGATAAATAATAAAAGACTTAAAAAGTAGGTGACATTCATAAAATGTCTAAATAATAGAGAAATTCTACCTTCGTTCGACTTATGCTGATCACTAAATTTTCATAAAATAACGTTTTCATGTTAAAGTTAATGAAACACGTTTCGTGTGAACATCAACACGAACATTAATTTTATTCTTTAAAATTAATATCTTCATTTATCATGGTAGCGTATAAATTATAAGCACATGATTCATGTGAAAATAATCTTTATACGAAATTACTTATTTTATACATGCCGACTTATCTCTTGTGGCTCATCAATTTTGTGTCAATTATGGATATGAGCTGTATTTTATAAGATAGAAGATCGATAGAGAAAAGAGAAAAGGAAAAAAGAGAAAAAGAAAAGGTACGCGGAGTCAGGTTTACGGAAGTAGGCGCTATGACGTGCGCGGTGCAAAAGTAAGTCTGTATGTGGTCGCCCCCGCGCTTACAAGTACATACATGCACGATCTTACTTACCCATCCCTAGATAAAATTTTCATTTATTGCGCGCGCGCGCGTAGAAGCGAGAATGCCTAACGAATGAAAGGAGGGGAGAGAGATAGAGGCTGCGGGGTGTACTTAATCTAGTTCCACCTTCTCGCTCGCTCTTATTTGAAGGTCAAGGTTTTCCAGCTCCCCCACCGCGTGCGTCAGCAGAGGCGCGCGAAAACGCAACCCGTGGAGCGTCGGCGCGCAGATGTGCCTGACTTGAGGGCGCTCAAGTCGCGATTATGTGCAAGGGAGAGGGAGACAGGCTCGAAAGAGATAGAGAGCTGCAAGGGAGTTCCCGGTGCGCAATTGTATTTATAGCGCCGCAGCAAATCGGTCGATAGTGAGTGGATAGCGTCATTGCGCAGTCAGCGAATAGGTCCGTTCTTCTCCGCCCCCCTATCGCAGCTTTCACCCCTTACAAAGACGCCCCACTTCCGCAACTGCCCACACCACTACTGATGAACTGTCCTCGAGCTCCCTTTGTGCATGTAGCTGCAGCTTAAATGCCCTTGTGTGGGTGCCCTTTAACATCGAGCATCAAACTTGCAATAGGACAGCGGTGGTGCAGGGGTGGTGGAATACACCGACTTTTGCTTTATGGATTTATGAACACGTAAAAGAGATAAAGCCAGATTGGACTTTTTACATTATGAATGCAAACGTCGATTACTGACAAGAATTTTACAAGTCGGAATCGGAATGCCCACCGTATATAACGACAAGGCATGCGTTTTTCTTTTCATGAAAAACTAGCACGCGTTACGGTGTCATGTAGGTGTTCCGATTACCTGCAAAAATTGGAGAAATTGTAATTGTGCTGTGTTGTCAATTCCTCGACATTTTTCAACTAAAATCATTTTCATCGACTTTCTAAGTTTAGTCAATCGACATATTTTTTATTTATTCACATTTAAGTATTTCCAAGTATTTTTAACCAAAACCCTTACTTAAATCTGTTTTTTATGAACGCATTCATAACGATTGTATTGTTTTTAATAAAAGTTTTTGGATTTTTCATAAAAATGCTCCATCAAAACTGAAATTATAAATTATAAATTTGTAGATAAACTTCCCTTTAATCGTTTAAAATTAACGTAGGATCTACATATTTTTAATTATGCACCTGCCATATTGGTTCCCAAATTCATAATTTATTCTATCAAAAAATAGCTTTGTTTGTTAAGAAAAAAAATACGGAATAATTTTAATTTTAAAATATGAAGATATTAGCCAAATTGGTTTATATAAAAGATAGCACAAAGAAAACAAAAATTAGTGGTTAGATAAAAGCTGTTAAAGTTGATAAAGTACATAAAGGAGAATAAAGATTGTATAATAAATGTAGTAATCGAACAGAACTAAGGAAAGATCCTCCAATTGGCTAAAAACGATGAGTTGTCATATGTACGCAGCAGAGGGAGCGTAGAAGAGATAATAAACGCGATACGAAGAGAACAAAGAAGACTAAGAAAATGAATTGACAAAATATGGAAGAAAGAATGATGCAATGAGAGACAGAGTCAAGGATAGTTAGAAAAATGCTGATACGCAAAACGAAAACACCGGAGGGAAACGATTAAGATAATTCATATGTATTCTGAGATATATGTGTACAATAATGTAGCGTTTGAGTATTTGTTTCTATCGAAAACTGTGTAAATGTATTATCCAACAATTTTTATCAAAATAACTTTACAATTTTGAATCGTCAACTTGCAAACACACGTACGCGTAAAGTGTTTATTCGAGTTCAATTTATCCGAATTAGAAAAGTGTGCATGTCATTAGAGATTAGAAACTATTTGACATAAATAACGGTAAGCGCGTCAGGCGTCGTACACAAAATAATTGTTTCAAACATATTCTCGGAAAGTTTACGAGGCCAAGTTAGAAAGTCCTAAACTCGTGCAAACATGCACCAAAGTTTTAACGCAAATCCTCACACGCATCCATATATTAAAGTACATATATTTTCAAATCAAGAAGTAGGAACGGGAATAAGGGGCAAAAGGGCAAAGAGAAGTTAGTGAGCTTACCGGCACAGGGACAGACTCTAAAGAAGAGTCACTCAAGCATCTAATGCGCAAAAGTAAGCGACGGAGTCAGAGATAAGATAGGCGCGAGTAGAGGTACATTTAGTCCTCCTCATTGATCCTCGGGCGCAGCAGATTCATCTGGTTCTGTGTATGATTTCGCGTATCCTCCTTAACTTGCAAATTTAAGAAGAACGCCGAACGGTAAAAATACGAGCTAACCTTTTAAAAGTGAACCGATGGTCAAGGTGCCTTTGTTCGACCTCGCTACAAACAAAGTCGCTCGTGTCGGCACCCTGTGTCACGGTCATGATCAGGGGCATAGAGGGAGGGAAGGGCCACTGCCGCCGTTCGATTTGTCTGTCGACACCGGGCACCTTTCTACTTGCAGAGGCACCTCTTGTACATAATCCGGCATTAAAAATGAACGGAGCTGAAAATGGATTTCAAGCACAGGTCATTTGTTTCCATTAAAATCGTTTTCTTGAGCAATAGTTCAATTGTTTCTCTAATTTCAATGATTATTTACGGTTTGACGAATTAAATTTCCTTATAAACGTGAAAAATAACCCTCTGAAGATTATATAAAGCTTTGCAAAAATAGAAGCTCATTATTTGTAAATAATACACGATTATGCATACATACATATAATAATGCATTATTTTATCTTTATGTAATTTGTTTTTAAACGCGCTAATCTTTGGATTATTTACAAATGATATGAAAATAATACAACTTTTTTGTATTGCCAATTTCTAAAGTAATATTCCACAGTGGTAAAATTTTATTTTAAACGTACTGTGTTACTAATTTCTATTATCATTTTCTTATTAAGAAAATAATAAATTTAAATGTTATAAATTTAATAAATTTAGTGAATTTTAATTTATTTTTTCAATTAACGTAGATGAATACAGTTAGACCTTATTTTTTTAATTAAAAATTTGCATCTTAACTTATTCACAATAGTTCGAAAGAAAATGGATTTCTACAAGACTGATGGAATAATAAGTTTTTCTGCGGAATTCTGTGCTGGGCAAAAGAGATGGTAAAAGAGAAAAGATGACGTGCTGTGTTAGATGGAGTAGGAAATGGAATGTCGGAATGTTGAAGTCAGTTATTTCCTTTTAAAGGCTTATAAGAATTTTTAAGTAAAAAATGTTTTGCAGTAAGCAGCATTATATATTCTCAAATTAATAAAATTTCAAAAGTTGCAATGATTTCGTTAATATAAATATTAGCTTTATTTCTAATCAATTGCATCTATAAAAAAGGAATTTAAGTGAAAAATGGCAACACAAAGTTAATAATCCTATTTTTCATTAATAAAAAAATTCAAGGAAAAAATATGGCTTACATGGCGTAAAAAAGCATATGAAATTTTAGAAAATTAGTCTAGTCACTTTTAAGAAATCGCGCTGACACAGTTTGAAGATTATTGTGAGAAAATTTCGTTGTTCAAAATTTTGAAAGATCTTAAATTTACATAAATTATTGATAAAAACTAGTTTTATATAAGTTCTTATAAATCGGAGATTTTTTAAAATTTACTAAAAATTCGATTTACTAAAAATTTCAGTAAAATTCTTGAAGAAAATACTATTTTTAAATAATTGATTTTATCAAATGTCTAAATAATTTTAACTCTGTAGAGGTTATTATTTTTACAATGTATAAACTATTTTTTAATTATCAAAAATATTTACTTTTATTGATATAATAAAAAATCTTTTATTCGATAATACCATAAATATTACCAATTTAAAATTAATAATTTATTGCAATTATTAATATTCAATCAAATTATTTAATCTTTTCGAATTCAAAAATGAATGTTTTATGATGAATTTAAAATAACAATATTCTAATAGAATGATAATGTACGTTTTTATAAATTAAAATTGTTGAAAAATTATTTATTCTCAACGAATAATTAATAATGATTTTAATTGAATGCTAATAAAAAATTTATATACATTTTTAATACAAGAGATATTTTATAAAAAATAAAATTCAAATAATAGAATTTGATTGTTGAAAGGTTTTAAAAATAAACTGTTATATTATTATACTGTTAAAAACAAAAAAATTCTTTATTTACTTATAATATTATATAGATAAGCTCACAAATGTGTAAATAAACGAATTATAACTTATATATTATAAAATTTAAAATTTGAAATTCAACTGCATAAAAATACAATTTTTATTTTCCATAAAGATTTGTAAGAAAATTTTCATTTTTTACATTACTATTTATAAAGAATATAATTTGAGAAAATGAAATATTAAAAGTATGAAACATTGTTATATTTATTATATTTTCTCAAATGTATTAAAATTTAATTTTTGAAAACTGAATACGTTAAATTTAATTAAAGTCGTAGACATCTATCAAGATAATAGATAAGAATCTGCTATTTATTAATAATAAATAGTAAAGGCAGCAATTAAAATTACTAACCATTTTTTATAAAAAATGTTTATAAAAAAATTATTAATTGAACTAGGGAAGATCATTGCATTAAAAGATTAATTTCATTAATTTTAATTCTACTTTTGAAAATAAAAGCTAAATGCATCAATGTAAAATGTCTTTTCTTCTCTACATCAGACTTTAAAAAGAAATATGTTAATATTGGTTGTATAATTATATAACTTCATTATCCGTTAAAAACTGACTTAAAGAACCTAATTTAATTTTAAAAAAATAGTTGAAGAAAGAGCATGTATTTTAGTAGATCAATACAGATTAACTACTAACTTAATAGAAAATAAAAATAAGCGAAATATAACTAAAACATCAGCTTGCATAAGAGGTTCGTAAATGTTTTTTCGCTTCTCCAGAATGAAGACGTAGGAATGCTATTATTTATTATTTATATTATTTTCTCTATATCATAAAAATTTTTGGAAATATTTTGTTTTTCATTTTGAAAAAAAGTATATGATATTCAAACTGATTTTGATAATTATAGGCTGCAATCATAAAAATGTAAATTTTACCGTCTGAAATAAGATTTTTTATTTTGGAATATTATTTTTAAAAAATAACCGAGGATGTTAGTAAATCAAATAAAGATTTAAGAGTTATATTGTTATGAAACTTTGGAAATTCAAACAATCTTTGAGCATAACAACTTATTTTATTTCGTCTAAACTTGAATTATTCGATACGTGCCTGTTTTATTGTATTTTTATGACGACTATAAAATGGGTGTACACTATACATATATATTAATTGGATATAACTCATGAAAAACGACTTTTAAAAAAATTCTTTCATTAATTTCATCTTAAAGAAAAAAATGATTTTTGTAAAAGTTTCAATACATGATCCTAATTATCATCCATTTTATTGACAGAATTTTAATAAATTAATATTTAAATGAAAATAATAATCAAGAAAATATACTAAAAAAATTTATAAACTGATCATAATAAATGGTTGTATTTATTCATTCATTACAATTATATATTTGTTACTGTAAATTTTATTCATAAAAATTTCTTTCTTCGAAAAAAGTATAATTATAGATAATCCATCTGTATTCACGTGAAATAATATTCTAATTAAGTTTATCGGCAATTTCATAACAAGCATCAGACTAAAAGAATGCAGACCTTTTACTGAAACATAATAAAATATCTTCTCGCTTTACAAATTTGACAACCGGAAACTGCCTTCTCTTAAACTTTCAACACCTCGGTCGCCTTCTTTACATCATACGCTCCACTTTCCTTTTTTCCCTGTTTTATTGTAACGTATGTGCATCATTGTCGTTCCACTTGGTGAACTGGTTCGTTCCCGTGACCTTGGAAAATAAGTAAGGTTGACGGGCAAATTCAATCTCCCTCTACTTGCTAAGAACTGCATGCTATAGATGCGGATTACATTTCCATCGCTGTATCTCCTTGCTGTTGTTTCTCCCCACATGTAAAAAATTAGAAGTCGTAATTCTAGATTCGATCATTCATATAACACATATTTCGGTAATTTGATCCGTAAATTGGTTTCTTACGAAAGTGGAACGAAGAAGGATGAGTAGATTGATAGATCACACTGTTCTGCTTCGTACAATCTGCATATGATTTTTGTTCTTTCAAGGATGTTAGTCATGTTTTCAAAATAATACTCTTAAAAGTTTCACTTTTTTTATGCAGAAGTTGCATAATTATGATCTTAATAATTCACAAAATATCGCCATTTACATATTTAATTATTTTTAAGAAGATTTTTTACTTAGAAGAATATTTATTTGAATGGGTCTGTCTCGGCCATAAATTTCACGATAATTAACATTGTATTTTACTATACGACAACGTTTAAATTATTTACCGATTATAGTATTGTATAAGTAGGTATTATATAATCTCAATCGATAATCTTATACTAATAAGATATAAAGACCCAAAAGGATGTAGAGAAATTGCACGTTAAAAGTAGTTTTGTAAAAAAATTTTTGACATTATTATTATTATTATTATTTAATTAAAAATGAAAAATATTAAATAAAAGTTGCTTCTAATAATTTTATAAATTGATCTTTGTACTTCTTATTATACAAAATCTTGGAAACCAAAATTAAAAACCTGTTGTAAATTAATTCAAAATTCAAATTTTAATGAAATAAAAAAATATGTAATACAATATTGCATATTTTAATAATAATGATGATGATAATGGTAATGGTAATGGTAATTATAGTAAAATAAATTAAGCAAACATATTTTACATGAAAAGCTATAAAAATTAATATTATTATTCGATTGTCAATAATTTTAATTTAAAGTAAATCTACAAGTATTCTTTTGTATTAAGATGCGCGAATATTGTAGTAAGTGTAAAATTGCCTGCAATTAATATAAAATAAATGAAATGTTTAATTAAAGTTAGTTAATGTAATGAAAATTTTGTAGCACAGACTATTATTCAATATTTCAAATAAATATCAAATAACCTGCTCTAAAGTTTGAAAACTACTTACAGTATTTTTATGTATTTTATGAAAAAGATATTTATTGCATATTAAAGTCACAACGTTACCAAATCAGTTATTTTCACGACCCAACTATTTTGTGTTATAAAATGTTGGCGATAATATAATAATATCCTCGATATTGCTTAAATTCAAAATTAAATAAAGAACTAATAATATTCAAAATATAATTTTTACGTTAAACAACAATAAATTTTAATATAATAACTTTATGTTTTGCTTTACTACTTAATTTGATATCATTAATACTTCTGCAATTTTTATTTTTGTTAAAAGACGAAATAACAAATATGCAAACAATGGTTTTAGGTAATATATTATACTGACCAAATTTTTAAAGCAAATTTTGTATTAAGATAATAAACACCAATTTAAATTAATTCTTTATGATAGAATGGCATATATTTTTTTATAATTTGTACTTCTGTATACGATACAACAAATACAATGCGTATTTTCGATCTAATATTACTTGTATTGTTTAGACTTGCAAAGCTTAATCTATAGATTACACAGATTAACCAAACATTTACAATTTTCTCTACTGTTTTATAATTGATTAGATATGAATTAATTTGCTTTGCTAAAAAAACTTGTAGAGTAATGATTTTAATTATTATCATATATTTATAAGTTGAATATGGCACAAAGATATTTATTTGTTCTGTCATAGTTACACAAAATAGTATATAAAAAGAAAAAACTGTTAAAGAAACAGGTTAAATTACGCATAAAGTATATAAAGGCCAAACTACAAGTTACTTCGCGCATTATAAATCGTGATCTGTGACCCCCATATAAAACAACACATATCGTGGTTAATCAAATAGCTTGGCAAATTTACATGCACACAAGGTTCTATCAGATTCACAGTTTTAGAGACGTTTTGAGGGCTGACATTTAAAACAATAACGGGTAAATTACAGACAAAAATAGTTGAGCCGTAATAGTTAAAAATCAGGTCTGTGTGCTTAAGTTCAAGAGAATAAATATTGCAATATGTTATGTAATTCGCACAAATGAAAAGCTAGCCAACGAAAAAATATTGAAAATATAATGTGTGCATTGGCTAAATAAAATATATTTTTTAAACTTTAAACTATAGATATTTAGCAAAAATTGCTCGATGATTTAATTATCATATAGTGTACTCGATCATTTTGGTAAATTTTGTTTGACTGACTGAGATAAAAGTTTCGTAAATTTTTCTTAAGAATTTGAGTAAATGTTACGTAAGACTTATGAAAATTAAAAAAAATTCTATTATAAAATTTTTTGCGGTGTAAAATAATTAGTGACGTGTTAAATCTAAAGAAAAATTATTTTAATTATTTATGTTATCGAAGCTATGATTTTTACTTTATTTTAATAATAATACATTTTAGTATGTCAGTATAAATAACATTGCGTCTTAATAAAAGTATTAAATTAAAAAGAAAAAAGTGTCGGTAGTTTCATTATAAAAATCGCAATGGTTTTTAAATTATTTTTCAAGTCGAATTTATGTAATAAAATCAGTTTTTAAATTTTTATTTCTTAATATAATATTTTTAAAACTTTTACGTTTTATGAATAAATTTTTTAAAGTCCTATTAAAATAAATAAATTACACGAATGTTTTTACAGATAAGAATGGTGTTATATGACAGATAGTATATTTGCATAACCTTTCAAATATTTTACGTTATGTGACAATCAACATTAAAATTTTCAGCCACATAAATATATTTGAAAAGTTTAATTTTAGATTTGCTAAATACGTAAAGTTAAATTTAACAAATAAATGTTAAAGATATTTTCATAGAAAATATGAAACGTACTTTGTACTCTGTTCAATATGTTCAAGTTCATTTTTAACGAAAAATAATTAATAAGTCACGTTCAATATTTTTTATTTGAAAAAAAATACAATTTGAAATATCATTGTAGAAATCTTTAAGTATTTAATTTTGGGTTTTCCTTGGGTAATTATGATTTTTTGGACGACGACGACTTTAATTCGCATTAACAGTGTTTGTTCGGAATATTAAAACCGTTAATTATCGGTTTACTAATTGATTACGATGAAATTTATTTATAATAGCTTACGAACGCAGAGCTCATCACAGTTGCTATTGTAAAAACAGCCAGTCTAAGCTTAATGCTTCACGACGTACGAGAAATTTTGTGCAGTGTTCTTAAAGTTTGCTCGAGCCGTACGACTGTACAACGATTAATACACGCGAATTGAAGCAGTTTGGTTGGTCGCCCGAATGCAATGACGTCAGACTACGTCGCCCCAGGAAGAAAATATTCATTCGCTCTTTTCTGGTAAATTATTTCATTGCTATTGTTAGTATTGTTTTCTTGACATTCGCGGATGCGGCGTTTGTTTAGAACGCTAATTTAGGGCGACAGTCAAATCCTCCATCATGTGGAGTGCCCCGTTTATTTATAACGTCTGGATGATTAGGTAAAAATTCCAGAGCTTACTAGAGTAACGAGATTATGCGAATTCGCGTTTTTACGGATACTGCGCGTTAGTTAATTTTTGAGCATTTCCAAGTTCGTTTACTCACAATTCCATTATTCTTGTTCCAGTAATCGACACTTTAATCCCAGATAGAAAGGTTTTACCTGACCGATGTAAAACATATTATTGAAATTTAATAAGCCATACTGCAGGCGTATCTCTGAAACAGCAGGCACTATAGAGAGTCAGCACAATAACGCACACGAGACGAAACAAATACATGTACGGTATTATTTTCGTACACCATCGCGCAGTGAGTCATAATCTCGCACGTAAGCGCTGATACACATACGCGGAGAGCTGGACTGGACGTGCAAATAATACACCCCAGACCGAATGGTTTTATTATCCTTATTGTTTGAATGCGCCTGTGTGGAGGCAAAAGACACGCGTATCGTAAGACTTTGTAAATTGGCGTTAAGCTCGCGCAAGCTTCTAAAATTTTCTTTGTGCTTTGTGTGTTGCAGTGATCCGATTACATTGCGAGTCCGAGTCCTTCAAAATGGATCTCATCTTGGATATCAACAGCTGGCTTTATCCACTGGAATTAGGTGAGTTGTATTATTCTTTTTTCGTGTTATCTCGATTTATTATGCAATATATCTTTGGAGTTAGCGATGAGCGCGGTTTTTGCTTAAGGAAAAATACAAGCAATTACGTGTACATACAAAAACATTCACTTGTATGCATTACGTACCGTTTATAATTAAAAATAATGATAAGGTGCAAACTTTGTAAACGCGTTTGCATAACGCAATATAAATAAAAATACTTTTATTTTTTATATAAACGTTTTTAATGAACGTATTAGTAAAGGTATTTTTTAAAGTCTATATCAGCATAAAAATGTTGTATATGTTATAAATTACCAATAATGCATGACCAACCAAACTCGTGACGCGGAAATTGATAAAAAAACTGTGGAGTATTCTTGCTGTCTAAGAGCCATATATTATAAAATTTTAATACAAAGGCATATATTCTAAAACAGCAAATTTTGCCCGCATCGTCATTTATATTTCGTAATAAGTGTATTTAAACATCCAATAATATTTAAATGCAATTATGAATGTATTATATAATTTTTTCTGCAACTCACATTAAACTAATATAATGTGTAGAATTTCTGGTACTGATTATTTTTATTAAAAAATTATGTAATATTATTCTTTTTCTAATTTTTTTAACACCGATTAAATGAAACTCTATAGACTAATATAATAAATTGGCATACTAATGGAACATAATAATATTAAGTAAATAAAAAAAGAGAATACATATTATTACATTAAAGATTCGTGACAAGCCAAGATCGAGTTTTAGCTTTTTTATTATTGTTTTGCCAACTCTTAAAAAAAAGACGATAAATTGAAAAAAAATTTCATAAAATGTAAGTTTCTATGAAAAATATTAATTTTATATTTTCATTAGTTAACAGTAGTCTTAAAATATTTCGTAATTCTTCTTTTAATTTATCTGCATTTTCTGCATCTTTTGCAAACATTAATTCAGAATTAAACAATTAATTTCCAAAAACTAATTAAAAAATTAAAGAGTCTTTTATTTTAATTTATATTAAAGCATTTCACAGAACCTTATAAAAAATAATTTGTAAAATGAAGAAATCGAATACTGTAACAAATATTCTATTTTTTTAGATGCAAATACGATATAAGTGTCTGTCCAATAGGAGAACGGTAAATTTGTTACAACCGTTCTCTTTCTTATACACTAACAAACAAACACAACTGCATTATATTTACTTCTGCAAACACATCCTTACTTTCTATCAGTTTTCTTTATCCCCTTCTATCCATATACGTATTACTTATTCTGCGTACGTCAGATAACACCAAGATTTCTACAACGTCTTAATGATTCGAAATATATTACTATACACCGAATACATTTATATTTATAAAAAAAATTTTTTTAAATTGCATGAACAACGTAAAGTGTAGAGAGAAAAGTATCTATTTGGTTAAAAAAATCAAAGCATTTGATTTTTATACTTATTATGCAGATAAATTAAAATGATTCAAAGAATTATATGATGTGTGCATTATGTACGATCGGACAAATTTCATCCTTTTTATACAAAATAGTTGTATATAAATAGTAGCTCACTTATTAAAACGTTTGTTCATTAATATTTTCGTAGATATATTAAGTAACATTAAAATGTTAATAGTGATCAGTGATAAAATTTTTTATAAAACTGATTAGAAACTGTGTTAAGTAAAAATTTATTTTGTATTGAGAATTTAAATTTTTTATGTGAAAATATAAAAATTTTTACGAACAAATTGTCTTTGCGATTGTAATAAAGAATTAAAATCATTTTAATATAAAAAAGTGTAATAAAAGTATGATTCGTATATATTAATAAAATAAATATTAAACATAAAAAAATACTAATAAAATATTCAAAAATTATATATGCATATACGCTTTTTGTATAAATATAAATTTTTTATAAATATTCCCACTAAGTAAAAGGAAATATTATATTCAAAATTAGTTATTTTATAATAAATATAAAATATTGCAATAAATGTACCTAATACAATTAAAGTTTATTAAAATATTCATCGCAATATAATATATTAAATTCTGAAATTAAAAATGATTTTTTCCAAATTCATATCTTGTTCAAATACTCGTTAATAAAAGAATCGTAACTTAGAACTGATAAATATACTCATTCATAATTTATTGACAATAATCACCACGTCACCGTTATTATCAGTTATAATCGATGCTACGAGAATAAAATTTCATGTTGGTAAGTTAGGAAAATTTCACAGCTAATTTTATATTAATTTTAGCGGGAATTAACGATACATAGAATTAATGATGCTTTTTAATGTTTAAGGGAAATAATACTGCTATAAAAGATCCTAACTTCATAAATAACTTTTTCTAAAATACTAAAATAATTAAATTATAATTTATTTTTTATTGTATTAACTTCTTTAATTTTGAATAGATATACATTATATTATAAACTTAACAATAATATTTAACCTATGTACAACAAAAGAGAAAATTATTAACTAAATAAAAAACAGAGCACTCCAGTACACTCAATTTACAATAATACATTATAAGTTTGCATTGATAATATTATACGATAAGACAAGGAATTTATAAAAATTGAATTTAGAAAAAAACAATTATTTGTAAAAAAATGTTGTTTTAACTTTAAAGTTGTATATAAGACTATAATCCACAATAAATTTCGTTAGCTATTAATACAATTTAAAAATATTTACAAATATAATCAAGAGTTGTCCAATAATATTTCAAATGATTCCGAGGAAGAGCTATTAAAATTTCGCATATAGCAAAATTGAAATTGCTATTTTAATGAAAATGCAAGAAGTATTTTAGGATTTTATAATATATTAAAATGCGTATTAGAATTATGATACTATTGAAATTTAATGTTAAAATTATTTCAATTCTATTTTTAAAATTAAAAATAAGAATATAGTAAATATTTAATATTTAAAAATTTTTTACATAAAACTTTGCAATTCAAAAATTAAAAAAATTTAAAAAATGATTTTCTAATTAACAGTAAATTATATAGAAAGTTATTGTGACTAATATAATAATAAATTCTTATAAAATTGTGATATAATTTTATTTTCAATAAACATCTCAGAAAAATTGAATTATAAGTATAGTTACGTATTGAATTCGATTATTTAAATCTAAATTTTTGTTCCATCATTGATGAAATCCTTTAACTGACCTGTAATTTTTGAAGTACACTCGAATCAATCAAAGTCAATGTCCATCATTTAATTTAAGAGTGAAGTTCATATTCATTTACCGTCAACTGGTTAAGTCAAAAGTGCGACACGAGTGTATTTTTTTTTAATTCTGGAGGCATTCTAATTATTTTTTAAATTATCCATTGATAATCATAACTATTTATATGTGGCAAAATTTATCTCAATAAATTTTAAAGCTTTTATTTTTAAACCCATTTTTGTATTTTTTATTATTTGTAATGTGTCTATACAGTGTGAGACAAATTGTAATTGCACACCTGCTCATGTTTTGTAATTATTCCTTTACGTTATTGGTAACATTTTAAATATTAAGTAATATTTGATAAAAATTTCTTATACTCAATACATTTTTTAAATCCATAGTACAAAAGAAAAGACGAAAATTTTGACAATTTATGCAACACAAGCATAAAATATATTTTCGATCTGGTATAAAATATCTCGTCTATTATAAAAGTACTTAGTGGATATATGTCAATGTATATATCGAGAAATTAATATATATGGAATACGCTCATCATCCATCTTTTAATATAAATTTATGAGTGTAATTTAATGATTAAATACAAATCTCTCTATCGATATTAAGTTATATTCGCTTAACGATCATTACTACTCTCTCAAAATGTATGTACATATTTAATATTATACTTTTATCACTTCGTTTTATTTTATGAAAATACTACAATTTCATCTTTAAAACTTAGAAGCTGAATAAAATATTCATATTTCAAACAATTAATGTTTTTAAAATGTGGCTGAATTTATCTTCAAACTTACTAATAAACCAACAATATGTTAATGTATCGAATACATATATGCTTTTACTTTACACGAACGGTTAAAATTTATATGAATAATTTAATAATATCTTTAAAAAATAATTAGAAAATCAATCATTCTAATTACATTCTTATTCATTCGAACATAAATTTTTTACTCGAAAATATATTATTCATATTCAACAATACATAATTAAATATTTAAATCTACATTTTCACATATTCTTATGTTCAAATATTTATGAATACTTAGATGTTTAAAACCAAAAATGTACTAACAGTTCTATTAAATATTTTTAAATATTAATGTAAAAATTTTAGTCGTCATATTTTGTATGCAGACATTTATGTGAAATATATAATTGTTTCCCTTTTCATATTTATTCTTTTTTTATATTTACATAAATTTATCGTTGATAACTTAATTTAATAAAATATATGAAAACCGTCAGTCAATATGAAGTCCTGAAAATAATATAAATTATAATTCTATCAAATAAAATAAACAATAAAAACAAATTAGTATTTATTTTATTTTATAAAATTATTTAAATTCATTTAATACAATTTATTAAGTAATAAAATTTGATAATACTATAGTAATAAAATATTTTATATTTTATAAGCAAGTAAATAAAATTATGCAAAAATTAAGTAAGTCCATGATATAATTAGAAATAATAAAATAACAATACGTATATTTTTATACAAAATCTTTTTTTAAAATCATTTTAGCGTCCTATATGATCATTACCACTTTTTAGTAGAAAATAAGTTTATTGTTAAAGAATATACTGTTACTTAACACCAATGTAAATAAAAAAGTTTTACTTGGTAAACTTTGATACGTTTTTAATAACGAATTGTCAATGTTTAATTATCTATAAATGAAGAACTCGAAAAAATTTTTCAAAAGAGTCTTATGCATGTTCCATATTATCCATTGTAAAGGAATTTAAACTTTAGGCTTTCGAACAATAGTCATTATAAATTTAGATTAAAGTTCCAACTTGAGTTCTTTCAATTTCCCACTTATGCGTAGTTTTCTCATTGTATTAAGTTAGGTACGTGTGCTTCCTGAGGGAACTAAGAATCTAAATAGATGAAAATAGAGTCGGATAGAGCATTAAGGTAATATGCATTCGTTTTGCTTGTCTTTACAAATTCATATTTTCCTAATTTAATCCTGTATTCCGGACCAATTGGCAAGTATCGCTTATGAACTCGTACGCGCTTACATGTAATAAGCGCGAGGTGTATTATATGTAATGATTCTCCCTTCATTGGCTTCCTTAGAAAATATGCAATTAGCTACTTCTATTCCCACTTCGTATGGATGCACCCTATTTAGACATCAGCGTATTCACAGGCATACGTACACGTTAGCAATATCGATATTAAGAATTAAATTATGTGATTATAACAAAGAAACGTGGGGGGGAGGGGAGAAACAGTTTATAATGCACATTGCAAAAAGTTTTAAAGTTATAAAATTATAGATATTTCATGACTATGAAATGAGTGTTAGATTTCAATGTCAATTTATCATGATCGAATATAGCGTCACAAATTTTGCCATTATTATTTTACTCTGCATCTGTATAATTACGATAATTTTTATAGCCTACAAAAAGAGTTTGTTACAATAGTTTGTTATAAATTATTATTAAATATATTTTCAATTTAATTGAATATAAGTCATACATTTAAAAAAGTAATCTAAAAGTAATTGCAAAATTAGTCACACATTTTTTAATTCATCGAATAAAATTTTAGTTCGAAGATTATAATTGGATAATGAATAGTATAATGATTACATTAAGCTTCTTAAAATTTATAGAATATTAATATTGAAAATTTAATTAATTTTATTATATTATTAATTCTAAAGTTTTCAGTTTGTTTTTTAATAAAACTTTAAAAGTAGAAATTTGAATAATAAAAGATAACCGTTTTCAATATAGTGATCGCTGTTAATTATTTATAAGTTCTATAGATTTTTTTTACATTAAAAAACGAAATTGTTACACATTTAATACTTATGAATTGAAAATACATGTGCAGTTTTTGCTTTTTTAAGTAGCTCCTCATTTTAATTGAAACATAAAAATAAGGTGAAGTAAAACTGATAATAAATGTTATTAAGTTTATTGCTTAATTTCATTAAGAAAATCAAACACACCTGAAGAAGCTAAAAATAAATTAAAAAATTGAATTATCGTCCTTTATCGTTTTCAAAAAAGTTGAATTGAAGACTTCGACATTTTTCTACAAATATAGCAAAGCAAGAAAATTAAATATACAATGTGCGAACATTTATTATTGAAAGTGACTTTTGTAAAGATTTTTATAACTGTAACTTAAAGTTCAAGTGTCATACTTTCAGAATCCAAACTCTTCAACGCTTTATTGACAAATTATATAGAAAAAATTAGTTTTGGCTTATACATAAGTTAACACGAATAACCGTAGTGCGCACACCTGTACAGGCGAGCGTACATCCAACCATCAACCACCCACCCATCCTCGAATATGCGCACGCACACAATTCGCTTTCACCATATTTCGCTCGCCCAGGCAACCGTCGAGCACCCGTGCGAAGGTTAGACAGCCACGGATGGACTCGCTTGACTTCTCTCTCTCTCTCTCTCTACGGATAGTCTTGCGACCGCTGTATTGACGCGCGCACCGGGCTCGAGAGTGGGAGGAGAAGGAGAGCAGAGGGAGGAAGGTTGCACGGAATGACGCAATCAGCGGGGCTCTCCCACTTCGGGGCCCGAAGTGCTCGCTCCTCGTTCGCTCGCTCGCTTGGCCCTCCCCGCGACACCCGGCAAGTTCAATGCCAAGGTCATGGCGGTGCTGCCACGGGCGCCCGAGTTGCCGCGATCTTGTCCGCGGGACTCGACAGCCGTCTCTGCCTCAGCGTTGGCCGTCACGCGCGCACCACCGTTTTCCTTCCACTTTCCTTCCCTTCACGGCGCCCTGGGAAGGCACTTTCTTCTTTTTCCTCCCCCTCGTGGGTGGATTTCCCGTTTCCAACCCCTTTTTTACACCCCTATCCTAGGAACGTGGCCTTTTTACCGATGCATCTCCACGCACCCCGATTACGACCAAATCACGCACTTCCGTGGGGCACGCGAAGTCACATTTCGGGGACTCTAAGGCGCTTCTTGTCCCTGAAGATGTTAACGCTAGTAATCAGCTACGCCAATTAGACTAATCTTTTAAAATCGACTGCGAAACGTGTGCCTCCCTCCTGCTCATCCAACCCCACGTCTCCGAGGGTATAAGGAAGCAACCGACTTGGGCGGCACGATTACATACTTTTTCAACGAGCCACTGTTACATATACTCCCTTCGGAAGTCAAGGGTCGGAAAAGTGTCAGAAATGGAAATCGAGGAGAATCTACGATTGCCACTACATAGTAAAAGGTGGTCATCGCCGTCGTCGACGAAGATCAATCCAAGTGATGAGCTGGAATCGTTATTACCATGCACTCGTTATCGATGATGAGATGTTGAGTTTTTCAGCTTGACTGTGAGTAGTGAATTGCTAAACGCAAACTCTTATAGAAATTCCTATAAAAGGACTTAACCGGTTTTGGGGATGCTTTTTTCTATTACATGAAAATGTCAATGAGTGCGCTTATTTGGGTATAGAAGTATGTAGATGAGACGTTTTATTGCGAAAACGCCTGCAAATTTTGTGAGCCAATATTTTGGAAAAAACAAATTATGTAATGCTCGATCCTCGTGAAATAGAGGACTTACAATCAAACGTTTGTATTGTACACGGTAACATAATTCAGTTACGTGCGTTTAGAATTTCTTTTTTTTTAATTTACAAAATTTCCCAACTAAAATAGTCTTGGATACATTATTTCATTTTTTTTTAAAGTAATTCCTTCGCAGATTGTAAGTTTGTGAAATATAGAAATATTTTTTAAAAATTGTTTTGGTAAAGAAGTTGAGTGTTTTATTCATGTAAAAGTAATTTGTCTTACAGAATATCTACTATACTTAAAAAATCTGAATGTAATGAATCTAGTAAATTTCGGATAGATCGATTTCAAAGATCTACAATTGGTTGTCTGGAAAGTTCCTAATATTTACTAAGCTTTTAGATAGTGGCAAGGTTGTATCTTACGTTAATGGTTCCAATGCTTGATAAATTGTAATGATTATTACAAATACTTTATTGAATTGCTTAAAATTACTAATTAATTTTTAATTGAATTTAATATAAAAATTTTACATAAATTTATGATGACATTAAAATAATATTATTTAAATGACTATATTTTAAAATTCTTGTACGTGTATTTTGATAAATTCTCAAAATTTTAAACATTACAAATAGAAATAAATTAAGCTTAAATTTTTTATTATTGTTTAAGTCAAAATATATTAATTAAGCATTCAATCTGAGTTATTCCATAACTAAAGATAAAACTAAACGTAAAAATCATTTGTGCTTTATAATCTGTATAAGACTTAATCTAATAGATCAAGTTGATAAAAAAATTAGATAAGATTAGACTGTTAAGTTTGAAAATACATCAACTCGTGAAGATTAACAATGTATAGAGTAATTTATTTGTAAATAACTGATAATATTTTAATGTTGGTTAAGGAAAGAAAAAACGTGACTACTTTTTAATTTATAAATCGCTTATACCATCTGTAATCAAAATAGAAAAATTATAGAAAACTTTGAAGATAAATTTTGAAACTATAAGATATATATTAATATCTTTAAAAATTTAATGAAAGTACGTTTTGCTCATAAAATTCATTCGGATGTTTTAGGAATATAAAATTAAATTACGATAATCTGGCAATATATCAAATTTTATGATTCTTAGAATTCATGTGAAAGCTTTTGTAAAGAATATAAGCTTCATTGATGTATAAAAAATTTGAATATTTTTCAAACATAAAACCCTTTAATTGTATAAAATTATACATAAAATGATGAGACGAAAGTAATAATTTCTGTTCGTGATTCTGCATTTTATGAAGATAAATTTTAAGAACTTGATATCTTGTGCAGAAGTAAAATCGAGTATGTTTACTAAATTAAAGTTTTTTTATTTTAGAAGTATTGAATTTAATATGTTGCCGAAGAGTAGAGCTTACGTGTTTATAAGTGTTGGTATTTACTTATTCTGTTCATATTTATTATAAAACTTGGGAGTATTTTCGTATAATATTTTTTTTTAATGTGCAACATTTCATTACTATTATAGAAAAGAACGTTATTGTAAATTTTCCATAAAAAACGAAATAATAATATAATAATGTACAACTAAAGTTAAAATTATACCTTGTTTTAAACAAAATCCCTCTTATGTACCACCGTCATATCATTTCATTGCATTATAGATGATATAAATTTGATAATTATACAAATCTCTAAAAAAATAGAAAATTTAATGAATATTTTCTTTTCTAAAGGAACATCTACTTTGGCATAAGGCAGTCGATATTATTTTCCGGTTGCTTCGTGAATATTAAAATACAATACTTTATAAGTTTTTGACTGTCATAAAACTATATCTGTCGATACGAACGCCAAGCAAAGCAACTAATGAAAAATACCGCCATAGTTTACTCGTTACAGTCAGTCATAGGCCGAGTATTAGTACTATGGACGCATTTAATATTTGATGTACACAAACGTACGTAAACACTCCTCGCTGGCCTCATACATGGATTACTAAAAGATCAATTAGTATTTGGATGTATCTGCTCTGTGAATAAAAAGATACTTTCTCATTCGCCCCTGAATAAAGCAGCGTCTCGTTAAAGTTTTGCTCCTAATTAAAAGTTTAAAATAAAGTTTGAAAAAATTGAATTCAAAAGTTAGATTCTTTGTTAATAGTTAAAACGTAATTAATCCGAAAGGCTCAGAAAATAATATAAAACTATGTATAATTTTTATTCGAATCTCTGCAAATCTTTTATACAATTCTAATGCGCTACGAGGTTACATTTTTTTAAATTAAATGTCCAGAAAAATGGACTTAATAGTGTTACCTTATTCAGTACAGTAATGTATAGAAAATAAGCATAAAATTAAAAATGCTCAGTATATGAAATTGTAATTATTTTTTTAAAAAGATAAAATATGTTGATGAATGATAATAAAAACAATTACATGCTAGATTTTTAGGAGACAATTTTATGGGACCGCGTAAAATAAATCTGCGTTCTGAAAATGACATAAATATTGTAACGCGATATTTTGTGTTATGATAGAAGAAAAAATACATAACTCCTTATCTATTTGGATTGCTGTTGATAATTTTTCTTTAAGTTTTCTCTATATGCCTTGTGTAAAAATGATTCTTACGTAATATAATGCAGATCTCAGTAGAAAAATGTTTGTACCAAGATCGTCATTTAGGCTGAGTTCAAAAGTTAAAATACATACGTTTATAATTGCACGAATAAACTTACAACTCAAAGCATTGAAAATAATTATATTGAATAATTACTCTTCTATTATTTCTTGTTTAGGACCTTCGATAAAAAGTAGGTCGAAAGACTGCTATTCGATATTGCAAAGACATAAAGTGTAAAACCAGTTAAATTTACTACGTCAGCACTCGAGTACCGATCGTTCCAACTCTTCACAATCTATCACAAAGCCATGTTACAATAAGCTCCCGAAAAAACGTATTTTTATTTAATTGATTGAAGCGTAAAGCCCTTTTTTCATGAATTAAAATAAAGATTAATTGAAGAAAATCAATAGACGGAATGTACACGTATACTTGTTTAAGTGGATCAAATACAATTAAATATGTACGGCGATGTGTTTACATTCTTTTACCTATGATAAAAAATTTAATAACATGACTTTTATTGAAATTTTAATTAATTGTAAAATAAATAGTTTATCGCATAATATAAAATAAAACTTTAGAGCGGAAACGAGTTTTAATAGCAAAGATGAGAAGTGAAAAACATAAATATTCAGCCAATTACGCGTGAAGTATATAACTACTCGTTTGATTTTTAGGAACGTTAACTTAGAACACACAGCTGACATAACAAGGTCATTCAGACCTTAAATTGGAAAATCGACCCTTTAATATGTGCGCGCGCGTTCTCGTTATTGACGCATTAAAGGCTTGATCGACTTTGCTGATTCTACGTTAAGCGAAGAAGACGAACAAGAAACAGAAGTAGAAATTTAATTGAGTTAGAAACACATTGAAATTCGAGTAATACGAGGTTACGATTCTTTTTAATTGCGTGCTTGTTTGACTGCCAATTAAAATGGTGCATCTAATACTGTGTCCATTTAGATAGAAAAGTTAGATCTACAAAAATAAGAAAGTATAATGCGTATCAGGGGCTAAACAAAGATGTTTCTCAGCTTAAATTATATATAAATTAATTTTATAAATTGAGTAAGTCGATGGAAATTAATTTCGTAGACTAAATAATTTTCGTAATTGAGAAATGCATTTATCTATCTTCGTTTATGTTATATCTGTACAAATTTTCTTGGTATCTTATCCCAAAGGTCCTTGCTGGCACATATTTATTTTTTTATCTCGGAACTTTTTCATCAACATTTATTATCATCATTTTGACATGAAAATCACGTTATAATAATTGCAATGGTTGCTAAATAAATTATTATAACTAATAGTAATTACGAAAATTGAATTTCATAAATTAAACGAAATCTACTTATTTTTTAATCGCTAATAAATAATCAGTATAGTTCGCAATGACAATGTATCATAATTATGATATAATTAAAAAAGTGTTACAAATGTGTTTATGTAAGAAATAAGTGATATTAAATAAGTAAAATTCGTTTTTCATTATTACTAGATACAATGCAATTTGGACTCAAGTCCGGATTGCCAAACAAAATTAATATTATTATTTATGCAATAAAATTTGACTCAAGAACGAGTGAATAGTTCACAAAGGTTCTAGCTTGAATTTCCTTAACAATTTTATTTAGTAATAACACAGCATTTCGATTGACGTACCTCCAATTATATTTATCGATCGATAAAACTTAGGTAATTCACCGAGTAGAATATAAATATCTACAGTGCACTAAATTTCACGTTGCAGGTGATAAATTTCGATTGGTGCTCGCAACAACACTTCGCGAAGACGGATATCCTGATGGTGGCGATTGGAATGCCGCCGAAATGGAGGGTGGATCCAGGGCGAATTCCTTCGAGTACGTGATGTCCGGTAAAGTCTACCGGATAGAGGGTGACGAAGCCAACAACGAGCCGAGTAGTCGACTGTAAGTACAAGTCGCACCATTTTTTCCCTAAATCTTATAGACTTAGCTTCTTCAGTTGCTCTTATAAAACGTGAAACAATATTTTGTTTAAAAAAGCAGTCTTATAATCTTCATATGTAATTTACGAATCCTTGTAACTTTTAAAATTTGTAAAATATCTGTTGATATGAAAGTTGTTTATGCTAGTAAATCACAAAGTAATTGACTTTCTTCTCCATTTGAACCTACTGCTCTTTTCATTTAAAAGTTTTAACATTAAATTTCGTATAAACTTAATCGTAATAAGAGCAGCCAAAGAGTGATAATTCTATAAGATTAAGAGACTACTTACGTACTTGAATAAATCCAGAAGTTAGTTTGTTTTCTTTTAAGTTACATTAATGTAAGAGTATCGAAATCATTGTGCATTTTCGCTTCATCATTCAATTCTTCTGAAAAACACAACTATTTTCTTGCAACTATCGAAATTCATTGATGAAATTTTTTGGTACAAGTGTTTTTATTATATCTGAGATCACACCTAGACCAAATAATTTATTATTTGTAGAAAACCTTAAAGAAAAAAAACCGTGTTGTGTAGAATAACTTATTATAAGTTATTGAATATTACCATTGGGATTAGTTTTTGATGATACATATCATATTTTTCAACATTAACTTTAATCATAGCTATAACTTGCTTAATAAAATACGCTCAGAATATTTTTATTGATTAATCAAGTTTTAACGTTTATCAAGAGGGAATAGATAAATATTTTCCCGTGTTAAAAAGCAAGGTATAAAACAAAAAGGCAGATGAATTTCTTTGATTTTAAATTAGAATTAGTTGAATTTCGGTTCTGCAGATAATAAATAAAAAATTTCAGAGACCGGATTGACTAGATTTTTACATAACTTGATTAGTGACAAACTATTTTTTGCAATTAAGCCCCCAAAATCGTAATAATCTGTAGTTTTTTTATACCCGTAACTGGTTCGAATTTGATTCTGCATCGTCATGTTCGGACAGCGGACGACTCGTGTCTCATGAAGTTGTATTATATATTTCAAATATTTTTAAGATGAAATGATTTTAGGTTAGTTGTATAGTCGAAGAGTCCAATTCTTAGTTGATAAAACTTTTTTTTAAAATAAAGCTTTATCATCTTAGCAAGATCATCTATTTTTAAATTATTTTTAAACAAGAAAAATTAAAATTAAAATTATAATAAAGCATAATTAGAAAAATTGCAATCGCTAATATTTTAGCCAGGTTATATTGCATTTAAATTTTAGTTTAAATTAAATAATGCATATACAAATATAACTATACGCGCGCACTTCAAAGAAAAAATTCCGTTAAATGTATTTCGATAAATCCGTTAATTGGCATCAAATAATAAAACCAATTAAACCTGGAATTGAAGTATTGCGTAAAAAACGATGGAATACCAAGAATTTTTTGAATCGTTTACTCGTAATGACTAATCATTTTTTACTGTGTCATAACAGGCAAAGTATTGAAAATTTTTTTCTTTATTAATCGTTGAAAATAATTCATCGAGATAGTATTTTTCAAAACGGAAAACCGAATTGTTCGCTGCTATAACGACTATTATCAACAGTGCACAGATGAATCCACTTTGATTGAGTCAGCCATTACCAAACTCAATTAAGCATCCCATCAATCAAGAATGATTTAACCTTTAGAACAAAGAAAAGCCCCTCGGTAATGTCACCGTCAATTTTTCCTCTTCGCCGGCGTCTCTCGGGTGGCCTCCAGCGGTACGTCAAACGTCGGCGTAACGAACCGTAGTTGCGCGTAAGCGATCGCGGAACATCATGGATTACGATGCCTCGCTCAGCCCCCGTGTATAAGCCGTAGTGGCGCCCCGTCATCCTGGCCGGGCAAGAGAGACACATAGGAAGCGGCTGCTACAGGAGCGAAACTGTGCCCCCCCCCCCGGTAAAGAGGGGCTGCGCGTGCCCGTTCTGCTACCCACATTTCCGTCATATCTCCAAGTCGCGGATCCCTCAGTCGCAGAATCTTGCCTCGCATGTACAGCCACGTCGCCTCGATTTGCAATACGTGTAATTAGAGAATCCGATTTGATCGCATTAGCCTGAGATGGGAAGGCGCGCTGCTGCCTATTCAATTAATTGGACGCTCCTCAAATATCTTTGACTTGTTTTATTTCATTTTCTTTGCTTGCTTTATTCGTTTTATTCTCCTTTGCACCACCGCCACCAGCCCGATCTCTCCCTTTATGCCTCTTATCTCGCTGAATTTTACAGGTGCACACGATCGTCATTTGTAATTAACAAGACGGTCAATTAGGATTTAATTGCGTAATGAGAACGATCCTTTTTATAATAAACCAGAGCTTACGTACGTGGTGCATTGCACACTTTATGATTCACATTGTATAAAAATTAGTTCGATTAAATCTGCTTTTTACCGAATAAATGTAAAACTTATTGTAAAGCATTGGAATACATTTTGTGAAATAAATAATTGCTAAACAACGAACCAATATTTCATTTAACGAAGAAAGATGATAGAAACTATGATAACTAGAAATCATGATAGAAACCAAAAAGTCAAGTTTTTACTAGGTTTTTCAAGTTTATAATTTTATAAAATACGAATCGTATGATATGAGTGTACAGTAGTGAAAAAATATGACATCTTTTCTAATTATCGTTTATTATACATAATAATTTAGTATAAGTGCTTATTGAGTTTTCATTTAAGATCAAAGCTTACGTAAGAAATTAGCAATCAAATTATTGTACGTAAAACATTTCCATAATTATATAAATGAACATTAAAATTCGTCAATGTAACTCTGATCCTTACCATACACTCTTAAAATTGCTGCACCCACAATCCAAATAATGTTTAAACTGAATATCTTTGTGTCAATGTTTTTACTTTTATAGTAAAGATACAATTTTTTGTACTCACATAATAAATTAAGTTCGAGTCAGTCAAATCAACTTATCATTATTACACTCAGAAAATCTATAATAACAAATCCAACATTTTGATACTAATATAAATATTTTTAAAGGAATTGGAATAAATAAATTTTCTAATATTAGGAAAAAGATATTAGATAGTAATTGCTACGATTATTTATTTTTTGTTCTATTTCACGCTCATTATGAAGACATACTTATTCAAAGCTCATACACCGCGCCCTTATTATTTATTCAAAGACTCATGAGAATAATATTGATAAACTATGTAATAGATGAAGTTACTAGATATTATCTATATTCACTCTTTGAAGAGTTGAAGAAAATGTGTGTGTGTGTGTGTATGTAAAAATATTATGAAGTTGAAACCAGTTGGGGGATATAATTTATGCGCTCTCGAATAACGATTTTATCTTTTAATTATATTTTATTGCATTTTCAACAGTATAGTATATATAGTACATACAAAGTTTGACGTTAAAATTTTATTTGAAAAAATTGATCGGTTTAAATATTAATAATGTTTCGATATAGTAGTAATATTAATAAATGTTTTTTATTCTAAATATTATTAAAATTGACGTTCAAATATAACATCGGGATAAATATTTTATTATTTACAATTTACAATTTCATTTTCTTAAGATTGCCATGACTTGACATAGAATACAATAATCATCGGAATCATTTCAATATTTGGAAATTTATAATTTACCTCTCATTAAATCTATATATATAAAATTATGAAACTATTTTTTTTTACAATAAGAAAATAAATATTAGTTTAACATATCTAATTCAATAAGACGTTGACGTGTAGTATATTACTGCACATATAAAATTAACCATCCTTATATTTTCTAAATATTTCAGCAATTTTTTATCTAATTACTTATTTTTCATGACAATCCTATTTAGATACATCGAAGCAATTTTCGTAAACATAAAAAAAACCGGTGCTATCAATGTCTCATAAAATACATGTCCACATAAAAAGACTCTTTAAGTGCTTCATGAAATTTAAGTTAGCCATATAAAGCTCGAAACCCTGTTCTTCATTTTCAGTTGCTTACAGGGTTAGTCTGACGCTTCGGGAATACCTGAATGCATCGTCGATTCATTTCGTTTTATGCGAAGATTGTGACGAATTATTTCTTGCCAGAGAATCGGTTCGTTCGACGATGATTCATCGCTGATTCACTCAATTCGATTATCTTGTTTGCATTAAATTATAAAGTGTTGCCAACCTATTTTTTCATAGAAAATAACTTATTTTTCTAAAGTAAACGTGCCTAAAATAAAAAATAACTACCCAGTTTTCCAGAATAGATGTACAGTAAATATTAAAGCACATCTAAAGTTTTGATAAATTTTGTACCAAGAACTATATGCATTCATTAATTTGATTGGAATTTTGTTGTAAACACGTTTTGCTAACTTTTTGCAAATCAAACAAAGAGATTGGATTCAAAGTCGAAATGCGTTAAGATTAATGTGCATCATTGTAAATATTGCCGTATAAACGAGGCCACAACTGCTAATCTCTTAAAATATGTAAACTTTTACATTTTTTCAGCATTCTCTGAAAATGTAAAAACCATTTTGTTGCCCGTATTAAAAAGCATTAACAGTCGAAAACAGAATAGACGTTGAATGCCAAAATTCTTAAATACACAGAATATGACATTATTATGAATAACTTCGAAATATTAAAGACTACACAAAAAATGGAGATGCCAGATCCCACAAGACAGCAAATGTTTAAAAGACGTCCCTCGCGATGTTCGTCTTTTCTCTTTTCCTCTTTTTTCGTCGGTCGATGGTGACCTGTCTCGCAAGTGTCACAACTCCAGTTATAGCTATGGTTGGGATGTCACGAAAGACGACACGTGCAGCGGCAAAATTTGGGGTGGAATGCGCGAGTGGCACCAACTGACATTTGTCAGCGGTCAGTTTTTGCGCCCAACTAGAAACTGGTATGCGAATTTTTTTACGTCTCTTCTAAGGAAAAAGTTTAGGCTCTGACCGATGAGAAGGAAAAATGAAGAGTGAGAAGCTTATGCGAGTATTTTTAGGCACAGGAAAATCATAAATAAATGCAAAGTATCGGTTAAAACGTCCTGTGTCGTGATATAAAGTATTCATCCCAAAGGGCCATAAATATACCACTGGCTCGAGGGATGTTTATGCTGCACGCATGTGCTAATAAGGCGATGTCTATATAAAAAAATATGAAGATATAAAAAAACTGACACGTGATTCGAAATCGTGAAAAACAAATATAAATGATGTTAATTTTGCTATTTTCTAATTTTCATTTTATATAAAAATAATGTTGCATACCATAAATAGAATAGATAAAGGGAATTTTATAACAGAACGCATATAAACATAAAATACATGCATAAAATAAATACAGTTGATTTTTTTAAACGTCGTCTGCTTTTAAAAATTTAGATTTCAATTTCAATTCACGACTTAAAATAATTTTTCAAATTTTTATTTAAAATATTTATTTATCGCGGCTGTTTGAAGCTTCCTTTTTTTATTTGTTTATGAAGATTTAAAGATAACGTATCCAAATCTATCAAAGTATTGAACACAAAACGTAGACTTCAGATTTGAAGAAAACACGTTTTTTAGTATTTATTCATATTAAAAAATAATGCATATTAAGCAACAATGAATACAAAGAAATTATTTCCAAATATCATTGGCAAAAACATAATAGAGGCTGTCGCAATATTTATAATCCCGCTTTACTATTGCTCGCTCGAGTCTTATTATCATGTCGAAACAGGGCCATACGTCGAACAATACGAGAATTATCATTTTGAAATGTGTTTCTAAATTAGAATGTTACGATTATTAAATATTTCCGAACCATCTTTTTGTTAAAATATAATGAAAAAGCTATGGAAACTTTTTAAATATTTTCAGTAAATCACAACTATTATTTATTGCCATCGGATTCGATAATTTCAGTGAAATATTTGACAATAAAAAGAAAGTCCACGTATCAAAACTACATCGATGACTGTGCTAAAACATTTTGTTGCTATTATGAAAACTATGCTTACTATGAAATAAACGATGTTTCTTTAGTCTTATTATATCGCTTGTTAACCATATCGTTGTACGATAATAAATTCTTATTCAGCGACGTATATGTTTCCGAAAAGTCGATATACGGGTACACTAGGAAAAGTTGGACTTTTTATTATTCGTTTTGGTTAGCCAGTTTATCAATATCCGGTGCACCGAGAAGGCAAAATTTTATTTGCTGAAAATTGTGTTGTTACTTTCAAACAGTTTGAAATAACTAATTCTATTATTTAGGCGATTAAAAATTAAAATTAAACTCGTTTTATCAAAATTGCTATTTCACGCATCACCTATTTGAGGTTTGGAAAACAGTAAACTGTGCCAAGATTTAATCGTTTACACTACACAATTCGATCAATAACTACATTTCAATGCCGAAGTTTAGAAGTTAACGTGAAATGACATTATTTAATTTTCGTAACCTGATCGCAATCAAAGATCAAACGATCTGACTTATCCTTTTTAATCTTATTTAGCTGGTAATGATTTAAGCACAAATTCAAAGCACTAATTTCTAAGTATTATGAAATAAAATACGTGACTCGACAAAGAAAGTACGTAAAAACGAGTAGAAGGACTATTTCCACACTCTAAAAAAGAACCGTCCGTCACGCGCTGGAGCTCAAAACTGTTCGCCCCTTTCCACACGGAGCCGCACGTGTGCGCACCATCAAAAGAGTATGCATACGTCGCTCGCTGCGTTCCACCTAATTGTTGGAAAGAAAAAAAGCAGAAAGACATTCGCGTTTTTAATTAAGCTTAGATTTTTCTTCCTGTGCGTTCGTCTTGAAAGGCTCTTTCAAAAAGAAAGTTAAAAATGGAACAGTGGAAAATCACGGTCCAAGTGCGGGTGAAAGAGAGAGAGAGAGAGAGAGAGAGAGAGAGCGGCCCGTTTACTCCGGCCTGTCTATATATAGACGCCGAGTCGCGAAAGACAGAGACGGAGCGAGAGTAGCACGTGTGCGCTCGTAGCTCGACCTTGAAGGCCTGGCCTTCCGTCCTTTGAGCTTCATCGATCGACGCGGCACGCGCACGCGAGAATGAATAGCGGTGCGTCCGCGGCGCCGTCGCTCTCACCCCCGCAATCGCACCCCTTCGGTCGAGTACAGCGGAAATCCAGAGGAAAGCTTACTCTCTCTCTCTCTCTCTCTCTCGAGTGCTTACGCTTATGCGGTTTCAGCTGCTGGGAAGCGCCTCGAGCACAGTCCTGTCGCCGAGAGAGGCGTCGTTTTTTCAGGAAATCGTAGTTAGTTTCGGGATATTGAGATTAGGCTCGTGTATATTAGACAGCGGAAAGGGAAAGGACATGCCTATTCAGCAAGGAAGTCGAATTTTGATTTATCGAGGTCAGAGGTAGCACTGCTGGAGATAAGGAGAGGATTTAGCAACTGATGTTCTTCGATGCTTTTTCAAAAATTTAGAGTTCAATAGAAGTCCCGATTTAGCCAGGATTCTATTGATGCTATTGACAAAAGCTTACTCGTATTGTGCTGTAAAAGAAAGCACCGAATCGGATTATTAACAATGATTGCAGTATTGCGTGTAGGAGACTCCTATGCGGCCAATTAATTGGCATTCGTCTTTTTAAAATATATATATCATGGAAATGAATCCAGCTACAGTTATGACGTTCAATGTAAAACTAATTTTATCGATTTATTAATAATTCGAACTGAAGTTTGCGAATCCCGTCAATACTTAACTTCTATTAATTGTAATGCTTTTGACTTTCCCATTGAAAGTGTATATTTTATTTATTAACGGACGTTCGACACATATGGACATGCTAAATATTTTAGAGCTGCTTTCCAGTTGCATAATTTATCGTTTCAAGTTACTTTGTGTAGAAGATAAATCTACTTTAAACTTAGCAAATGGGATTAGGTTTTTATTTTTATCGGGCAAATAATTGTATTTAAAGTAAATAGAATTTTATTCTAAAAGATTATTGAAACACTAATACAATCTATGAATAGAGAATAATATACTTTTATAGGTTTCTAAACACCAATAATAACATAAATTAGATTTTGGAAAATAACAAAAATACAGAACAAAGTGAAATAATCAAATATAAATAAAGAAATCACTATCGGTTAATACATTTACCTCAAATACACTCACGTTGAAATAATTTACGTTGCAATGGAAATTACGGCTTTACCTTCTGTTTGTAATTAGATATTTTTTAACAAACACTTTTGTAAAAATTATAGAATAGACTATTTATATCCTCAAACTTCCGTGTGTTTTTAATCAATCGGTAATTTTATTTTATTCGAACTAACACATCTGCAAAATTATTTGTTCTTAGTCGACTATTATTTTATTCGATTATTACGATATTTTAGAGGAGATATGCTTTTACGATGCTTCCTAGATAGAGATAATATTTTTTTTTCAACAATGTTGCATAATGTCCTGTTTTGATTATCTTTATATTTTTATTGGAAACTTATTTACTACACTCAAAAATCTATCGAAAAGTTAAATATACACAACAGCTTTGTAGAATATATAATTTTGCCTTTAAATTTAATAATAATTTATATAAAGCTAAGAATTGCATTATTTTAATGTAATAAAAGCTAAAGATTAAGGAAATATAAATAAAATTTAAACCTTGTTACGTCGATGGGTTCAATTATTTTTTATGTTAAACAGAATACGAGCTATTGATCGAATTATTAAACTAAAGCATATAATTGGATTTTTATGATAGGACTAGGAAACTTTTACTCGAAATACAGTATCCAATTTATCGCACTGAAATTGCAAAGTTTATTATTCATCTGAAAATTTTTAGGATATAAATTTGTGATGTTGCATTTGCGAAACAAGCTCATAATTGTACAAAAGCAGGATTAAAAAAATGTTGCAAAATTTGTCTGTATTAAAGCTAAGGCCTAAATGTACTATGATTATAAGCATCAAAGCAATGATAATAAAAAATATGGGACTCGAATTTTTTTTTCTTTTTTTTTCAAGGTATGGAAGCGAAAGCTTTGTG
The DNA here is from genome assembly GCA_018907185.1 of Platyscapa corneri. Lineage (NCBI taxonomy): Eukaryota > Metazoa > Arthropoda > Insecta > Hymenoptera > Agaonidae > Platyscapa > Platyscapa corneri. The sequence continues at coordinate 922,052 of JACCHW010000074.1, forward strand.
CAGTCTCGAGGACCACGGAAGAGGGAAACCGAGAGAAAGACACGGAGCGATATACAAACGCTTTTCATAGACACTGGTAAAGTGAAACCGAGCGAGAAACATAGATGTAGGATGCACCGCGCGTGTCGGGAACCTACAATAGCGAGCCGTGTCGGTAAGAGCGAGAAAAATTGCCATTGCGAAAGAAAGAGAGAAAATGAGGGCGAGACAAAGAGGGAGAGAAAGAAAGAGACAGGGAAAAGAGATGAGGAGACAAAGTGTGCGTTGCCAATGACGATGAATGCGGATCGCACTTGGAGAACAGGGAGCCACTCTGCGTTCACTCGGTAGATAAAGAAGCGCGTGAACACAGCTGGTGGTATCTCAGTTTTCTGAGGGCGCTGGCAACGGACGACGACCCACTGGCTAAAAAGATCACGCGAATGACGATAATTCGCTCTTTCTGCAAGAGGGCCAGAGCTTCCAAAGCCCCTTTAACTGATTGCACCGCCTTAAATTGTATTTTTGCATTTTACCGTTTGGCTTTGGCGTCTGTTGCACTAGCCCTACACTTACTGCACTTGGATGCAACAGATTTTATGTCTTTTGTGATATTGATAACGATTTTTTTATCATTGTTCATAAATTAATGTGCGTTTAGATTGCATGCAATTCAAATCACGAGATTTCGCTTGGTCGTTGGCAATACCGACTTGTGCATTCCAAGAAAGATAAAAATGTACGCAAAAATATTTGAAAATCTGAAAGTACAAATTTTGGCGATAATTAGTGTCAATCAAAATAAATATAATCTCAAATTAATATTTACAATGATGTCAACATTATGAAAATCACTCGACTTGTATTCAAACCTGTATACCGATGATTTTCAATGTTATCCAAGAATTCGATAGTTAATTTATTCTTATGGATATGCAATAATATACAGAAGTTTCTTTTCAAGACTAACAGATGGCACTCAGAAGTCACTTGAGAACGCGATGAACAATAACATTTAACGGATAAACAAACTTTTAATTTTACCTTAAAAGCATTTTAGATATATACACATAAAAATGAAAAGGTTTTCATTCCAAAAATAGTAACTTTCGTTATCCGAAAAAATAATCAACATATAAATTGCAAAGTTCGAAATAGTGATTGTCATGTTGTTCTTACGAGCTGAAAAGAATCATTTCTATATTTTTAAAAACCACTTAATTAAGAAACTTCGATCGAATGAACGAGATGTAGCAGATTGTAATATTAATATAGTGAATGGGATAATATCATCAGCTAAACAAGTGTAATTGTTAATTAACATAATAAAATTGTTATCAATAAGATGAATTTATTATATTTTTATAATTAATTAAAATATATTTCACATAATTTCCATATTTTATGCGAATAAATTACTGCAAGCGCAAAATAGTCGCTCTTCAATAGATATTATATCAAAATATGTCGATCCTACCTTAAATAAGTCACGTAATAATTTTCCTATATAATTTTAATTTAATTTTACTCGATTAATTTACCATTTATGATTAAAATTGTTATTGAAAAAATTTATGTAAATTTTAATAATTATATAAGGTTTGTTAAATACAAAGAGAACTAAAATTTTTTTCCCTCAAAATCATCACCAAGAATTGTGAAAATATGTTAAATTAATTCCTTTCTCATGCATATAATTAAGAATAATATAACGTACCTGTCCAAAATCTATTCAAATTGTAATTTTCTTGAATACATAGATAAGGAAAAACGGATTTATGTTAGATTGTGTCTACTATTTTACCCGCTACATCTCTATAAATAGTTGAAACGAGCTGGTTTAATTTAGTGTACGAATATACGATTAATGAAATTCAGTTGGATAATTCGCGAGTCTAAAGAATGAAAGTGTTTACCTGAGATAACTGAGGGGTTTTGCTGGGTTTTTCTCCAACAAGCTTTTTATTGCTCATTATAAATAAAGCATCGGATTACGAAAAAGTTATTTAAAGCTTATCCGTTCAATCCATATTTTTGTCTTTAAAATATTTGAAACAAACCACTCTATTTTTTATCGTCTATTTTCTAAAATATCAATTTTGTATTTGGAATTGTAAATGTGTTCATTGGCTTAAAAGCATCGTTAATGTTGTTGCAAATGCTTATAATTTATAACGCATTTAGTAGCTAGCTAAAATATTTTGAATTTTTTAAAAATCGAATATTCAATTCACGCCGAGTCTGCTATAAATACTTTAATTTTATAAAATATTTCGAAATTTTTATTATTAACATTATTCAAACAAATGTATCTATTGTTATGTTGTATCCAATTTTAACTTAGCGATTTAAAATACGAATTATTCGAAGGCATTTTTATTGAAATATCAAAGTAATTTATTAATTTATTAATACTTGTAGCCTGCATGTCTGTTTACTTCAAGTCAGCAAAGGCGCACATTAACGCCAGTCACATGCGACTGTACGCGAGGATCCCGCTCTCGTAATGACATCGCCATCCTCCATTTTTATTTTTGTCTTTTTCTCTTGTTCGATCGTTATCGTCGCTGCGCCTTCGATCACACCCACTTCGGAAGCGCGTCTTTCTTGGTTCGTTTGCGTACTGCGAACGTATAAAAGGAAAAAAGACGGAATACAGATAGAAAGGATGGAGCCACTAGTCTTTTCCGGCTTATCCGTTGAAAGACAAAGTAAAGTCATGAATCTCTTATATGCTCACATTCATTCTTCGTTTTTTTCTCTTAATTTTTCTGTCGTTTCAATTTGCTACACTGATTATGTAACGCTGATTGAGTTCGCAATTTTTCATTCTAGATTATCAGCAATTGATTTTTTATTATGTAATTATTTGTTTGGTCAAATTTTTATAAAATATGTAATTTGAAACGAAATAAAAATAACAATATTACATTTCAATACATACACACATGTATATATTATAATTGAATACACGATAAGCTTTCATTTTATGAAATACTTTCATAAAACAAATATCTTGATAAATAAAATATTAAATACTTATTTCAACATAAGCTAAAAAAAAAAAAAAAAATAAAATATAGAATTATTATATTTTTTAATATAAATTGAACGATTGCTCGATTCTACAGTTTAGAAAATATATGATATATGCCGTAAAGAAATTGAATCTCAATAGATTACTATAAAAAAATTCGTGTTTAAGCTGAAATCTTACAATTTTACATCAAGAAACGGAAAATACGCGAGAATACTGGATGGACGGGCACCTTTCATAATATTTTGTTACCAAATGCTCACATATAAATGTATCTCATATTTAACCGCTTTTATACAATATAACTTTAGAAACCTGTTCAATATTTTGCATAAAATTCAGAAACTAATGACCACGTTATATATCATCACTTGATGACATATCTAAGTTTCTGAATATCGAGCTCATTTATTTTACATAAATTCTATTAAAATTCTTCGAAATAACCATTTTGTAACTTTTGATTTATTTCTCTTTATATTAAAAAAACTTTAAGAACATGTTTATTGACTTTTTGATCCTTATTCTTTAATAACGTAATACTATATTTGACATTACTTCCATAAAATTAATCTCTATCAATGTTAATCATTGCGTAACTGACTTTTTGATAAAGTTGGCTTTTGTAGAAATCTGATTAAAAAATTATAATTTTTTAAACAAGAAATAGTTTTAACCTCCAAAAATTTCAGTCATTTACATATTTTAATTTAAATTATAAAAGATGAGATCTTAAAAAATTTAGGTAAGTGTAGCCATCTTTAAATTAAAAACATTTAAAATATAAATCTGAACTAAATTTTAATTAAATAAATTTATGTAATCTCAAATATCCGCATGAATTATATAGTTCAATATTAAATTTGTATTAACAATGATAATTTACTAAAATCGCATCTTTTAGACAGGAATTTTAGGCCATAATTACCGGAGCATTTAAAAGTTAATTTTGCGATTTTTAAATAACTGGAAAAATAATCATTGCTGACTCATTGTTTTTCTAAATTTTACAATTACATTATAATTTACGATGAAACTCGTTTATTTAGAGTTTTATTTTTCTGTCAATAAAATAGAATTGGTAGGAATATCAGTTTTAATAATTTCCTCCTATGGATGTTTTTGCAAAGAATAAATCGTCCCTCTGCTCTTTAATTAAAGCGACTAATACGCCGAAAACTTAAGTACTGCATATAAGACTTCGTTTTAAAATCACATTTCCGTGAAATTCGAATTGAATTTACTTCCCCTTTGCCAATATCCTTCAGCAAGCACTTCGCGCGAGAGTTGACGAGGTCATCTTTGGAAGTTGAGAATAAAGGTGTTAATACGAGGGGCGCAAAATAGGAAGAAGAGCGTCACTAACGGATATGTGGTATGAAAAAGAGGAGCAAGGAGGAGACACGTGACAGATGGCACATGAATTATTGATCGAATTGGTCGCTATCGTTCAGACGTTGACGAATATATATAGTGAACTAATTTAAGCGGGTATCGAGCTCCGAAATCCACATTGCTAGCAGGATACATGTAGCTCTGTTTACTACACAAGAGGAATTAAAACAGGCTAAATGCATACTCCTGGTACGTAGAGAAACTGTTTGCGCTGGAACTTTAGAATTAATTGCGTTTTTGTAATTGGGAGGGTCTTTTGCATTCGCACACATAATGTTATTGCAGGAAGCCTAATATCGTCGTTACTATCGACGTTTCATTTGAATAATAAACTTTCGTTTGCTATTTGGTTGCACATACACTATTACGTAAAGTATTTTTAATATAAATGCTCGAATAACAGTTTATATTAAATTTGAAAATAGTTTTGAATTCTAAATTTAAGTTATTAATTTAAATGCTATATATATATATATATATGTACATATTAAATGAATAAATTAATCAAATAGCATTCAATTTTACGACAGCAATTAAATTGTATTATTACTTCCCCAAGGATTATTTCGAAACCCTAAATAACAAAATCATCTATATAAATATAAAATAAACGTCGTTAAAAAATATATTATATTGCAAACCTTATGAAAATAACTATTTTTAGCATACATATTTAAGCGAATGGTAAAAAATATATATTAAATTAGAGGTATATTATTAATATTAAATAATTAAATAATAAATAAATAATAAAAAATTAAATAATTCAAATCTTTCTTTTGAATGTGCAAATAGAGCTTAATTAGTTTCTTACTACATAATAACAATAATAGAATTTATCAAATTGGTATGAAATGTTAATTAACATGAAAACATTTTCGTTTGTGTAACAAGGTTTGATAAGAAAATTGAAATCTTTAAACAAAGGTAAACACTGCCATAGCATTATTATATAACGATGAACTAAATATGTGTTAAATAGCAATGCGAATTCGGTATATTATCCTTGGCGTAAGAGGAAAGTGTACTTCTCTTCATCAACGGTTGGTAAAAGGGATCTCATTCGATGAGCTTACGTGCAACGTAGTCAGTAGTAGGCGCGTGCGCGCTTCACACAAGGTCACCTCCCAGCTGTCAAAATCAGCTGACGCGCGCGCGACGATCAATCAGCTGATGCACTCGCAGAAAGTTGCGCGCGTTCTACTATTACTGCTTTCTAGCTTTCGTATTACTTTAGTTGTTTATCGATGGAAAAATGTCTTTCAACATCTTAAAAAAAGTCAGATTAAATTAAACATGCAATATTATTTATGATTATATGGAAGTTGAAAGAATATATTTTCAAATTTTGCATCTTGACAGGTTTACTTTATTTATAAATATTTTTTATTTAGTTAGCGCTTAATTAATTTGCACTACCTAATTTCTATATTAGTTTCTTCAATGACTACTACAGAGATTAATATAAATCGTAATAATTATATATTCCATCACATCGTCTACATTACCGATACAAGCTGAGATGTGAGTTTTATTTTCATACCATTTAACTTAAAAAATAAGTAAATACTCTATCGCGCGATCTATTTCGAGTTTCTGACGTATGTTTTAGTCGTGTTTTTCACGGTTGTGGAAATATCGGAAAATTGATTTACATCACATAAAAATATTCGGTTATAATATGTCGAGTAAAAGTGCCTTTGTTCTTTAGAAATTGAAATTCTGAGTAGTAACGGGCGAGAGTGAGTGAAAAAAACTTGTATGAACCAGGTAATTACGTCAATTCGCTCATTGTTCGGCTCAAAACTTTGTATCTATAGCACGAAAGCTATTATTCTGTAAAAAACGTAAAATTTCATTTATAAAATAAAACTATTGTAAAGGATTGTTTTAAACTGTTAAAAATTAAATTTCGACCTAAACTTTTTATTATCATAGCTTAATAGTATACAATATTAGCAAGTAATAGTTATTAATTGTAAATTTTAAAACATTAATATTAAAGAATGAAATTCACTTTATTTATATTAATTCGACAATTCTATTATCAATTGACAACATGAATAATATTATAAAAAATGTAAGAAGTTTAGAATTTTATATAGATAAATGTTATAATTATTATTCAATACGATAATCTGATTTAATTTCGTCACGTATAAAAATTTTTTGTTAATCTTCGTTTATAAATTTAAATGCGCATTTTTCAATTTACAAATTTTAGAATCTTTTAATCTTTTCAATTTAAAATAATGTCTGCTAAAAGTTTTAAAATATAAATTTTCATGCATTTCATTTTAATATTCTAAACTACTTTTAACGCAGATAAAGAACAATTGGTTTTTCTTTAACTTAACAGTCAAGATATTCTATTAATAAATATGGAATAAAATATAATTCATTGTAATGAAAATTAATTGCATGAAGAAAATGCTCGATCATCGTTTGGATAACTTGAGCCAAAGCGATTAATATTAATTAAATTACGTGCTCTACACATCCAAGAATATAAACACATAGCGCACTCGATTGATCGAATTAAGTCCGTAAAGTTAAGTTGAATTTATTGTTACACCTATTCCAGCTTTCATTGGAACATCTGCACTAGCTCCTAAAAACTCTCAAGACTTTTCCTTTTAAATAGAGCAGAAAATCGAGGAAAATTTCAAAACTATTGTGACGTCTCGTGCTAATTTTCCAAAACGATTGCGAACTAACAGGACGAGACTTGTCGTGCATTCTTTTCGATGCTTGCGAGCACTGCTTGTATTTAAACAATTTTGCGACGCGGAAAATTCAGCAGTTACGGCCAAAAGAAAATGGCCGCGGTGCCGCTTACGTAAAAGCGGCTTCGGATGGTAGGTAGCAAATTGCAGTATGCATTTTTGGCAACTCGCGGTGAAAATAGGCACTGCTCGTGTGTCCTAGAGCGCGTTTTCTTCTCGCCTTTCCTGCTCCCAACATTTCTTCGTTTTACTTCGTAATCGAGGCTCGCTTTCTATTATTAACCAGACCCAGCGCTTTATCTCGTTTCACGTACTATACTTCGATATTCTTTTTTTGGATTATTAAGGTACTCGCTCCGTATCTCCGTCAATATTTTCAGAGCGGACCTGTCACTCCGAGGGCGGGAGTGGAGTAAAGGTTGATTAACATCGTTAAATATATTTCATTGGCTGCAGTTACGTAATTTATCGTTTGCCGAACGAATCCTTACAAATTTTCGACGACACAAGCAACGTCTCACGTATCTTTTGAAACTGACAGTAACCAGTACTCGCAATTTATTTACTGATGTTTTAGATCGTTTGCATCTGTTGTAAGCCAGAATTCGATAAGAGCCAATAATGGAATTGTCAGCATTTGATTAGTGCCGATTTTATTTATCTACAATAGCAAGACTAATTAACTGACTCGGATAAAATCATAAACTTTGATTATTCGTATCGACTCGGAGAGAGACGACCACATGCGTAATTCTTCATTTTAATTGGAATTTCTTAGCGTGTTAAAATAGATGTCTTCAACGTGTGCAGTATACTAGTTAAAATTAAGTAATTAAGTAATTTAAAGCTGCTCGGCCAACATTGACTTTTATAGGTACATTTATGTTGCGATTATAATGGCGACTGCGGATGTCGGAGGCTACGAATCATTTCTACGAATGACAAGGAATTTATCTTTTTAAACCGAAGCAACCAGACGAATATAAGACACAGAAGACAACTAATTATCACTATACATCGTTTAATACGACAATACGAACATACAATAATGATTGTCGAAATAAATAATAAGCACAATTTACGTTTTGATTTACATCTGACGAAACATTCGTATTAAACCTTAAGCTTCTCATCAAAGGCTCGTACGCAAATCTTTCTTACCGCAACGAAACGAGTCTCAGGCGCCGCCGATTCGTAAACCCGTTTCGCCGTGTAATGTACCTTTTACGATCCGATTAAATGATTTCGCGACAGAGAACCGCCTCGTGTCGGAGTTCGCGATCGCATTTGGTGTAGGCAACGAGCAAGAGTCTGCTTACGCGGGCGCGGGTCCGAAGGGACGTCATTAACGCGAGTGAAAAAGAGCTTGGAGGCCGAGCAGTTGGATCGATCGGCGGCGATAGGTAGGCTGGGCGGAAAAGTGGTCGCTGGTACGCGGCGCCGGAAGCAAAAGCTCCCGCGATCCGTCACACTGGAGGTGCGCCAGGCGATGCGTAAGTAGAGGCCGTGTGTGCCAGCCTTGTACTCTGCAGCCGCGGGGGGCTTGCATTATTATTTCCAGCAACGCGCTCCGGCGGCGTGGGATAAGAGGCAGAGGAGAAACCGGGGCGAGCGCGCCGTCGCCGTGACATAACAGCACTCGTTACGCAACGGGCGGAGATGGGAGAGGAGAGCTTTTCCTTGGACTGCTGCAGCTGATGGTGATTTCTCCCTCCCCTCAGCCCGCCCCTCTTGAGAGTTTTTCTTTGGAGTTGGTAAGGCGCGCGCGCCCGAGTGTGTTTTCGCTCCTCGCGATAACGCGCCTCGGTTTTAAGGTTTTACTCGGCCTTACTCACCGTTGGTGCTAGAGCTTTTATCTCTAGGAGCGGATAATGACGATAATTAAGAAGGCTTATTTATATCAGGCACGCGCGCATTTTAACTTTGCAAAGCCCCACTTTGAATTCGCCAGCGCCGTCTTAATTTGGCTTAAGCGGCGTTTTCAATAAAAGCTTACTTCCTCTAATGCGGCTTGGAAAATTCGATCGCAAAGCATTTTAGGGAAGCCATATTTTTAACTTCTTTTTACGAAGTATACGGGTTTTTTCCTGAAACTGAATCCCTCTCGATTATGAAGCACACACGGACACATTCTTCGCTAAGTATTATTAATCCTCGAAACGAATTTTAATAACTTCAAGCAAAATTTGAGAACTAAATTGAATTCTCCTACTTCGCGTATTCTTGTGCATTTCGTTATTTAACCGATTCGTGTATCAAACGTTCGACTATATTAAAGTCCTAACAGGCAGAAATTGGTATTTTTCAAATAAAAATACGCGACCCCACGTAGATAACATTAGCTAGCGTTCGTCACCGCATTGTCAGTCTCGTACAAGATCGGATATCTTCGGACTACGCGTCCACCGTGCGAGCGAAATCCTCGAGTGCGAAACAAATGTCCGCGAGTATCTATCGCCTCGTCGTTACAGCCTCTTGGGCGGCTGTAATGTGAAAAAGAAAAAAGCGCGGCTCGGCGCAGCTCTGCAATATTCTCGCTCATTGTTGCACGCAGATCTTTTTCTTCACGCGCAACGTCGTTCGAAAATTCGCGGCGCGGCTTCCGGCAATTTGTCACCCAATGGTACACGCCTGCGTGCACGTGCGCGCGTGTCGTAATCGATGCCACGATCTCTCATTTTATTCGCGCGATAATGAGAACTGCTATATGGCCAATGCAACAAATGACAGACAACTTTTTCGGGTATCCAAGCGTAAAGGGGAAAATTCATTCTTTCTTAAGCAAACAATTGCCGACCACTACTCGCAAAACAGATATTTAATTAAAATCAATGCTTAGTCATATAAAAATTTCGTTAATATTCCATTTGTTTTTTGGCTTGTATTAGTCAAGCGTTCTGTTACTATCGTATTTCTTAAAATTGAGGATTGTTGGAAAAAATAATTACATTAACACGCTAGTTGCTAATATTATATTTTCTTTACGCTACTGACCAATTAATATGATAAGCTTTAAATTGAATTTTTTATATCGAATATAAGTAAAAAAAAAATATTCTAATCAATTGGACTTTAATTAAGACAGACGACAGATGTATTTTCAAAAATTTTAGTGCTCGAGCTTGAATATATAAAATTATTAAGCTTTTGTATATAATAATTTTCATTGCTATGATTTTTATATTTATGTTATTTAAAAAAAGGCATTTATCTGATTAGATACTGGAAGTAATCTGTAAATATTAATGGGTAATCTAATAATGAGTTTTAAGTTATGACGATACAAGTTCTTTGCAATACTTTTAATGAAAACACGCGAATGAATCCTGTAATTCATATAAACAAAGTAGCCATCGTTACATCAAAGTTCGCATTTATTAAATTAAGAATGTTGTATTCGGTAGAATATTGAGAAAGCGTTTACTCAAAATTTGCAAGTATTCATTAAAATTGAAAAAAAAGCTGAAAAAAAATTGTGAAAATTTTTACGCCGATGCATTTTTCAGCGACAAACGTACGTAGTAAAGAAAAGTCTAAGCTAATGTGCTACATAAATTAGAAAAGTTTAAAGGCGCACTTCGATACAGACTCTATGCAAACAAGAACAAGAAATAAAATGTTAAATTCAATGGCATTACGTATTGCAAATACACGTATACTTGTTGTAAGTCGCTTCAAAGGCACTAACCACTTAAAATTTTCTCATTAAAATCCAATCTACGACCTTCTTTAACTTTTTGATATTGCAGCAACCGCGAGTGCTTATCATTTTCAATTTAATGAAAAAATGTTTCTCCTAATTTTCACGCATTTGAAACTCGAATGAACGTCGAGCGATTATTTGTTTGTTAAAAGTTCTACGATCTATTTGCTTTATCAAAGAAAAACACGAATAAAGAAGTCAGTGTTACAAAGCACTTGTTTTTTAAAGTTGATGTAGATATACGAAGCATTGCTAAATGAATGTTTGCTTGAGAGGAGCAAAACATCACGATTCTCACGCATTCTTTACACAACTATGTAGCACATACATTGTAGAAAAATAAGAAGCTAAATACCAGTCACAGTTTATATTCTAAATAGATTTCTTCACCTGCTAAGGCGTTTTCAAGGAAATGAATGAGTGCAAAGTGCGCGCGTTAGAATTAACCGACTAAAGCGAATTAAGTATGCCAAAAGATATGTGAATGACGTAACTCTCTGCGATCCAGCCTAGCGCGTAACATAATCCCGTTAAAACGCGCAATGCGATTCAGGCCTGTGCAGCGAAACCTACATAAAAGCACGAGTTGAGCCAACGATGAGTAAAGATTAAATCTCGCCTGCGGCCCGGCCTCGGAAAATTGATTTGTCGAACTCGCGCGCACGAGGAGAAGAGATGCTGGGAAACGCAGCGGCAAGGCGCATCTGTATCGCGCATCTGGTTATTCATTCAGCATCCGCAGGAGACACACGCGGCTAATTTAATAAAGGCGCGCCTCGTATATTAGCGTCGGATGCAACCCCTGTTCCCGATTATAACTATCCTCTTTAGGAGTCCGAATGACGAGGACAGCCGAGCGATCCGAAGGCGATTTTCGTTCGCTTTGTAATTCTCTAGTTCAGTCCGTATCAGTCGCCCGAAAACGCTTTTCGGGAGCCGCGTCTTGTGGTATTTTCGGAAACGAGATGAGAAAACTCGTCTTATGTACACGCGTATATATAGATTTTTGCTACATTAATAATACAGCGGCGGAATCGGAATTCCACGTGTGAGCGTCACACGCTTATCACTACTACTAGAACACGAAGAAGAGACAGGCGAAAATTGGCTTACTATTAAAATTGACCAGAATGTCAATAAATGGATAATATACGTGTCTGACGCTTATCGTTTCGCTAAATTACCATATCGTTGATTAATTTATTCGAATTTTAAGTTTATTTTAAATATTCCTTTCTTCTGTCAACACGAATGAATCAATTGTTATCTCTGCGGAATTTTAAATAAAATTCAAACCGTTTCGTTTGCTCCGGCAGTAATTTCGTTGGCCCGATAGATTAATTTTTGATACGTCAAGAGAAAAGAAATGGCCAGGCCGTTGAATAATTAATTAAACTTAGCAAAAAGGCATTCAAACAACTGCGCGTATATCAGCAAATATGTTTTCAGTTGTACTTTTTCGCGTGCACATCTCTTTGGCGTGCGACATTTATACGAATATTATTTCTTTAAAGCTTTAAAATAAGTTGGTGTAAAAGATTTTAGATTGCGAATGATTTTATCGAATTTATTGAATCTGTCTTAATTTTTTATTAAAGTACTTTTACGAACCAGTTCTTTTCAATAAAATTTTAACCCATTTACGAAAGCCTATTATTATTATTATTATTGTCTTGCCAGCAAGTGTGCCCTTTTCTTATCCTTCATGAATGACGATCTCGTGAACGTATGAATTTAATCTTATCTGCATAAAACTCGAAAACCTGACTCGAATGTCGAGAAAAATACAAAATTTCAAAACATAGTCTATTAGAAACGTAAGCTTGCACGACTATTTATTAAAAGAATAAGAGTTTTCAAGAAAAAACGAAGAAGGTGTGGCAAATCTCGCGTCGACTGCTTCTCGAGTAATAACGTCTTTGCGCGTCAAGGCAATTATGCGAAATCGATCTAAGCCTGCAATCCTTCTTCCACCTAGAAAGGGATAAGTGCCGCAATGCAAACAAAAGCAATTTAATCGAACGTTTCAGCATTAACGTAGAAAAGAGATTTGTTTTCAAAAATGAAATTTCTGAACTTACGTAGTGCTCGACGTACCTTACCTTTGGAGTCTTACGAAAATACTTCAAACATCAATATTTTCAAGTGCTGTTTGATTCTACAATTTTACTGCATACAAATGATCGCTACAAGAATTATATTTGCGTAGCTAGTCCGGAGACAATACAATTTATAATCGAATCTGTGTGCATATCGTGATCAAGAAACTTCATTTTTTAGCTTTCACTTTGTAAATATTAAGTGTACGCACGTGCCTTCGAAAATTTTACGACGCTACATTTCTGCTACTATTATTATTAATGCGCAAGTTCTTTACTTACACAATAATAAAATTCTAATTAAGCTAACTACTTATGCTACATACGTATATTCGCATATTTGAGTGTCCACGGAAGGAATGTCATTTCCTTAAACTACGCGTTAAAGTTTAATTACAAGAGTAGCGGATCAACTCTTCGTAAAAATAATAATTTTAGTTATGAGGACATTCGAATAAATCATCAACGGTTTTAAACTCATAATTCATTCATAAAATTATCGTGGAAAAACATCTTGATTCTTGAAAAACGCTGTTTTCGTCGAACATAATTAGTTTATTGTTATTGTTGCGATCCGTCAGAGGTTGTATTAATTCACTTATTATTGATGCTATAATTTTCAAGGTCAAAATGATTTAAAGTGGGCATTAATATTGCAAAAATTCGCTGAGTATATACTTATGAGAAGTAAGCCGCTCAGCTACTGAGACAAACTTTGTTCTAAATAATCCTCCTTACGTGGAAAGAAGCTCTTCTGCAATGATTTGCATAAAAGCTCAGCATATAAAAAAGGGACGGTACAGACGAGTTGAAAGTAAATCATCGACCATCTCTCTCCTTCTCGCGTTAACCTATCGCGTAACCTTACTCTCCTTCTGTGCGAATTGTCACACGCGCAATGCCCGTGTCCCGGTGTGTGCAAAAAGCACCCGCGTTTAAATCGACGCACCTCACGCGCTCAAAACTCGCTCTACGTGCTCGCGTAATACTGCGCTGCGGACGATTCTTTGTGTTGCGTTTAAATCTGCGTGCGCGTGCGTGCATGCAAGGAGATACTTTAGGTACGTGTTGCTTCTTTGTGCGCGCATTGAGTTTACATGCAATCGTCAACGACATTATTACCGTGAACTCCCTGATCATTTACAAACGAGAATACGCGAATTAGAGTGGAATTTATGGGTGCGTCCTTTTCTGAATCACGGCATTTACTAAATTTTGTATTGACGCTGCTAGGAATTGTTTCAACTTTAAAATTGATTCTGTACCGTGGTCGCTGTTTTTAAACTCCTTTGTCGTTTAAGATATCGATAAGCATTTTTGCATTGAATCCGCGTAACATTGTAGAATTTGCATTCCGCAATTTTGTTGAAATAGTATTTTAGTTTGAATGACGTTTAACGAGTATCTTGACGAGCCAAACAGTTAATTTATGACATGAAAGCATACGAGACTTTTTATTTCGATTCGACTGAAAAATTCCTTTCCAGATAGAAAAATATTTAAAAAATTTCTTTATCTAATCGAATATAGAGTGATTTTGCATTTATGGTCAATGAGAAATTTTTACATTCAAAGAAATCATTTCCTGAATACAAATAAAGCGCTCGACGGAATTTTTGCTCAATGCAGAACTCGCAGAAGCAGAAAATCTACAATCAAGAATTGGTTATCACAAATTTTTCTCTGTAGTATGCACACAATTTGAATTTTTTTATTTCGATGGATGAACAGATTTCGCATCATCGGCTAGAGCTTTCGATTTTATCTGAAAACTCTGTTGAAGTGACAACTTTTTTGTTTCCATTATTCCACGCTACCTGGCATCGAAACTTTTTTAAAAGCGTTTAATAATTAGATATGAAAGCAGAATGCTGCTCGCGAAGAGAGTCGAATACGTGCGTACGTACTACGGACACGCAGAAATCTATAAAGCGCGTTAAATAACGTGAATTAATTCACGTACAGTAGACATAGAAAAATGGAGCGCGCACTCGCCGTAAAAAGTTGTACATTTAATGTTTATTTTCCTGAAAATCGTTTTGAGTATTGATAAATATATTAGGTAATACAAATGCAGAATGTTGCGTATTGTAGAAGGTATTTAAATTATTAGCCTTTAAAAGAAGCAATATAACAAGATTTCAAATAAGTAGAATGAGAGTTTAAGCATAATTAATGCTTGAATGCACTTGGAACAGTTGGAAAAGTCACTTTTTAATTTTATATCTTATAATACCTATATTAAATGAATTTATTTTTAAAATTGCCATGCAACTTTAAAATGCTCGAAAATACGTTTAAAGTGAGCCAGCTATTTTGACTACTTATTAAAAGCTGAATCTTACATTAATTATGTATTCGAATCAGATTCATTTTACAAAAAAAATCTTTAAAGAAATGGAAGAGGCTTACATTACTATATTAGATAATAACTCGTGCCCGCAAAGTTCCTATATTGCGTATGCAGGCGAGTAAACTGCAGATGTTTGTGTGGGTGCGTATATATATATATGTGTATTGATTCTGCAATTCATGAACTAGGTCATGGATTTTCCGTTCCCCGGGGATAAACGAGATGTTAACTTACACCATGCATCTTTAACTTGGGTAAAATTTTTCCTTAATACAACCATCTAATTATAATAACATTATATATAAATTTGTCCCAACAGCCCCAAGCAACTTTTACTCCTTCTTTCTCGTTCTTCATCCTTTCGCTTTCTTTCAACTATCTTTCTGTTTCGTAATCTCCTTACCTCTTCTCTCCCTCTCTCTCCTTCCCTCTATCTCTCTCTCTCGTTTAATCATATCTCAGCGACCTTGCTCCCTATCCCCTACTCCATTTACTTTTATTCCTTGCGTTTGTGGACCGGGAAATCGAATTGAAAAACTTTTGAGCTGTTCGAGAAAGTAATGGAACTGATTGGTTCATATGACCTTCAAGAAAAGTACATCCGTAATTAAACTGAATTTTTAAAATAGTTTTAAATAGTTAGGCTGAAATTTTGCATCGAGATAGGAAATTAAACTTTTATTTTTCACTCCAATTACTCTGCAT
Organism: Platyscapa corneri; assembly: GCA_018907185.1. Lineage (NCBI taxonomy): Eukaryota > Metazoa > Arthropoda > Insecta > Hymenoptera > Agaonidae > Platyscapa > Platyscapa corneri. The sequence goes on from JACCHW010000074.1 coordinate 938,049, forward strand.
TATTTTGCTTAATTTTGCTCAGCTCTTAGTTGATGAGAAATGATGACATACCAGCCGAATAATGAAACTATTATTCCATTCAAATAAGCGCAGGCAAAGTTAAATTGAAATATTTTAATTTAAATGTATAAATTTATAAAATATATATATACGAATCAGTTTTCGTTTTTTTTTTTTTTTTTTTTTTTTTTGACTATAATTGGCTTTTAGAAGTCTTGTTGGATAAATTATATGAAAATGCAACTGCAATATTTCAAGCAATAAAAGTTTAAAATTTTTATCTCTGAATCTGTCGAAATAAATTGCATTTAGCAATAGTCTTTCTTATCTAATTTGTCGATTCACCCTTTCATCCCTTCAGTTCGATTAAACCTCGTTTATTTAGTAGGGCCAACACGTTCATGCGAATAAAACAAAGGTGTAAAATAGTGGGCGATAAATCCACATAAAATAAAGTGTCCTTTAACTCTTGAACTCATCTCGCTCTTGTGCTCATCAACGCACGTGACCATCCATGACGCGCTTTTCCCAAGGGTGACACACTTTTCTCATCCCCCAGACTCGACCACCATGCGCGCGCTTGCGCACTCACACAAAGCCAAAGTACGAACACAGAGTAAACGTACCTGTTGGCTTTTACCTACGAATAATTATGTATTGGTTGCTCGTTCGTACGCACGTGAACTACAAAGATCAGCTACGCCTCTGTATGCATACATGCGCTTTGTCCCAGATGTTGAAAGGAAAAGAAGGAAAACCAGTTCACCTGATTCAAGGCTTCGTCGCAACTTGTCGCTGCATATACGCACTCCCCTGACTGGAGCAGAGAATGGGAGAGCCAGGATTCCGGGAAAAGGTCAGACCGACCTACGCTGGAAATTGGGGCAAAGCCTTCGCCTACCCCTGGTGCCCTTCCTTTTCATCTCGGCCTCTCTCAGCATCACCCCTCTCGTGCTCCTATATACACACTTTGTCCATCCATCGCCTCTATTACTCACACGTGTATTACCCCTTCTCCGCTTGCCCTGCCTTAAGAGCTCTTTGTCTCTCGTTCGCTGCGCGGACTTGGATTGCTTTACGAATGAAGTGCGCTTAGAGAGATGGTTCCTGTTTATACGACCCGTGTCACACAATGACAAAGAATGTTTTGTGATACCTACACTTCTCAGAATAATTAGTGTCCTGATGATTGATTAGCTAATCAATTTGTTGAGCTGCTCAAACATCTTCTGGCAGGGTATTTTAGTTGAATTCATTGCAGCTGAGCGTGCGATAAAAGGTTCTTTTGTTTTACGAACGGCTCGTGAAATTAATCGCGCGATTTTTTATTTAAAGTGCAAAAATATGAATTTGTTTTTAACTCTGAATTTCATTACGGCAATTACGAATTACGATACTTGGATTAACCAATACGTGATTGTACTTCCCAATGCTTAATCTCTTGGAAGGGGTGATTTACCTAATAGCAATTCGTTCTCATTGCTTTCGTTTTCCGTAAATGTTTACGCCCGGATTTAATAAATTATAATTGGAAACATAATGGAAAATTAAATAATTAAAAAAAAGTAATTTACTGCATACGAAGAATCGTGACTTTAACTGATAATTGATAGCATCGAATAAGATAGTCTTGAAAACAATATCGGTTTTAACGAATTCTTTCGAAGAAAATAATCCTTAACAGAACCTAATTCAAGCTGAAAGAATAAGCATAATTTGGTACTTATCTGTAATTCTTACAGACGTACAGCCTCGGAAAAACGCATTCTACAGGTTGCGCATTGAATTGAGAGTCACTTCGTTGTTGGTTGAGCTTCGGGGTGTGACATTCGCGACGAAAGCCAAAGCAAGACGTTATTTTTTACCAAGTGACTTGTATCTCGGCATCCGCGTCTGTTTGTCTTAATTTTCTTCTGTATTTCTAGCCAATTTCTTTCGCTTTTGCTAAAAAAGAAAGTAGGCCGCAAGAGAGGATGGAGTGCACACGTAAATTCGTAGCCAGTTTTGTCTTCTTTTGCTGTTCACTTTTACGATCTTCAATTTGTCTCCACGAGCTTCTCAGCTACAAACTATAATTCTCCGATGCTGTTTCAGACTACCGATAATGTTATTTATACCATGCTTTTCACAAAAATGACTCCTTTCTTTTCATTCTTAAAATGCCGTTAAAGATTTTTCACGAGTTGAAATGCAGAAGGGATCAGATGCTGAAATAAGTATTTTTTCGTAGCGCGCATTATTTATAACGAAATCTTTTTAATCTTATTTTATATATTTTTTGCATTTATAATATTACGCCATTAAGCATTTGTTTTCAAGAAATGAGCAGAACATTTTTATAAAACTAATCAGTATTTTAATAATTTGAAAATTAACTCTAGTACTCGAATGTAAAATTTTTAATTTTCTTTAAATAATACAAATTTACTAGACTTTATATTACAACTGTATATTGCGTGTTTATTTATCTCGTAATACAAGTTAGTTATAGGTCTTAAAGTTATTTATAACGGCTATAAAAAGAATTTTAATTTTATGAGATTGATTTATATGTAATTTTTACTCGAGATTATTTTTTACCTTTACGTGTACTGCGTTAATATTTAATTTACTTTTATAATCGTAAAATGTCATTTACAACTGATGATCAGCTACTACAGAACCTCTTGCAGATTCTTAATGCTGTTGCTGTATCGTCAAAATAAATACTTAAACTATTTTTCAAGCGTGAAAATTTAATTTTACTTGCAGCTACCCTCGTTACAAAAATTAGATTTACTTAACATGATTTTTTAATAGTATATTTCCTCCACTCTAGCTATCCGAATCCGCGTCTTCTGCCTACAATCTATTAAAATCTAAAATTCGATTTTGTACAACATTTGAACATTTTCAAAATACGAAGAAAGTCCCAATTTAAAATTAGACCTGCATTTTACAGAAGAATAAAATCTTTAACTTTGTAAATCGCCTTTTTGGTTACATTTGCATTTTTACACGCGAAAATGCAGAAACAGATAAAAGAAAACGAGCAATCGTAAAAAAAGAAAAATAGCCCCACAGGCTCGACCTACTTACACAGCAGACGGTAACGGGAAAGCTCCACGCATTCCCATAAATGCGAAATAACATGACAAATTTCCTGCTTCGCCAAAGCTGGCCTGCACACACGTACACGACGATGGATATATACGCATGGGACGGGCCGAGCTAAAATGGAGTAACATCATAAAGGATGCACATCCTTCCTTTCCGTCCTTGTTCCCGACCACCTTGAAAACAGAGAAAGGAAACGGTCGACTCGTTCTTTCCTTCTCGTTTCCTCAGTTCCACCCCCACGCGATGCAATCTTGCGCCGCGGAAGAGAAACGGAAGAGAAAGAGCGGGAGTGAAGCTCGCGCTTGCGTAGGCGGGAATAAAAGAGAAGAAAGGGGGCTAAGGTAGGGGTGCCTCGCGCGCCACTGACGTCACTCACTCGCGCATTTCAACCATGCAGGAGATGCAAGGAGAGCGAGCGCGAGAGAAAGTTTTCGCGTGGGGCGCAAGCAGAGAGCGAACGTCGCTTGGCTTTCGGTGACAGTCGGCTCGTCGAGTGCCTCGGGGGTGAGGTCGCGGACGTCCTTCTCTCTTTAGTCCTCCCCCTCTCGCGTGCACTGACTATTTTGAAAGGGGTGGGGACAGCAGGGCAGGAAGGGAGCATCAGAAGCTGAGCAGGATACGCGGAGAAAGTAGTAGAGTCCTGAGGCCGCGAGCAAGCGGACAGCTGCAGCTAAAGAAGCTGAGTATTTCATCGTTGTTCGAAGCGGCAGGATACGCTCCTGCGCTGCCTTCGTAACATATGGCGATCCTCGTACACGGCAGGGACTGCACCAGCGCAGATCTCATGGTGCACACAACGGAATTTCCAAGACTGCTGGAGGGCTGCAATCGGGAGGCCTTCTTCGAGGCGGTACGTAATTTTAGTCGTCGTTTGCGTTTGCTTTTCTCGGTATGGGGATTTCCTTTGAGCTCCTATTTTGAAGAAACGATTACCCAAGGTCCTTTGGTATTGTTAAGAGATACGTATCTATTGTGAGCATTGTTGTCGTTTCTCCCATTCCATTCTTGACGTCCTGCGATGGAGCTGTTGGTATTTCATAAATTTCGAGCAAAAGCTCGAGGAGAATAATTGAAATAAAGCAAAGGACCTTCGTCAGACCTTTGATTCGCTTTGGTAAAACGTGAATTGGGAAAAATGTTTCAAGGCATTTGCAATCTACTTGAATTATAATTTAACGAATTCTTCTTGGGGCTTTTAAAAATCAAACACAAAGCTTTTACTGCGCTGTATTTCATATTATTGCGATAATAACTTTTTCCTGAAAGTCAATAATTTGCTATAAGTACTTTTCTCGATGCTTAAAAATTTTCCGATAATTTTATACGTAGAAGAAAGTTTATTAAGAGCATTAAAGCGTCTTATACCGCAAAAAGGATTAACGAATTACTTTTATGAAATATCCTATTAAAAGTTCTGAATTCCTTATGACTCGCCTGATTCTTCTTTACTTAATAAAAACGATCGGAAATATAAAGCAGTAATAAATAATCGCTTTTATTTGAACGGTAACTGCGCAATCGCTAGAAGAAGCCGTGTAGAAAATACACTACTAGCTTAGAACAAAGGGAACCAACTCGTGCGTAATTGAAGACATTATTATCGCAAAAGTGTATATGGATTCGTTAACGATTACATCATCCGAGCGAGAGCCGCCGATTGAGTGAACCCAGCGAATCCCTCGTGGTGGGCCATGCGTCCCTGAATATTCCATCATGCGTTTTATCACAAACAGTCGCGAGAGCGAGTCACGTGCAGTTAATCCAGAATCCCTCGGGATTGCGTTCCCGCTGCCGTATAATCGGATGAATATTCACTGCTAAAATTTCGATTTCCTTCGCATACGCGCGGATTCTCGCATTTCTGGTGCGATTACAGCGCGAGTCTCGCATACAGTGTTACGTACCTGTACTCGCGCGCTCCTCATTCAAGTAAAGCCAGCCAATCGGACGACATTACGCAATCGGACACAGGATGCGGGTTGCGTAAGTAATTTCGAGTAATTAAAAGACGAGTACGTAGCGCGAATGTAAGCAGCGAGCAGCCAATGAAACGGATGTGCGAGTAAATAAGTTTGCTCGAGTTATCGCGAGAGATAGATAGAGTTTCGTTCCCGGATTACCGAATATCGCTCTTTATCGCATTGTTATTGCCCGGATCGATACAAAAGTTTTCGAATCGCCGTCGTTTTCGGAGTTGTTTCAGCAATCGAGCTTTAACGTCACGCTAAGGCTAATTTTTATTTTGTTCGCAGTTATTTCGCGTGGAAGCAATGCGAGTTCACGAATGCGCAAAAATTTTAAACGATCTTCACGTTTCGTTAAATTTTTATTTCGCGCATTTTTCGCTAGACTCATACTTTCACGATGTGGCGACTGTGATAAAAGCGATAAAAGACTTTTATTCGCCTCGCGAGCTAAATAAGCGTGACCGCTCCGGACTGTCACAGTGTGAAGAAAGAGGGGTAAAAAGGAAAGAGACGGAATGGAGGTATATATGGTAGAAAAGACGGCGCTATGCTATAGAGCCGTGACATTGAACGGGGCTACACACGAGGGCGACGCTGGCGGACTCGGAGAATTGGGCCAATCCCAGAACAACCCCAGTAACAACGTGTTGCTTCGTACGCGCGTCAGACCTTCCTCCCTCCAGCCATTTCGTCCCCTACTCCAACTTTTGCTTTTCTTCTCCTTGGAATTTTTCGATTGCGTTATCGCGAATTCGTCCTGCGCGCATCGACGTGCCTTCGGGAGTCCAGAATTGGCGCGCCTTAAGTAGAAACGGTCAGGAATCGTCGGACGCGTTTAAAGTCCCGAGCCTTGGACTTGGCGGCGCATCTTACGCACTCACTCCCGAAGGTTCGTGCGTTTACTTTTATTGCGTTTCTGTGGTTTTCTCGCGAAACATATGATTATGTCATCGCTTAGTCTTGTTCGCGAGATATTTATTGCGCGCAATATCCACTACCTACTCGGTGTCATGAGCAAAATTAGCTTTTGTAAGAAAATTTTAACGTAGAAAACTCTTCCTCGATTAACACTGCATGCGCACGCAACTTTGTAAGCTGATATACGCGAGATTTAAACGTTAATTGCATTTTTAACAAATTTAATCAATTTTTCTTGACATTGCTTTACAATTATACTTTTAACTATGCATTTTTATAAGCTGCGTATCTTGAAATTCTTTATATTATATTTTTCGAATAGTCAATTGAAAACTTAACAAAAGTAAATTTCCATTTATAAATTAATTGGTTCAATTTATCGAGTAGTCCATTTAAAGCAGAATACAACTAGTATTGTTAAAATGCATTTTTATTTTATCTTCAATTATCTACACTGTGTGTTCAATCAATGCTACTTGTAACTTTTAGTAAATTCTTCTTAATAGATACTTGAAAGTGAATTGGCATTAGTTTTCGATAAATACAAAAATGTTTATAATTGACTCAATTATTTATTAAATATTGTTTGATTATTGTTTTATTTTTTTATTAAAGACTTTTAAATTATTACTGGACATATTTGGCGTGACACTGTGAAACCATAAAATCTTTATAATAAACACATTTATTAATTAGAAAAATTAATTTACGTTGCATGATTAGATCTTGATCGACAATTTTTTCATCCTTGGATATTTCAAGTTGCTTACCAAATGATTATTGCTTTTATATGTTTAGCGCAGTAGTTATTGCACGAAAATTATACGATGGAATAAACTATAAATCATCGTTAATGTCAAATAATCTACTTTGCATAAAAACTCAAACTTTTTATAATAACTATAAAAATTTCTTTAAATAAAAATTTTTTAATCGATTTTTAATTAATATAAGAAAATTTATAGCATAAAATTATGTTCTGAATTAAAACATACTTTATTTTATTAATATTTAGATTATTGAAAGTATGATGCAATAAACTCTGTTTTGAATATATGTAATTTTTTAATTTACAAATTTTTAATTTGTTTATTCATTCAAACTCATTTTTTCTCACTCTTTACGCGGCTTAAGAGTTTTTTTTTTTAAGCAAGATCACAATCTTCTACATGTATAAATTATATAATAAACGAAAATAAAAAATTAATCAACGAATAATATTTTTGTATATTAACATAAAATGAGATTTTGCATAGAAGAAATTAATGGAAAATGATTGATCGTATACATAATCGATGAGAAACCAAATTCAATTGAAATAAAATTTTTAATTAACCCACAAATTATTAGTTACTTTCGTATGGATAAATTATTTTTACACGTGTATTTATATATTCACGAGTGTGTGTTGCACAAATGTATTGCTTATAATGTGCTATCTATTTATTTTAACTTGTACTCTCGCGCTATTTTTATGTACAGATATGCTTATGCATTGCTTTTAAATAGTCCGAGTCAAATTTATACTTAAATTTTCGCGAATCGAAGAGTATTAATAAGAATTAACGATTATCTGTAGTAGAAATTTTAAAAAATGTTTGAAATTAATATGCTAATTTTAATTAAGTTATAAATATCTTAAAACAGATGTGTTTCATTATAAAGCGTAAGTCAAATTTTGAATTAAAATAAAAATTTCCGTTACTCGTGTTACAAAATATTACTCGTATAAATCTCCTTAATAATTGTAATGAAAAATCAATACATTCGCTTAAAGCTCTATCTTGTTACCTCTATTTAATAAAACACCAAGGTATCTAGTTATGCCGATAAATATTACAATATTCAGCCCTACTTCTGAAATTACGCTTCAACCCTTCGGGTAAAAAATTGCAAACTAATTACCAATAATTACATTACCATTGCTAATGAAAAATATTCGATCCGAATTTTGTTCGGGTCGCGCGCTATAGTCGCACAAAAGCAAGCTACGGTAACGTTTTTCTTATTAAAACGTGAAACTATTGGGTACTGAATTAATAGAATAGATGCTCACACCCGCCTCTTCAACCCGCGCCTCATTCCCATGAATATACTTGCGTTCGATTCCAAAATTAAAAATTCCTAAGTCCGCACATAGGGGGCGAGATACAGAGATGCTCTGCCCCGTCCCTTGGCGAAGTGCGGAGATTTATACTCGGACCGTGCGACCTGATCTAAGATTACCTACCCCGGGACTGCACGCGAGGTCCACCTGGCAGAAGATATGGTTGGCTCGCGTACGAGGCAGCGCCTCGTTGTCTTTCTCAATTCCTCTCCCCTCCCTGAATTTTTCTCTATTTACAACGAGGTACACTGTCTCGCTAGCGTCTATCTTCATTCTCTTTTGCCGAAGAGATTTATATTTCTTCAGCGTGTTCCGCTTATCCACTTTTATAATTTATGTCGTGAAATAAATGCAAGCGGTATGGAAAAATGATGGTATTTTTGTACGCGTGAGCTGTGCGTTAGAACTTCAGCTGCTGCTCGTCGAAAGCTTGCGGCTAGTATTTGTTGAAATGACAATTATTTTATCGTTCTATTATTCGCCTGGAGTGCGAGCGCAGGGGGGTATTTTTAAATTGTAATTGTTTACTTTTGGAGTTGTTTTGTGCTGTACAGATATTTGTATTAGTTTTGCTGCTATTTTTATACACAAATGAAAATGAAAATTGATTCAGCCTTGTCTTTTTGTGTATCTCGTATGTTACGAACATACGTGCAAACAAAATATTTCAAAACAAAATATAAGAATATACTGTATCGAGGAAACAAATATTTTTAAACCGCACGAATACTTTCTTGACAACAAAGAAATACCTCTATTCGTATTCGAATGAAATTCGTAATTTGTAAGAATTTTTACACTTGGAAATTTAATCTTGCTTATTAAAATAAAGTAGAAAAAATACTCAATAATACTGAGTTTAGTAGGAAAAGTCTAAAAGCAGATATTAAAAGAATCTAAGAAGATGCCTTGTAGTGAAAAAGGCAGATTCTTTGATAAATTTCCTCAAACAATGACGATAGTCGATTTTTTTAAATATTTACATTTCAAATGGTGAAACGTTTTTATAGATCTTATTTGTAACTTATATATACAATTTTCGTAATCTTCCATTTCCAAATCTTCGACGCATACTCCTGCTAGAAAATAAATATCATTTCAAGCAACGATGAATATTCAGAATACATGCTTTCAAATACAATTTTATGTATTTATACTTTTAATTCAATATAATACTTAAATATATTTATCGCTAATAAGGAGATGCTCCATCAAGTTACTATTAATATCAACTGAAATAATAATACTTTAGAAACTTCAAATTTAAAGAAAGGAATTTCTTTCGGTAACCGAATTATCGTAACTCTTTGGATTTATAATTGATAAATAGTAAGTGAATGCAGAAAATTACTATAAATGACTGTAAGCCCAGCATTTTACATTAAATATCGAAAGGCCGTTCGTTCACAAATAAAGAATATTCTTCCAAAAATGTCAAGCGACAGAATTTTGGCAACATCTGATTTGAATTTCGAATATTCTTGGCTTACAATGTTTTAGCCTATTCGGTTTACACCAATGACAAACCAATTTATAACGAGTTCTGACTCTAGTTGAAAATTAATTTCATACAACGACAAGCCCAAACACTAAGACCGCAACGTGCATCTTTTCCTTGGATACGTCGATATTCCTCTTGCGCGCTCTCTCTCTCTCTCTCTCTCTCTCTCTCTCTCTCTCTCTCTCTCTCTCTCTCTCTCCCAAAAATACATATTTACGAGCTCGTTCTGGTGTCGTTTTTGGACACGTGTTCGCTTTCGGATGCATTCAAAGCTTCCTTCCCCCATTTTTCTACTCTCTTTCTCATATATCAATTTCAAATTTTCATTTAATATTAACTCATTCTGTTTTTATATCCGCATATAAATTGTGAAGGAAAACATGTATTATTTTACATTACGCGCTCTTTATTTCATTTGAAAAGCGAAAACAAATATTTTGTTTTATTTCATTAAATTTAGCTGCTACTGAAAATCGCTGAACAAAACAATCTAAAGATCCTTTAATTTGCATTGGCTTATTTTTCGATAAATAATTCATTTTAAATTACTAAACGACAATGTTCAAAAATATATATTAAAGAAGCTTTAAAAATAAATTTTAAATATTAAACTTTAATTTAAGATTCGAAACTGATGCGATGTACGTGCTTCAATAATGCTCGATATCCGTAAAAGTAAAAGTTGTCAACTGCAACAATATTATGAAAATTGATACGCAGCCCAAAAAAGAAGCAGCGAAAGCTAAAAAAGTAAAAAGGGAAATAAACTATGACGCTTTGTATTACATTTGACCGAGAATTATTGGCCTCGACTTACGCATAAGCACTCTTACGTATCGAACGCGCAGAATGTATTAGAATTGAGGAGAAAAAAGAAAATAAATGAAAGCCAGAGCCCACAACATAGTTTATTTCGTCCATCAAATACATGTTGGTGTCGCACTGCTCTTGCCTCCGCCGTTCCATGTACCTCTTGCCCCTCATAAAAATAAACTCGGGCCGCGCCCACCGAGCAAAGGGACGTCGGTGCAGCTAAAGTAGAGAAATTGCACATCGAGAGCGCGTGCCAGATCGAATGCCCAAGCCGTTGTTGCTGCTGTCGCTCCTCTCGCGCAATTCGGGCTTCGCTCTAGAAATCCAGTGCCATTAAGCCCGCGTGGATCAAAACAAGGACAATTCTCTCTCTCTTTCTAGGTGACTGTTTCTCTTCTAATTCGCTGCAAGATGGAATAAGACGTGGGGACGAAGCAAAGATCTTACATAACCACGTCGCTTGCGGAATTTATTTTCGAACGCGGTAGGCGCGAGCAAGCGTTCGAGCTTTATACGTATCTTTCTCTCCGCCTTTCTTAAGACGATGGCCAAAAATTCGGATCTCCATTTTTTCCTAACAATTAATAACGTATTTTATCCTTCTTGGCTGTTTCTCTTTGATTTTTTAACTATTTGCTGGAAAATATAAAGAAATTGCAAATACTTAGAATTTTCTTTTTAAACTTATATATTAAAAAGTAATAAGACTTTTTTTTATTGCGTATGACTTTATCTGAAAAATTTTATGCATCTGAATAAAGCAAGCATTAAACAAAAATTATTTATCTAATTTTCATTGTCTACAAATTATTACTACTTTTTTATACTTAAATTTTAAAAGTTATATCCACTTTAAGAAACTGTAAAACAATAAAATTTTTATTTTGAACGACTTTTGATCAAGATGTTGCCTTTTTAGTATAATTACAAAGAGAATATTTATCTGAGCTTAAATTACTAATAATTAGAATAAATAGTCATCTTTTTTCATTGTTAAATGCACGAATATTTTTTATTTTTTATATTGTTTCTAATTCAAAGATTCTGAAAACTTTCTTTAAACACAGGTAATAGCAAAGTATTATTCTTTTATATTTAAATAAAATTTTCATCAACAATTTCCATTATTATTATTATTAAAAGTATAGGTACATAAATATTATAAATATAATATTTCGTTTCTATTGAAATTCATAAAAAATTCAGTTGATAAACATACAATTGTGTTTAATCTAGAGTTATATATATTGATAAGTAGTAAGGACTGGAATTATTCAGACGATGTCATATTCTAAATCTATTTATCTTGCAGCTTCTAAAAATACTTTTAAAGTTTTTATGCACATATAACCAATAGACTGTTTTAGAATATTTAAATGCTATGCATAAAGATTTTAATCTTTAAGATTAAAGATATACATAAATTAAACTTTTCAGAATTTTTTCAAAATGTCTTTAAGAGCATTCGTAACAAAATATAGTACAAAATTTATTATATATAAGTTATACAAAAGGTATTATTAGAATTTTCAATACGCGAAATTTAAAAATTTTCATGGCGTTGTGAATTTTTTGACTGAAGATTTAAAGATAAGTATATTAATGATATTTCAATTAAAGATTAAAGTTATGATGATAGTTGTATCATATAAAATTTTCGTATATTTTAAGTTTACATATGATTTAAAATATAAACACACATATATGTACACATACACACACTTGAAAAGCTTATTTGATCTAGCGTTTAACTGATTAAATTACATGTTATGGCTATGGAAAATTATCCACAACTTCTATTGCGTTCAATCATTAAAAACAAAAAAACTATTAATTCGAAAAAATGAAGATTATTTGCTCTAATTTCATTGAAACTTGAGTACGAAATCATTAAAAGTTGTTAGGGTTTTAAGGAGACGTAAGTAGATATCGGAAGAGTCTAGTAAGACGCAATTTTCGATTAAACTTTGATGAATTTTAAAAATTTTCTTTTAAACTTTCATTCGAATGCAGCAAAGTAAAGAAGGAATAAAGTAAGATTATTTACAAAGATTTGCAAGTTTGATAGATGTCACACGTAACTTGTCCCAAAAGCCACGGTAGCGAAATCTTTTAATCTGATTGCCTAAAATCGTGTACTCAAACGAAAGATTGGATCATCGGTAAACTGCGAAACTAGTATTTTATTTTTAAAAAGAAAATCGGTTCAAAGAAAGAGAAAAACATTGTTACATCAATGTATACTTTTTTAAGGCTACCAATTAAGCCGCTTGCAAAGCAACTTTGGCAGCACACGGCTTTTGGGCCACCGGCGGTTGTGCAATCGGCATCACTGCAGTAACAGTCTCCGTGGCTGTGCTCTCTTTTCATCTTTCTTTCCCTCTTTCTTTCGTTATCTCATTTCTATCTCATCCAAAGTGAGTGCATAGCTGGTGGTCAGGTTTTTATGCCTCGACTACATCGCCGCCACCGCCAGTGCTACCATAGATACTCGTACGTCTTGTACATCGCGTCTCGCTCCGAAGCTGCAGTTGCACGGGTATCACGAAGCGGGACGCGTCATTCGGACTCTATCTCTTTCTCTCTTCTTTTCTCTCCCTTTCTCGTCTTCCATTTTACCCTGTCTCTCTCTCTCTCTCTCTCTCTCTCTTCCTCGCACTCTAGTTCTCTCGTTCCATTTTAAGTTTATCGAAGGATGAATGGTAAAAAAGGAGTGGAAGCGCGGGGGCCAGGAATGGACCGATGGTCACATGATACAGGGAGTTTTATCACTGTGGCCGGACGTTCAAGTGTATTGCGGGGGTGTGCGCTTAACACGCGTATAGCACCGCGCGATCTTCAAATATACATCATTCGTGTGTGCTGCGCCTGCCGTTTTTACCGAATATTCGCGAACGGGACGCGAGCGATATTTGTTGGCGCACTAATCGCTGCACGCGCGCGATAAAACCCTTAAAGCTCGCAATTGTCGCGCTAGAATCGAGCGTTCGAAGGACACGGGGCGGTGCGCGTTGCTGCCAAGTAAATCCGTCGCGGCGTCGTCGACACGCGATCGATATAGAAATACGCGAAAGCCGCAATATTAAAGGACGCGCGTCGTCCGCAGAAGGTTACCGGTGGATCGGCCAATTTTTGCTGATGGCAGGCTGCCACGACTCTCTCCTTGCCCCATGCATGCCGACGCAGCCGATGGAACGCTCGCGAGACCCAGCGCGTGCCTATAAACCCCGGGCCAACTGCCGCTCAAGCGCAAAACGTATAAGAGGACGCGTCGCTGTCGGGTAAACAGGACTTGCGTCGTCTCGGCTCCGCGCGCGTTCGCCTGATTTTCGCGACTAATAAACGCGCGAGTGCACGAGAAGAAGGAGACAGCGAGAGAGCGAGAGAGGGACAGAGGAGACACTGCACCGTCATTGTGTAACCGACGACGCGGCGTCCTCGCCCGAGCGCCGCGTCGCGGGCTCGTCACTCGCGCGGCAGGCCTCTAGCTCTAGTCGTTCGCGGCTCGCGCGCTAGTCTGCTTCGCTCGCTTCACCTATCCGGGGCCACCTCTCGTCTTGGAAGTGCGCGCCTGCGCGCGCCCGGTGCCGCGACGCCCAAGAGCCGACAATCGCCCGCGGACCGACGATCTCGCACCCACGGCTCTGCGGTTAAATTTAGATCGAATTTGGGTTAGTCGTCGCTCGAGTGCCGCTTGAATGTGGGTTATGTCCCGAGTGCTCACAGCGGATTCGCTCCTCGCGCGAGACCGCGGCTAAGTGTGCCGTCGAACACCCGATCGCGCGGTCTTTCGGGAGCTTTTCCGAGTCTTGCGCTTCTTATCGCTGCGGAGAAAACGGAGGAACGGGAGGTTGGACGAATGTCCGCGACCGGAGCTCAAATCTCGTTGTTCCGCCGGTTTATTAGAACAGTTCCAATCTCTATTTTCGTAACTGGCCGCCGAGTAAAATCAACTAGTGAATTATCGTGCCGATCGCAGTGTGTGCATAAGCGAATCGGCCGACTGGCGGCGGCTCGTATCCGCGGCAACATAAAGAAACAGCCCGACCTCGGGAATCGGCGTGGACTCGTGACGTGCATGAGCACCGCTGCCGGGCCTCTCAGCTGTTTTCGCCCTTATCTCTCTCGCCTCGTGTTCGCGAGCGTGTTTCGTGCGAGTCGTTTTATCGTGCGCGACCTGCGCGCCGCCAGCCAACCAGCCAGTCGTCAGTCAGTCCAAAGTGTACGAGCGTTCGCGCAACGTGAATCTTCGCGAAAAGGAAAAAGGAAAAGTTGGACCAAACACACGAGAGACATTCAAGTGCTTAGTGGCGATCGGGGCGAGGGAAGGCAAGGGGGAGAAACATAGATAGAGAGAGAGAGAGAGTGAGGGAGGGCAGGAGCGAGACATATGAGTGCGTATGAGCGTGCGTGCGTGCGTGTATGCATGAGAGAGAGAGAGAGAGAAATGGAAGAGAACGATCGAAGAGTCAAGGAAAGAAATTGAGATAAATAAAAGAAGGCAGGTTGGGGCTCGTGCCAGATGCGCGTTTACACGAATGCCCTGAATACTGTAAATGCACTATCTGGTACGACATCTCTCCTGCCGCTTCTCCGAGTCCCACCCGACCCCCTTCATGGACGATCTCTTCTTCTACTACTACTTCTTCTTCTGCTTCCTCTTGTTTCGCGCTGTAGTGCAGAGTGCAGCAATGCAGCCATTTCGCCCTCCTCCAACTGCCGTGCATATAACAGTGACGTGATGATCATGCGTACACGCACGCAACACCCATTAAACACACGTACGCGCGCGCGCGCACACACAAACACACACACACACCATATATATCCGCACGCGTGTAGCCGGGCGCATACACGTACGTGCATTGCGCTTACATGCACACATGCAGGAGCGCGCGCGATCCTACGCTCGGGCGAACGCGCGCACGTGCATATGTGAAATACGCGCGTGCACACATGTGCATCCAAGCCTGTACACGGATATGCCTAGGCATTAGGAACTAGAGCGATTATCGAGTCGTGAAAATACTTTGCAAGCGGTTTCTCGTACTGACACTTGTGATGCTTTGATGTACTGACGCCTAACCGAGATCTAATAATTTTACGTTATCGTATTTTAAATTTCATATCTGTATTAATTTGTATCAATTGGAAACTTGAGCTCGGCTAATACTACGTGTACCGTACACGTACGAAATAACGTCAGCCGAACGATATTACCGCATTCGTGAAATTTTAATCTGTATTGAATCGTACGGTCGCGAATAATACAATTTCAATTAACTTTTTATCAAACGAAATAAGTTACTTAATTTTTAGTTGGCGTAATAAATATCAGGTGTTATGTAACGACTGTCGAATACATAAATTTTAAATTAATAATACATTAAGATTCGAAGACGATGATAAAAGCTCCAATATTCTTTAGGAGAGAATGTTTGCAACTATCGGGAGCTTAAATTTCATGTTGATTAAGACTGCACGCTTGCATAAAGATGTTGCGACAAACCGTAAAGATATTTTTTATTTTTATTGCATATTAAATTAACGATTTAAAAGCTTATAACGTAACGTGAAAATGATTCATTTTTCTTTCGTCTTTATGAAAGTTCTAATAGAATTAACGCTTATATTGTATAAAAAATACCAAGAAATTATTTAACAATTATTAGGCACTGTAAAAATATAAAAAAGTTTTTATGTGTTAATCGACTCATAAGTAATAGTAAGAGTCACGACCGATTGTGACAAATAAAGAGAAAGAAAATTCTCCGAGCGTTAGTCATGAACCAATGCATAAAGACAATCCATTGATATTGGGATACCCCTTTTGGGATCTCACCTAATTTTTATAATATTGTTCGATAACAAAACATCAGTAGCGCCGTGTCAATTACAAAGAATAAGTACACCGAGCGTTGTTAAGGAATCGCGTGCACAGGTTCATGAAATTCAGTTAACGCTAATTTTTTTTAAGACACTCTAACAATGTTTCGAATTCTTATTATATAAGAATCGTTGCAAACGCTAAACGCCGTAAAATTAAAACTCGGTTTACAAACAGACGTATGTTAGATAAGACTTATAATCTTATCTTAAAAAACGACGAAATCCATGAGCCGCCACCACCTCATGATCGCAATATAAATGAAAAAAATAATTTGCTGATCGCGTGACCTTGAGAAATCCCGCGCAATATGACGTATATCGTAATTCCGTTAATGTGTGTGTACGTTTGTAACGCCATGTGCGTTTTCGATGTTATATTACTCTGGATAAAAAATAAAAATCCATGCTCCTATGCTGGAGAAAATTTTATCGATATACATTATCTTGTGTGATGATTTTTATAATCACACATCCATTCTTAAGGATAAAAAAATTTCGATCAAGTGCTCTTTTACATATGCGGAAGCGTAAACTTATACATATCTTTTTTTTAAACATTGGCCTAAAATATGGTCTATTTTACGAATCCCCGACATTTAATTTTTTGCTAATTCAGGAAACTTGAAAATTAGCAAATAATCTTAATTCTTAATAAAAAAACATGTAATTTAAACATTAATTTTTCATATTATTTTAACTTTTAAATAATTAAAATTGAACCTTCAGCAGAGACAACTTTGATGAAATTGAAAAGTTATAGTTATTGATCTGGAAATTATATTAAAAATAATTATTAACTGAAACAGATATTTTGCACTTATATAAGCTAACGATTGTTCATCGCTACTCGATTATTAAGTCGAAATTCATATAATACGATTAGTTTCGGTCGATAAATTATTTTATAATTGAAGGTACTTTAACGTGCAATTCAACTTATACTCTTTATAATACTTAAAAGCATTCGTTATATTCATACTGTTTTTAAATAATCATTTATTTAACATATGTTATATTATTACAACTTTGAAACTAATTTTAAATAATGAAAATGATAAACTGAATAAAATTTAATGAATTTCGATATTTTATCGAGAAAGAAAGAGTATTTTACACGTTGAAAATGAATAATTCTGAATCAAACAAAGAAAGGTTGTACCGTACAAACGATTTGTGTTTACTAGACAAGTTCTTATGTAATGTAAGAGTCATTAAATGAAGTCTTCTTACGAGTCGTGTCACGCTTCACAAGCCTTGTGTTCTATATTTCGTATTAATCTTCATCAACTCATCTCGATAAACATATTTGAGAACTTGCTACTTTATATGCATTAGATATTTTAAATAAACGCAACTTACGTTCTATAAAGTTTGAATTCATAAATCATTTTCTCAGAATGCTCTTTTATTATGCATTTTTTAGATCAATTATATGACTAATGAACAATTATGAACTCAACGTAAATTATTCATTAATTAGTCATAAATTTTTCCTAGTTAATGCATAATTCGATTATTTAATTAAGAGAAGACAATTAATTAAATTAGCACTGAAATTACAAATCAGATGTTTTTAAGTTGGTTAACAAGAAATTATTGAATTTTGTATTTAACATGAAAAGTACACTTTTAAATATTTATTTATTTTAAAATACACATATATGTACCCATTTTTTCGCCGAAAATGGATATGAACTACTGATAAGAAATTTGTATAAAATATAAAATATTAGGGCGTTAATGTAAGAGAGCGAAAATTTTTCAAATAATTGTCATTCCTGAAACATTGCGTTCACTGCATTGTACTTTTCTTTTTTTTGTTGAAAATATGTACTTACGAATTCATTATGTCGCGACTGCTTTTTGTAGTGCAATACGATTTATCGCTTTTATGTATAATCAAAAATAAACTCACATTCTTCTGTCATATTTTAGTTTCTGTGCATCTCAATTTCATTTTTTCCTACTTCTCATCCAATGTTCACAAACAATCTATATATATATATATATATATATATAGGTATGTTTGTATGTACAATACATAGTAGAAAATGTATTTCACTCACGTAAATATTTTATTGTTTTACATGATCTTTATTTTAAATTTATTAATTGCTTCGTTTTATGTTTCTCATATACATATAATAATAATTTATTAATAGTGTGCTTGTTGTAATAGATATGATCATTATTCTAAAAGGCAAATCGTACATAAAAATATATATAATCTTGTTTTGTAAAAGATGTTTTAGCCGCTGTAGAACAAAGGAGTTTTTTTCGAGTAATTAATTTTTCTAACAATTGTTTAAAAAAAAAAAACAAATAAATTTTATAAACACCGAAAATATATTGAATATCCAATTAAACATTTTCTTTAAAGCTTGTTTAAAACAGCATTAAGTGATAGAACAGTAATGAGTACAAAATTATAATTTGATCAATAAAAAATTTTATTTTTTTTATTATATGGTCATTATTTTTAAATAAAAAAGTTTTAGTATCCTACATTATTACTTATTATTTCTTCAGGTTTTACTTATAAAATAATTATGTAACAAGGCATAAACAATAATCTAAAAAGAGCTACTGACTTGACCAATCAGAAAGGAAAGTGACATCGTCCCCATCATCATTACTGCCGGCGTCATCATCGTCATCATCAATATCATCAACATATGTTAATAGAAAAGAAAAACTGTAATAAGCGATTACACAAATATTGCGGATTCACGATTAAGAAACATGTACATTTTCATAATTTCATCCGATTTTCCCTTGAATTCCGAGTCGTGTAACTCGAATATGCGTACGTATCTTCTGTCTCTATTTATCGCTTCTCACGAGGACAGCCGGTTTGTAGCTCAAAAATTCATATACGAGTTTATACGTACAACACATTTACACGTCATTTTTACAGAGACATTAAGAAAAAATAACGAAAAAAAATAATTACCGTCAATAATACTGCATATAAAAAAGGCAGCAGTATACGAAACGTCGATCAATAGGAGCCGGCGTAAATTTTTTCGGTCCATGAATGGGGATCTCGGTTTTGTTTGCAAAGCAAAACACGAACATGCACGTGCTAACAGCCGACGTATCAAGCAAGGCCAAATGCATTTTCTTTTTCCATTGCAACCCTTTCCTTTTACTTTTTCCGCGATTGCAGTTGACTGCGCGATGAACGGCTTTTTCCAACCGACCGAAATCTGGGTCAAGTTCTAGTTTTGTTTTTCCGCTACTCCTCCCGTCGCGCGCCTCTAGAATTGTCCTTGCGGATTCTTTGCTATTACGCAAACACGCATACACTGTGCTGTGCGTGCATAATGCGAACATATTCGTGGCTCAACATAAATCATTCTGCAATTTTTCTATTATTTGCCAAGTGTGATCAAGGTTAGGTCTTAATTTAGTTATTGATTGAATGATGCAATTCGCTCGAAAGATACTAAAATTTTATTGTAATCATTTGTCTGCGGCAATAATTTCGCTCGTAAATGTTTGATTTATTATATTGCGGAGCTTGTAAGTTGCTTTTATCTTTGTGAATATCCGTAGTATTTAAATATAATACGCAAAAAGCTTTGTTTAGTAAGAAGTATCGGTAATTTTTATATATTTTTCAGTAATGAATTTACCAATAAGTGGAGATAAAATAATAAGTAAGTTTTATTGTAAAATTGGCAAATAAATTATGCAGCATTTGTGTTAAACACTTGGTATGTAAATACTTAAAATATAATCACGAATAATGACGAAATATGGATTACAGGTAACAATTTCAACCAGCAAGTCGTCACACGATCATCCTTGTCAAGTTCAAAGTCACCAATCCATTGTCCTTGCTCCATTTACTTATCCTACAAAGTGAACTTATAATCTTCCTAATTGTGCATTTATACGCGATCGTGTCATCTGCTATTATATTCATAGTCAGGGAACAATATTCGTGTTACAATTCTCATTGTAAGAGGAAGGAAAATGTGAGCTCGCGGAGTAGCGACAGGAATTTTAAAGAAACGAATGATTGTAAGCGAGTACATTTTTACCTTATAAGTTGCAGTTATGACTAATAAAAAAGAAAACATTAACTGTTCTCGTTATGCAAGGAAAATACATAAGCTTAAAAAAAATGAATAACAGTGTACGAATAATGATTTTCATTTTAACTATCCATCAGAGATAATCTCGTTATCCAATAGCACGCTACATCTGTGCAAGCGTCGGGGCGCGAGCAAAGCGAGTAACGCGAGCTGAATTCTTGCTCGGAGCCGAGCGTGAGCGCCGTAACGCTTGTCATTTCCACACAACGCGTCGGAAAAATCGGCGGCACGTGCAGCCACCGCGTATCTCGACGCATTGCGTAATCCTCAATGGTGGATCAAGGTTACGCGGCCGCCGACCGGAAGCAGCTCCTCAGCCCAGGGGACGCGTCTCGCGAATCGTTGTTTTTGCCCTTCGCGCTCGAGGCGTGTGATGCGCACAGCGCTTACGTAGCTTTCGCTCGAACGTTCGCGCTTTGAGAAACTGGCGCTGCTGCTGTTGCTGCTACCGCTAGTATCAATCGTAAAAATGTAGATTTTAAACGAAATTACGATTTGCGCGTTTCGTTTTCCACGTGCAATCGCGTGTCGCCAGTTCGGTATGACTTTTAATGCTGTCAAGGAAGAACGCGAGCCACTCGATGAAGTCATCGCAAAGTGCGCAAACGAACGCTAGAATTAACGCCCGAGCGGCTTGAGCAATTAAAGCGACTATGAATTTTACTACTTGCGTTGCGCGTGCCTCGCGCTACAATCGCAATATAATCTCGTATCACGAAATAACGACTGCAATAATTAAACTTCGGGCGTGCGTCTTGCATTGTGCATTATCATCTTGCCGATAATTTTCTAATTAAATCTTGAAGACGTAATCTACAAAGTGAAGGCTCGCAGTGAGAGGAACCTGTTCAGAGAAGGGGCCCGGGTTTCGGATGCGATCACGCGGCTCGATTAAACGCATGATTTCAATCGGCGCTAGCCTCCGGGCGTAGGTGTGAGTGCTGCCAATCGCAGCAGGGAAATCCGGCGACGAGTTAAGAAAGCGAAGGAACAAAGGGAGTGCGTGATTTGCATGATCGTGTGCGCAGTTTTCCTCGGCCCCAGGAAGCTCCTCGTGATTTCGACGCGCATATCGCGCGAGTGGCCGGCCTCCCCTCCTTAAGAGCCGAGCGCAATTTAAGGTTAAGGTTTGTACGCGCATCGCGGCGAGTCCGGGAGGGGTGAGGACAAGGGGACGCCCGAAAATAGGATCTAGGAATTCCACCAATCGCGCCCAGAGAAGCGTCGCGACGCGTCAACGCGGGCACCCGTGAACTTCGTGACTGCGACTGCCGCCCACTTGCTGTCGCCCTCGGCGGAACTGCTCGCCTTGCATCTCTCAGTCGGCTCCTGGCGATCGCTTTACTTCGACCTTCCTTATTTTATTGTCGCCTCGCGATCCCGTCAATTCCAATTGCTGCGCACCTCCTCGTAAGTTCTCGACGGGAGGATGAATTCCCATCCGCTTACTTTTACTTTTACTTCTTTTCCTATCTTTTTTTATTTGTTTACGAGCTATGCCGACGCTGCGCTGCGACGAACTCATAAAAAAAACATAAGCACCTGCTCTCCTCTACGTTTGCATAACTTTATTTAATTTTCCATCTTTTTTGTTGGTGTGCAAGGAGATTGGCTATTGAGAAAGTTTGATGCAATTCCAACTTTTATGATCATCCAGTGATTTTCATTATTCTTGTACGACCATCTCTCGTGCTTCTGATTTTTGTTTATTTAACGCTCGTAAAATTTATCTCCGATACGAAATGCTTCATAGGCTACTGCACTGTGCACAATATAGTGAACGAAAATTATTAAAAGCATAACGTTATCGACAAATTATTGTAAGAATGTTTTACAGCTTTCATCTTTATAATTGGTTTTGGTTACATTTGCTCTTTAATAACTAATTCATACTCTTAGAGCCGTCGACATACGTGAATCACGTTAAAGTCACATCAGTAAGAGTAACATTCACTCCCTCGATATCAAGTACTCGCGCCTTCCAAAGCTCGCGAGCTCCTAACATTGAAGTAACGGACCTTTAATAATACATTCTATCGAATCTTTGAGATACAAGGAAACGCTTGCGCTTGCAAGAGCCTCATGCGCAGTTTTTCAATTTCCCGAATGCATGTTGCAGGGAATGCGACATTTTCATCGATGAAGAAGATTCAAGGCCAGAAAGAGCGATTTCCGCAGCAGCCCGACGTATCTCTGCATTCGATCGCATTTGGAAGAAGCGACCGGCGTGTTGGCAGTGTGGTTAGCTGGTTGTGTAATTAATAAAAAACACGACCGCTATCGACACTGCAATTATGACGGTCGTGAATCAACTGACTGAATTGCAACACTTTTCTCCGCTAGGCGATCAGCGGATCATCTACTGCTCCTCATCGCGCTGTTAAATATGCTTACAACGATTGGTTGTTTTTTTCTTCGTACTTTTCCTTGCTTATAAATATAAATAAAAGTGCAAGTACAGCTCGAATGTAATGCTCTTATCCTAGCGTAACCAATCCAAAATTACTGCTGTTAAATGTAAGACATATGTGGAAAAATAGATAGAATAAATTATTATTTATCCGTTGATTGACGCGTGCGTTTTATTTACCTAGTAATTATGTAATTATAGATTTATTAAGATTTGTGAACTTAATAAGAATATTGTAGAAACTTCGAGAAGTTGTAATTAATTGTTATTAATATTATAAAGACCGTGTATGAAGCGAGAAAGTAGGTTTCTTACTGATAAGAATGTCGATAAATGTTTGAAAATATGAACTTGAGCGCTTAGAAATATATAATTTTAATGTTATAATTAAGAAATATTTATTTGCGTCAAGTTATCTTTTACCAAAGAATGTATAATGATTAATAAACCATAATTTTATCCAATAAACGAGTAATTTATTACTAAAAGTTTTTAATGTTACTTATCTAATGTCGATATTGCTCTATGCACGTGCAAATTGAATCGAAATATAAAAGATAATTACACGCATTATCAAAAAAAATTATAAAGAAAAAATGCTAAAAAATCTTATTCGTACTGATTAACGTTGTTTGTTTATGCAAGACGTGTCGTTTTACTAATAGTGTACGAAATAATTATAAAAAATAATAAATTATGCAACTGAGATACCCTGATTAATATAAGACAGAAATAGCCGAGCGATTTAATTTTAAGTTTAGCAGCTTTTCACACTTAGTCATGCAATAATTTCGTCAACCTTCACATTTGTGAATCCTCCGAGACAGAAAAGCTCTGACACTCGTAGAGCCATACATAAGTTGTTTGTTTGTTTATTTCGTGAATGCTTTGAAAAAATAATGATTAGAAATATCTAAATTACAAAATGCACAATTAATGTCGATACTCGTGATACGGAGATTCTATATTTTCTTTGCGGTTACTTATTTCACATTTAACAGGTACATTGTTTAATATTCGAATACTGGATGCTTTTTATTCTATTTTTAAAATGCCGAACGTTTTTAATCGCTCATTTTTTTACAATACTAATAAAATCTATTTACGTTATTATTGATTTGAATGTCTATTATTTAAAAATTGTACTTTTATAAAAAAAGTATTTAAGCGAAGCCTCAACTAATAAATTAATTAATTGTCACTGTAAAGACGTTATTAAGGTCGCTAACGAAAAAATCCCCTTCTTTTGCAGATCGGCCTACGTGTCGTACGGCGGGTTGCTGATGCGGCTGCAGGGTGACGCCAATAATCTTCATGGATTTGAAATCGACCAGCACATGTACTTGCTTATGAAGAAGCTCGCCTTTTAAGAGGAAACTCCTCGATATACACGAGCAGCGTCACGGGAACTGAACCCACCATCACTCAAGCGTCAAGGATCATTTTTTAACGCAAAAGCAATTGTGATTGAAATAAATTGTAGATTTTTATTTTGGATAAATATTTATTGGACTGAATTGCAACTTACCTCTTGCCAATACGCCTTCGCTGGTTTGCGAATAAAATATGCACGCTGAAATAAATAATAACCGCTCTTGTCGCAAACATTTCAATTTTTTACTTATTTAACGTCCACATCGCGTGTCTTGGAACCGTCTCTTTTACTTTGTCTATGTTGCGAACTAATCTGAACACTCATGTTTTCCTTCCCGAACTCATCGGTCTCTGAACTGCATTTGCGTTATTGTCGACATTCAAAATTCCCAGCGTCATGAATAATTCAGTTTGCGTACATAAAAAATTTCTTAATTTAATCCGATTAATGATCGATCGCGCTTGCAGAATATTTATTGATCGCGTGTGTCAACGCAGACGGTGACGAGCTACCTGGTGATCTTATTAATTCGCGGCTGCACGAGTATCCGATGAGTTCCAAGGACTCGAATGCAGTTGTAGCATTTTGTAATTTTTTCGCTAGTTGCGCCCGATTTGTTATCCGATAATAATCTCAGGTCTGTGAGAATTCATTCGGCTACGCGCCTTTCATTTCAAAAATTTAATTCCAGAGTTATGAAAATTATCGAATAGTTGTTCGTAATACTTTTACGGTTCGATGCGCTTTTCGGTTCAGACTACCAAATAAAGGCACTAAATTTTCCCTAACATTGAAAGCTTCGGTTCCACGTGCAAATTCGCTTCTTTATTCATCGAAATCGATCATTTTATCATTTACAATTTCTTGTAATCTCGCCGGACTTGCGATAGAACTGAGCCAGCCGACGTCGTTATGCTGCTGATTTCATCATTGGTAGTCGATGTTTGGCGTCGTTGAAGTTCCGCTGACCTTTCGAATCTCCTTGTTAATATTCCTCCTGGCCGTTCTCTCAAATTCCTATTCTTCGCCTCAGTCAGAAATGATCGCTGCCAGGAAGATAACTGATTCGGATTGATCGCAGTTGCTATCTCCTCAGTTGTTATGGCTTCCAGTTAAGCCTGAATGCTGACATAACCGTTGTAGGACAAGTTTTACTGGGCGCCATTTCAGTATTATTTCCATCAACGACAGGCTTATCAGCGATTAAATTAAATGAATTTTCAGTATCAGGAAGTGCATTTCGAGTTTCGGCACCAACATTTTATATTATGCAATTAACGTGGCAAATGTGACGAAAAGAAGCTTCGAATATTCGCCGAACTCGATTTATCATTGACCGAAAATCTTAGACATTCTCCAAGAAAATCCATATTCCGCGATCGGCATTTATTCGCCTTACGAAAAAAAGTCCACGTTTTTAATTAATTTAAAAGCTGAGAGTAACCATTAATTAGCCAAGATCTTACAACGCGCAGGTGCCCCGCGAATCATATTTGAAGCATCATAGGCAGATCATAGGCACAGTTTTTAACTCCAACCATTAGAGTTATTGCATTCAGCCCTCTTTTCTTTTTTTTTTTTTTTATCACGTCATTTTGCATAGCTTACAAGTTATATATTTATTTTAACTCACCTTACGTTTGGATGTTTTCAATTCTCGAAATATTTTCTAACTCGAATTTACATTCGTGTAAGCAACAAATGATTTATGATCACATAGGAGAGCGCCAATTTTGTCATATCTTTAAATATTTAACGTATACATTTCATTGGAGCTTTCAACAAATTTTTCATTTAATACGATTCTGTTTTTAACATCAATGAAATATAAAAATAGAATCATAGAATCACGAAACTTTAAGGATTTTAAAAACAGAACGATAACCGTTCCCAAAAAAGTGCAAACAATTTGAGATAAGATAAATAAAAGAATAACAGATTCGTATTATTCTTGAGTAAACAATGTTAGCCCCGTTATTATGTAATTATTCATTTATTATTAACTCAAAATTATTTAATTTGTTGATTTCAACGCACCAAATGTCGTATTGCTAATCGGTCGAAACTTGCTCTCATTCAAAGCATGAAAAATGTATTCGTATAAAAAATGGCGATGACAAGATTGTAATATCCGAACGAATGGTTTACATTTTGAATAGATGTTTACTACGGACTAATTGGCATTTACGCTTGTATTAAAATAATTGAAAGAAAACTCCTGAACACAAATACCTCTTTTACTATTAAAAGTACACAAATTTGAAATGTACGTATAATCATCTTAAGAAATTAATGTATGTGATTACTGTAATAAAAACTGCCAGTTTTGTTATAAGAAATAAAGCAAGCATTTAAAATAACACTAACACGAGAGTGTAATTTTAATATTTAACAACCTGCCTTTATTGTCAACGAACAAAGCTTGGTCGCGTTATTACTCGCCTCATTCTTAAGCTTTACAACCGTATTTTCTCATCAAGTCGGAGCGACAAAAAGAAATCGTTACACGATTACGTTTACAACTTAATGGGCGTTAACGCGGTACTCGGAACAATTATCACGCACGCCATGATTTACACAATATCCTAACGACTATGTTCTCAAGAAACTCAAGAAGCGCGTACGCTTAAATCAACAATGGTGACAATAAAGAGGAGAAATTCGCGGAGCGATCGAACGCGCGCGGGGGAGGGGAACCATCGGGCATTCCTCAAGGTGCAGCAGCGCTAATTATCCCGGTGCTCTCACGGCGAGCGCTAGAAACGAAAATAAAGCAAATAAGAATGTCACCGTAATTATGCAAAGAGCTACTGTCGCGGAAAAGCGGTGCATTATCGGTATGCGCTTCTTATGCACCTGTCTCATGTTTGTTCACGATGCTGCGCGTCCTTTATTGGAGAAATCTATTAAAACCTGCAACGTCGTTATCTGCGGCGTCCTGCGCGAACCCACGCGCCATCTCCGAGGACGTCGCGCGACAATGACTGCATGCTTTTTTCAATTGCATAAATACAATGCGTCATTTCGCGACAATGACGTGACAGCCGCCGCCTTGCTTTCGGCTTGGCTCGCGAGTAGTGCAGTTGCGAATAGTGTCGCGCTGCCAAGTCAGAATACCCCGGACTGCCTCATGGTTTGCGAAACCGCCCCGGGGGAGGGCTAAAATTATTTTCAAGATTGCGAAAATTAACAAGTTCAAATTTTCCAGGTATTTAATTTTCGGAGCCTTCGCGAACTCTTTCCCTTGCCATATCATTATCAGCAGAACGCGGATATAAATAATTTCGATGTATATGCTGATCATTATAATAAGTCTTTTTTACTCCGAGATATTCTTGAACGCACAGTCAAAAAATATATTATTCGCTTCGATGCCTCTGTCGGTAATTAATTTTTCCATTTTTCTTTGGATTTTTCTTTTTACCGTTTAATATTTATTTAAAATTATAAATTAGATAATTAAAAAAAAGAGATCGAAACATCTGCAAATAATTTTTTCATATCATATATATTCTTAAATAAAATATTTCTTAAGAGATAATACCGAACATATGATGTAATAAATGTTAAATTCAAAAGTCAATAATTAGTTCAAATAAATTTCTTCCATATCTGAATTATGTAAATATGTTTAACTTTTATTTCAAAGGAAATATATTATTTTGATAAAATAAAAGTATTTAGGAAAAAATGAGTTTAGTTCGCTTAGCCGACCTTGAAAGATTGGTAATTGGTGATTATACAATAGAAATAGGAGACTTTAGTCTATATAGAAATACCGTAAAAATGTAGATAAAATATTATTAAAAGATTGATTACAAATTTTCAGACACTATCTTTACCAAAAATATTGTTATTTAAGTTTCAAATCATCTAGTAATTAAACTAATCACTATTTCGATTAGTTGCACTTGCAAATATCACCAATTCATCTGATAGATATGTTTTAAAATCCAAGAAAAATGATAAAAAATATACTTTTAAGTACTTTGATCTATTTTTGTTTTATGGAAATTCCTTGATAAAAGTTCTTTTAAACCAATTCTGTATAAATTATAAAATTTTTTCATTATTTTTATTACATAATACATACGCTTCAAGAAACGTTAAGTATTTCTTCATAAGACTATTTAATGTTCATTGAATAGTGAATGAATTTCAGATTATATTAAAATATTGAAGCGTGCCTTTAAAAATTTCGTTAATCATAAATATAATTCCTTATTTCTCCCTAAAATGCACTCTTAGTGCTAACAATTATAAAAAAAACCTTTGATTTACAATTTATACTTAAAGATGGTTAATATTTTGTAGTTATCGGTTATTTCTGTATATACAATAATTTTAAAAGATTTGAAATTAAAAATTATATATTAAATTATTCTTGAAGAAATTTAAAGAATATTTAATATTATCTTGGAAAGTTTCAGCTATGATTCTGGAGAGGAGCTTTTTTAACGGAGAAAAAAATGCAATTATCTTTTATGCATCTATGACGAAGAAAATTTAGATACAATTGTTTTTTATTTTTACTACTGGAAATATATGCGCGTGTGTGATCTCATTTAAAATTGTGTGAACAATTGGTTTAGGATATTGACGGGATCAAATTTTATTTAATAAATTAACAAAATTCGAAAACTTGAAAACTTTTTTATTTAAAACACAAGCATTATATAAATCTAATGAACATTATAAGCAATGTTCGAACAATTTAAGAATATAAATGTAAAGTGTACTTTATGTGAGACGCAACATTCATCGGATTAAATCACCTCTTAAAATAATACGTATGTGCAAGCTTTGACCTTCAGCGCGCGCCAATGCATCCCGAAAGCTCTTTGGTTCTCGGCTCGTGACAGATACATCCATACTCCTTCGGACGCGAGCGAAACCAAAGAGAACAAGTAACAATGTGTAAAACAAGCGTTTAAACAAACAGCAACAACAAAAAACGACGGATAAAAGAAAAATAAAAGAGAAATCGAGCCGGTGCTCGGTGGTACCAATGTAAAAAAAGTGCGCCTCGCGCTCTTGCCGAGTACATACTCCAGAATTGTCGAAGCGCGCGGTTGTCGCTCGGGGGAAAAGGAGGAAAGGGCTACGCTAAAAGAGCTAATTTATGTAATTAAACTCGCGGCATTCGTGACCTTGTATGGCTGAATGTGATTCGAGGTTGTGGTAATCTTTGCATTTGCGTGGGCGAGCGCGCGCGCCTTACGCTATCGCTATAGCTGCCCGCTGCGCCCAAGATGGCGGCCTTAGCAGCGGTTGCATAATCGGCCCGAGTGGTCAAGGGAGAGAAAGAGAAGCAACATGGCTGCTGTTTAATAAGAAACTGATCCTAAATAGATTGCCCTGATGACATATAATTCGCCTTTATCCTCTATCTCTCTTGTCGTCGCTCGTATTGGCTCTTGCGTAACGCGTCCACGCCAGGAAGCTTTGAGAGTTTCTGAAAATCGATATGAAAACTTAGTGACGAGAGAGATAAACAGATTACCGGGAGCTGGGATGCTTTCCAATACGCGCACGCGTTTAAATAAACAAATTTTGAAGCTCAAACTAGAAAATGGCCCACTTGTCGGCACTAATTTTCCAAATGTTTTTCTTATCTATTTTCAATGAAATATTATGCACTGGTTATAGCTCATGTCTAAGCCAAGTTCACTGCAGTTACGCTTTTCGGACGAATTGAAATAGATGGTTTTTATTCCCGTCTGCCGTTACGACGCTGAAAATTTTATCTGCGGTTCTTTTTAAGCGCTCAACGTTGACAAACCAAAAACTTTTATTTTTACACTTGTAAAAGGCTACTCGACTCTTGCTCTTCAACTATAACGATTTTTTTATCTCGGAAGAACTTTTGCTTAAAGCGTCTATATAGATAGTTAAATGCGGAATACGTGTATCACACGTATGCGTGATTTTAGCGTATAAAATTAACGTACTCTAATTCGAACGCGCTTTAAAACTATTTTTTCTTTTAAATAATTGAAAGGAAAATCTTAAAAGCATTACTATTCTGTCATCAACTTATAATAGTACTTAAGTGATGTGATCTATAAAATATCTCAACATAACAACAGAATTGCTCAAAAGTTCGTACATAAAGAGAAATATTTTACCTTAAATTTAAAAATAAAATTATACTGGTACTATATTAATGCTATACAATTTGATTTATATTATAATTTGACACTTAATAATAAATAAAAATATAAGCATATTGATTTGCCTAAACTGCTCTACATATTTAAGTGTTTAATTGAATAAATTATTCTTTTATTTGATATTCCTATAAATATGATATTTTACAAAAATATTTTTCCTATCCGTGTAGATTGAATGTAAAATAAAAATTAATATTAATGCCTATTTATTTTTCAACGGAGATTTATAATTTATTATTACTATTGTACTGATTGAGTTAATTACTTCAAAAGCAGATTTTTGAGAAACTGTTAATAAAGTTATTTTAAGAGCTAAGTTTATTAATATAATCTAAATATACGTTCCTATTGATATCTATAGTATTGTAAGAAAATAATAAGCTACTTGTAAAAAACATTATGCTATTAGCATATTCTACGTTCCCGACAAGACAATATTATGTCGTATTCTAATATCGTCTAAATAATTTTTTAGTTACTAAAATTTTAAAATCAATTGTCATTGAGAAAAATTTAGTAGCATATAAAATAAGCAAAATCTTTCAAGGCAGTAGCACACAAAAAAGTGGATTAAGATTATATTAAGGATCTACCCGTAAGAAAAGGTGTGACCGCGAACAAAAGCGTTTCGCCACCTTCCGAAACCTTAGAATCCCTCGAAAATTGAAAATCACTTGTACAAATCGGCAGGGCTTGCCCTTCACCCTTGTCAAGCGTCCGAACTCTGCGCGTAGACTTTCCGAGGCTTCGTTCAACTGGGCTTTCAATTTATGGGTGGGAGGCATCAATGGCAATTAAGAACGACGCGCGAATTCGTCAGCTTAGGCGTTTCAATATAGATTGAGCTTGGTGAAGATGAGTACGCGCAAGGTTTGGTCGAAAGACGTGCAGACGGCAAGACCCAACTTATCCGGACTCCAATCCAGTGAGCTTACGGGCTGAGTTGACATTAGGTTGTTCTGCAGAAGTTTCAAGGTGCCGGTTACGCCTTCCTCGACGCCATCAGAGTCCGCCTTCCGCCGCTTCTCCGGATACTCGCTAATCGGCGCGAAAACAAAATAAACGGAATTTATTAATTTATATTAGAAAAACCGATGATGTTTTATCTAGATTATAAGTTCCTGGGTGAAAACATTGCAAAAAAATAAGTTAACTTGAGAAAAAGAGGAATTCATTTTCCAATCAATGGCAATTATTAATTAAAATTGAATATATCATTGCACTGATGTACAAATAAATATTTTAATACCAAATGTTTATATCGTTCAAGCGAGCACCGGAAAATTATATTGAATGTATTATGTCAAAGCTTGATATAACCGTTTATTAGTCTCTTATTAATAGCAACAGAATAATAATAAGACAAAGCGATATTTTTTAAAGTTAATTCTTCAATATTTGATTTATAAAATTGTTTATCAATTAATATAAGTTTAGACATCTATTGAGCCACAGCCTGCACGCTGAGCAGGTAATTTAATGCACGTACTTCAAACTTTACTTGAAACGAAAGTAATAGGATATAATTCAATTTTATAAAAATATTATGTTTGATTTAGAAAAGACTATGCAAGAATTCAATTATATATAAATATTTGGCTCATACTTAACCTATTTTTTATATAAATATTGATTTATTTGTTTCAAAACGTAATGTTAGACCACATTATTATTCTACAAAGCTAAGACACTTAAATTATTTATTTAAAGTAATGCCAAAATAAAACTAATTCAATTATTAAATAAAATATATTTGCACAAAAATATTTAAAACTTATGATTTGTATAGAATAGTGTTATACTTAATATTAATAATAAATATTTAATTAAAACTTACTATTTCCACAAATATATAGAACCGTTGCCGCCACCAGTAACACAGATTTCCCTATTTTGAGGAAGGTGACGAACTACCCATACCGTTGATGAATGACCCTGAAAAATGAATAAATCATTTACTTCGTGATATATTTATATGAATGCGGTTAAAAATATATACTACTATTGGGTATATTGGGTAGTTGTTTGTTATCTAATAATTTCATGTACGATCTATAATAAATTGCTAGTATTATTTTATATCAATTTGAATTTTAATTATTTAAGAACCAAAATATTACATCCAAATAATTGCACTTAATTATGTAGGTTAAAATTTTAAGAACATTTATCGTTTAAAAAATATGAATACAATATTAGAAGACCTTAAAAGTTCAAAAGATCATATCATAAGCATTAATTTATTTACAAAATGATTGAGAATATAATCATTAAAAACATTATTGATTTAAAATTGCTTATTTAGACATGTTTATTTATAATAAGAAATTTAATTTCTTTTAAATTTAAAATATATTTATTAAATCAAATAATGTAATAATATATTGTAAAACAGCTGATTAACATCTTATTAAAAAAAAATTTAATATTAAAATATCCAATTAGAAAATTTCGAAAAAATTTTTTAAATTGTATGTATTTATCTAAATATTTCAACAAAAGTACATCAAGTTAAATTTTAAATTGAGTCGATTATAGTTTAACAACCTATACCGTAACAAAATATAATTCGTTAGATTAATTTAATATATTTAATATTTTTCTGCATAACATTGAAAATTTGTGTAAAAATTTAATGTAGCTTATTGATATTAGAATTATTTTATAAATTATTAAAGTTAGAAATAAGAATTTTCTCGCAGAAGCTTGATCTAAAATGTTTTCGGCAAGAAGTACTTGAAAAAAATAAATTTAACTATTCAAAACTACATAAAATAAAATATTAATGAATTGAATTATATTGAAAAATATAAAAAAAGAAATGACGAAAACTTGATTAACTTTAAAAACTAAATATAGACCGGTATATATATGTATATATATATATATAATTGGATTTATTGTTCATTTATATTAGTATATTTTCTTTTATTCATTGCTTTAATAGAAACATTTTATTTTCTCGTGAATATTATCTACATTATATTCAGTGTCCTGGAGCAATGGATACATGTTATTGTAAGCCAATGATTTATAAGATTTGAATTTTATTCTTCCTTACCTAAATTTTTTACTAGTTTATAACTATTAATTTACAAAATTTTTGTTACGTATTTTTAACTACAAGTTTAATTATTTCTGAGATGTTCATGATCATTTTTCTGGTTGAAAATTGTTTAATGTCACAGAAAATCATTTCAAAAATGATCTTTTCTTAAATAAACTCTTTAATACAATGCAATCAGAGCAATAATTTAATCACGACGAATAAATAGACCGCACCTTCGCCTGTTTTAACTATAAACTCGATTGTCTCCAAATAGTGAAAAAGCGGTAAAGTACATCACCTTCTCGACGAGATAGGCAAAACCCTTGCTGGGATGCTGTGTCCTCATATCGAATAAGAAAATCTTGGACTCAAGAGTTGTAGCCACGAGCTTATTCATGGCGATATCTCGCCTGTCAAACTCTACACAGCACACGCCGTTCTTGAGGTTGGTTTCCCATCTGAGAGCCATCATGCGCAGATCGAACAATTTAAGATCACCATTATCAAAACCCGCAGCAACGCAACGCTCTTCGTTGTTAAAGGAGTTGCCGAAAGCCACGGTCCAACAGTCGCGTCGCTCACTTCCTTCCGCAGGCTCCATAGTTGCCACCGGTCGGTCTTTTTGACGTGGATCCCATACCTGTGCTCACATTGTTATAATTTCATTAGAAGAGAAAAAATTATACTATTCTTTATCATATCGTGATTGATAAAATACCACGATATGATAGAGAACATCAAAAGAATGGAAAACTGCCTTTTCTAGGTTATACAAGTCCTGTTTAATTGCATTCTTTTAAAAATTTAATGAGTTCTGATGTTACGATACTCCATGCATTCGCCTGAACCCGGCAATACACTTTACTTATCTACATAAATACTGTGAATTGGTCGTTACCAGTTTTAGATTATCATTACCGTGCTTCCTCGAATATTTGAAATGCAAAATTTTAACTCTTCCAAGTTTAGAAACATATAATATATAGATATATACGAATAAAATTCTCATTGCCTTTGCATTTATACATAACATACATGAATACATATTCAAATTAAAAAATATTGCAATCGCAATAGAAAATTTTATTCCTTTAAAATGAACTTTTTGGTATGCACTATCTGAAACTGTGTTAATTAATCTATATATAAGATTATTTAAATATTTTATTGTCAAATTTTATCCAACTAAACATCATCATTTTGTGAAAATATAACTTTTATTCTTATTGGAAATTAAAATGTTCTTCACAATTAGTTTTAGATTTTATATATAAATAGAAATTATTTGAAAGAGATTGTTAAAATATGATATTAATGTTTTTAAAATTCTATTAACATCTTATTTATATAATTTTGGTTATTAAAAGATATTTTTCAGTTAAAATTTTTATTTCGTGAGAAATATGAATTTCTTGAATAATTTAATCAAATATTTGTAAACAGATCTAATTAAAAATAGTAAGCATCGTATATTTAAGCTATGATTAAAACAATACATATTTTATCTAAAAATTTATTAACAAAATAAAATTTCTTTTTTACTAATAAGATCTAAGTATCGCATAGATGCAAAAAAACAACAAATAAAACTAGAAAAAAATTAGTTTTACGGTATAAAAACTGCAGTTACGATCGAAAAACAGTTTTATCATAGTTTAATAAAAATGAATTTTTTATAGTTTTTATTCATGAAAACTGTAGCCGAAGTTGTAATATTCATTAGAAAGACTAAATTCGGATTTATCGCCTAAAAGACAATAGAGAGCCACAGCACCAGAAAATACAATTTCATTATGCAATGCAGTGAAAAAAAAAGAAAAACCTTGACGCTACCCTCCCGGGAGCCCGTAACGATTTCCGGAGCACCACAGCCGATGGATTCACCGGCAACACCGTCAATTGCGTTGATAATCTCATTATGCGCATCAGCACTATACACAGGATCGTTTGAATTCTCCAAGTCGTAAAGATGTAATTTTCCCTGAAAGATAGACAGCTTATATATTGTTTCGTTTGGTAGAAAATAAGGATTACGATTATTTATGGCCACATTTAAAGATAAAGAAATTGAAATTGATTCTTTCTATTAGGGCAAATTTTATGGAATTCTAAATACTCTTAAAATATAATCATAAGTACTATCAGGAAAGTAAAACTACATTAATAAAATCTTAATTGTAGTAATTATATTGCACATTATTGATTTGAAGAATATATTTTATAAATCTTTCAGGAAGCTTAATAAGGATAGAAAAAGGATGTGGGATAAAAAGTCGAAAATTTTTAAATTATTTTAAATTGATGATTATAAAAATATAATAATATAAAAATTACCGATCTTAAATAAAATTATAAATACGATTATTGTCGTATATTTTATTTTAGAAATAAATTTAGTTCCAACCAATTCTTCGTAAACAGGCATATAAAAACAAGAGTAATTCTCATTTCTGGTTATGCGAATTCTATGGGAAAATGCCTTGCTTCTTGAAACAACAAATGAAGACAATATTTAAACTGAATAATGCACAGTTGATGGAATGGATTGCAAGACCGATCGCCGAACTACAGGTTTTACTCTTGTAGTGAAATTTGTACCTCATTATAGTACCGAACGCCAAGGAGCAGTTAACACACGAGTAAGGTAAGTTATATTGGATTGTGTAAACGATCGATAACATTTTATTTGTAATCGTAATACAAAACGAGAATGACATAGTAAATCGGTAGAGGAATCAGATGGCTCACTCAAGTTATGAAACGCGTAAGTCGATATTTAACCTAAGAAATAGTAGAGTTTGTATAAGAGTAATGTAAAGCATCGGATATCATAGAACCATCTAATAAGCAATTGTTTTTCATAATTCCTGTAATTCCAATGTTTCTGCTACCGTTTAAGGTACACCGTTTATTCTTAGGTAAAGAAAATAGTACTTTACGATAGACGTTTTGGAGAACACAACGTTTTTATTTAAGTAATGTCGAGTGTACGATAATATATGATTAACCGACGAAGAACATCTGCACTCTATTAGTGTAATATATATAGTAATGTACCAAAAATTGAGGGATAACGGTTTCTTACAAAGTCATAGAACGTCTTTATTTTGATATACCGGTTAGAGGTTATAAAACATGTTATCGAAACAGATTAAATACATAATTGAATGCATCAAGACTTGAAAAATGTCCAGCGCTGTCGCTCTTAACAATGGGCACGTACGATGTAAATTGTTTCAATTATTGGGTTTCAGTTTCACCTTAAACGGGACTTGTTTCGGAGCATCCCTAGATGCTAGATGATACTAGTTTTAATTTCTGAACAGGAGATTTTCCATATATGTATGTTTATCGATAAGATTTGCTTCACGATTCGTAAGCTCTTGTTTATAAGGAATTTAAAAGGTCGTTACATTCATAATCAACGTGAATTGACTAATATTTATCCACGTTTACCCGTATATAGCATAAAATTCGCGTTGCGTCAATGTAGTGAGTCTTAAATTTACTTCTTCAAACGTTTTACGCGTAACTTCTCTGGTTTTTTTTATTGTTTTTCGTTTATTTAAAGTAACGTAGAACTGCTCAGCTGAATAATACGCCATCAACGATTAAATTTGCTCAGATATTTGCTTAAGGGCTTCTCTTGAAGCCAAGCCAGAAGATTGGAAGTATAATGTCCAATATGACGTGAAGCATGACCGTGAATTTTTCTAAGTTAACCTGCATATGGTCTTTATGACTTTCTAACTTCAATTATAGGACGGGTGATTACAAACAGCTAAATAACACTTTGCGTTGATCAATTGTTTCTAAAGGATCAACTAGATATTACACCTTAGGGTGAAAATTAAAAAAAGATAATAATAATAGTTTACACGGAACATTAATGACTAAGAGACCGATTATATTGTTAGGAATAGTTTGGAGTTTCACAGAATGACTATTAAAGGAACAATTCAGAATTAAAATAATATTATACGATGTTTCATAGAAAAGCTGCTGCTTGCAGTAGATAAATTCAGGAGTTAAATGTTTTAAAGACTTAGAAAAGATAGAAAAAAAATTCGTAAAATGAACCATAAACTTAGATATGAATACATCCCGGTAGTGTTATAATGATAGAAATAAATAAAAGAGGATAGAGATTTAAGCTGTAAGAAGAGCAAATAGATTTTAAAATGAAATAATAAATAGCGAAGGAACGAAAACCATGAAAAGTGCGTAAAAGTAGCAGCAAGAGAAGGAAGACTGTACTTAAACAGAGGATTTAAAAATAAAAATTTAATAGAAAATTACATAACGGAATTAATATGTTTCTCGTATGACAAGGATGATCATGATATTCGTGGTGAGTAAAATCTACAAATGTTTATGCGTTGTGGGACGAGGTAGAGAAAATATAGGTAGCACAAACATAT
Source organism: Platyscapa corneri (assembly GCA_018907185.1). NCBI lineage: Eukaryota > Metazoa > Arthropoda > Insecta > Hymenoptera > Agaonidae > Platyscapa > Platyscapa corneri. The sequence goes on from JACCHW010000074.1 coordinate 975,874, forward strand.
GTGTAAGTTATGTAGAGAGATCCAAATATATCTAGGAAATTAAGAATTTGATATTATAAAGCATGTATGAAAAAAGGATGGTGACAGAAGTAGATTTTAAATGAAAATGACCAAAATTTAGGAACAGGCGATAAGACGATTGTGATTAATAACTGGTGATTAATACTTGATGGAAGAAGAATAAATTCGTAGATAGTACGAAGAAGGAAAGAATTAATGAGATAGATCAAGGAAGAATGTAGTGCAATAAAATTTAGGACAAAGAGATGGGAAAATAGTATGAATAGGGTTAGAAAAGTTTTAAGCGGAATGTATAAAATACACTGGAATATAGAAAGAGAAAAAGGTAAGAGGATACACGAGTAAGAAGTGAAATTATATGCAAGTCAAATTTAATTGAACATTAAGTATAAATCATAATGCAAAAGAGGTAAGTGCAATTTACGAATTGTAAATATCTTAAATGTGATGAAACTTTACTTTTTATGTACGGAAATGATTACCAAAGCGTTAAAAATAAAAAAAAGTTATAAAATTTAATTTGAAATAATACAGGAACTGTATTTTCATACTTTATAAGATAAAAAGGAATATGTAACTTTTACATTAAAATAAGATGTATTAATGAATATTGTAATGTATCATACTAATGAAAATAATGCTCAATACACTGACTAATTAGGCATAACATCAATTCATATAAAAAGTAATTTAGCAGCAGCCATTGTCAAGGTCGATTCTAGACAAGTGCTACGAGGGAGAACGAGTGACCTTATCATAGAAGAACGCTACAATCAGCGCGAACACTTTTTATTCTGGCTGAATAATGACTATAGTTTTTACGATAATCTAAATCCGCCTACAGACATGGTTGATATCCAGGAGGAAGAAAATCTCCTGATAGTCAGAAATATTCAGCAGGTAAACTCCTTCCGATTTATGATAAAGAATCATCATTTAAGTCAGAATGTCAGTTCGTAAACAGCATTACCGAAGATGAAAATGTTGATCACGTATTAAAGAAAGGCTATCCTTATAAAGATGAACGCGTACTAAGGATAAGTAGGCTTTACATCAACTAAGTAATACTAAATAAAATCGTTAACTGTTTTTAATCTCAATTACCTAATTTTCTGCATTATCAATCATAAATATCCAAACTCTTTAATTGGTTTCAAATTGTCAAGTTTTAAAATGCAGAAAAATCTCACGCTAAACATTAAAATAAAATAAGCATTTCAATACCTAGGGATAAACAGTACCTCCAATAGGGCATTTCAAAACGTATACGTTACTTTATCTGAGTAAAACCGCGTTTTATTTGATGAATAAATAATAAATGTAACATATTAATATCATATTAATATATGAGTATTAAAATATAATAAACAATATATTATGATATATAACTTATTATATGTTATTGCATATTTCATCAAATAAAACATGGTTTTTATATAGATAAAGTAAAGTATACGTTTTGAAATGCCCTATTGGAGGTACTGTTTATCCCTAGGTATTGAAATGCTTATTTTATTTTAATGTTTAGCGTGAGATTTTTTCTGCATTTTAAAACTTGACAATTTGAAACCAATTAAAGAGTTTGATATTTATGATTGATAAATGCAGAAAATTAGGTAATTGAGATTAAAAACAGTTAACGATTTTATTTAGTATTACTTAGTTGATTTAAAGCCTACTTATCCTTATGTAAGCGTCATCTTTATAAGGATAGCCTTTCTTTAAATACGTGATCAACATTTTCATCTTCGGTAATGCTGTTTACGAACTGACATTCTGACTTAAATGATAGATTCTTTATCATAAATCGGAGGAGTTTACCTGCTGAATATTTCTGACTATCAGGAGATTTTCTGCCTCCTGGATATCAACCCTGTTCTGTAGGCGGAGTTAGATTATCGTAAAAACTATAGTCATTATTCAGCCAGAATAAAAAGTGTTCGCGCTGATTGTAGCTTTCTTCTATGATAAGGTCACTCGTTCTCCTTCGTAGCACTTGTCATAGAATCGACCTTGACAATGGCTGCTGCTAAATTACTTTTATATGAATTGATGTTATGCCTAATTAGTCAGTGTATTGAGCATTATTTTCATTAGTATGATACATTACAATATTCATTAATACATCTTATTTTAATGTAAAAATTTACATATTTCCTTTTATCTTATAAAGTATGAAAATACAGTTCCTGTATTATTTCAAATTAAATTTTATAACTTTTTTTTTATTTTTAACGCTTTGGTAATCATTTCCGTACATAAAAAAGTAAAGTTTCATCACATTTAAGATATTTACAATTCGTAAATTGCACTTACCTCTTTTGCATTATGATTTTATACTTAATGTTCAATTAAATTTGACTTGCATATAATTTCACTTCTTACTCGTGTATCCTTCTTACCTTTTTCTCTTTCTATATTCCAGTGTATTTTATACATTCCGCTTAAAACTTTTCTAACCCTATTCATACTATTTTCCCATCTCTTTGTCCTAAATTTTATTGCACTACATTCTTCCTTGATCTATCTCATTAATTCTTTTCCTTCTTCGTACTATCTACGAATTTATTCTTCTTCCATCAAGTATTAATCACCAGTTATTAATCACAATCGTCTTATCGCCTGTTCCTAAATTTTGGTCATTTTCATTTAAAATCTACTTCTGTCACCATCCTTTTTTCATACATGCTTTATAATATCAAATTCTTAATTTCCTAGATATATTTGGATCTCTCTACATAACTTACACATATGTTTGTGCTACCTATATTTTCTCTACCTCGTCCCACAACGCATAAACATTTGTAGATTTTACTCACCACGAATATCATGATCATCCTTGTCATACGAGAACATATTAATTCCGTTATGTATTTTCTATTAAATTTTTATTTTTAAATCCTCTGTTTAAGTACAGTCTTCCTTCTCTTGCTGCTACTTTACGCACTTTTCATGGTTTCGTTCCTTCGCTATTATTATTTCATTTTAAAATCTATTTGCTCTTCTACAGCTTAAATCTCTATCCTCTTTTATTTATTTCTATCATTATAAACACTAACCGGGATGTATTCATATCTAAGTTTATGGTTCATTTTACGAATTTTTTTTCTATCTTTTCTAAGTCTTTAAAACATTTAACTCCTGAATTTATCTACTGCAGCAGCAGCTTTTCTATGAAACATCGTATAATATTATTTTAATTCTGAATTGTTCCTTTACTAGTCATTCTGTGAAACTCCAAACTATTCTAACAAGATAATCGGTCTCTTAGTCATTAATGTTCCGTGTGAAACTATTATTATTATCTTTTTTTTAATTTTCACCCTAAGGTGTAATATCTAGTTGATCCTTTAGAAACAATTGATCAACGCAAAGTGTTATTTAGCTGTTTGTAATCACCCGTCCTATAATTGAAGTTAGAAAGTCATAAAGACCATATGCAGGTTAACTTAGAAAAATTCACGGTCATGCTTCACGTCATATTGGACATTATACTTCCAATCTTCTGGCTTGGCTTCAAGAGAAGCCCTTAAGCAAATATCTGAGCAAATTTAATCGTTGATGGCGTATTATTCAGCTGAGCAGTTCTACGTTACTTTAAATAAACGAAAAACAATAAAAAAAACCTAGAGAATTACGCGAAACGTTTGAAAGAAGGTAAATTTAAGACTCACTACATTGACGCAACGCGAATTTATGCTATACGGGTAAACGTGGATAAATATTAGTCAATTCACGTTGATTATGAATGTAACGACCTTTTAAATTCCTTATAAACAAGAGCTTACGAATCGTGAAGCAAATCTTATCGATAAACATACATATATGGAAAATCTCCTGTTCAGAAATTAAAACTAGTATCATCTAGCATCTAGGGATGCTCCGAAACAAGTCCCGTTTAAGGTGAAACTGAAACCCAATAATTGAAACAATTTACATCGTACGTGCCCATTGTTAAGAGCGACAGCGCTGGACATTTTTCAAGTCTTGATGCATTCAATTATGTATTTAATCTGTTTCGATAACATGTTTTATAACCTCTAACCGGTATATCAAAATAAAGACGTTCTATGACTTTGTAAGAAACCGTTATCCCTCAATTTTTGGTACATTACTATATATATTACACTAATAGAGTGCAGATGTTCTTCGTCGGTTAATCATATATTATCGTACACTCGACATTACTTAAATAAAAACGTTGTGTTCTCCAAAACGTCTATCGTAAAGTACTATTTTCTTTACCTAAGAATAAACGGTGTACCTTAAACGGTAGCAGAAACATTGGAATTACAGGAATTATGAAAAACAATTGCTTATTAGATGGTTCTATGATATCCGATGCTTTACATTACTCTTATACAAACTCTACTATTTCTTAGGTTAAATATCGACTTACGCGTTTCATAACTTGAGTGAGCCATCTGATTCCTCTACCGATTTACTATGTCATTCTCGTTTTGTATTACGATTACAAATAAAATGTTATCGATCGTTTACACAATCCAATATAACTTACCTTACTCGTGTGTTAACTGCTCCTTGGCGTTCGGTACTATAATGAGGTACAAATTTCACTACAAGAGTAAAACCTATAGTTCGGCGATCGGTCTTGCAATCCATTCCATCAACTGTGCATTATTCAGTTAAATATTGTCTTTATTAGTTCTATAATGTAACGATTTTTTTAGTCCAATGAAATTTCTTAATCAAGAAAGTTCTGCTACAAACGGCAATTAAGCTGATGATTTATGTCAGTGCCTGCTACGCGCGGCAACTTTATGTAGTTATGTTGGGTACGATGTTCTTGCAATCTTGATTTGTTTTGTGTTGTAGATGCATTTCGAATTTCATCGTTCATATATTACTATATACATTACAGTACGAAGTTAAATACTAGACCTGATAAATGAATCAATCTATGGACAATTATCCAATAGTCCTTTTTAATTGTTCATAGAAAATCATATATATTACATAATTCAACTAAACCTATTTCCAATAGATGGGTCGCACAAAATTAGCCGCAATACATTAGTTATATAAATAAAGACCTCATCTATCAGTCACAAAAATAAATATTTTTTATGAAATAACAATCATTCATTCATACATTTAAAATTCAATTTACTATTCATAATATTAGCAACATACTGTCTGTGTTTATGAGTTTGACAACATTAGCCGCAGTACATTGTTTGTGAACCAAAGCAACTCATCCAGAGGCCTGCCATTTTGTATTTAACATTTTCTTTATAACTAATATACAATGAATAGTTCCTAGTAAATTAACAGCCGTAATACATTAGACTCAAAAATATAATCATTTTCAAAATCATGGAAATAAAGGGCAATCGAGGCATTTTCCGCCATAACTTGAATGCGAACAGATAATATACGTCGGGCCTGCTACAAACGGCAACCGATATGCTAAATTATGTCGGTGCCTGCTATTGGCGGCAACCGCTATGATGATTTATGTCGGTGCCTGCTATTGGCGGCAACCGCTATGATGATTTATGTCGGTGCCTGCTATTGGCGGCAACCGCTATGATGATTTATGTCGGTGCCTGCTATTGGCGGCAACCGCTAGGATGATGATTTATGTCGGTGCCTGCTATTGGCGGCAACCGGTATGATGATTTATGTCAGTGCCTGCCGATAGCGGCAACCGCTAAGCTAATTTATGTCGGTGCCTGCTAGGAGCGGCAACCGCTATGATGATTTATGTCGGTGCCTGCTGATGGCGGCAACCGTTATTATGATTTATGTCGGTGCCTGCTAAGAGCGGCAACCGCTATGATGATTTATCTCGGTGCCTGCTAAGAGCGGCAACCGCTATGATGATTTATGTCGGTGCCTGCTAGGAGCGGCAACCGCCATGATGATTTATGTCGGTGCCTGCTGATGGCGGCAACCGTTATTATGATTTATGTCGGTGCCTGCTAGGAGCGGCAACCGCTATGATGATTTATGTCGGTGCCTGCTGATGGCGGCAACCGTTATTATGATTTATGTCGGTGCCTGCTAGGAGCGGCAACCGCTATGATGATTTATGCCGGTGCCTGCTAGTGGCGGCAACAGAACACTAGATTTAACTATTTGCCTGCTAGTGGCGGCAACCAAACACTACATACACTTCGGTGCCTGCTAGTAGCTGCAACCGAACACTAGATTTAACTATTTGCCTGCTAGTGGCGGCAACTGAACACTAGATTTCACTATTTCCCTGCAGGTGGTGGCAACAGAACACTAGATTTAACTATTTGCCTGCTAGTGGCGGCAACTGAACACTAGATTTCACTATTTCCCTGCAGGTGGTGGCAACAGAACACTAGATTTAACTATTTGCCTGCAGGTGGTGGCAACAGAACACTAGATTTAACTATTTGCCTGCTGGTGGTAGCAACCGAACACTAGAATTAACTATTTGCCTGCTGGTGGTGGCAACAGAACACTAGATTTAACTATTGATCTGCCTTCTATTGGCGGCAACCACAATGATGATTTATGTCGGTGCCTGCTATTGGCGGCAACCGCTATGATGATTTATGTCGGTGCCTGCTTTAAGCGGCAACCGCTATGATGATTGATGTCGGTGCCTGCTTTAAGCGGCAACCGCTATGATGATTGATGTCGGTGCCTGCTGATAGCGGCAACGGCTATGAGGATTGATGTCGGTGCCTGCTATTGGCGGCAACCGCTATGATGATTTATGTCGGTGCCTGCTAGGAGCGGCAACCGCTATGATGATTTATGTCGGTGCCTGCTAGGAGCGGCAACCGCTATGATGATTGATGTCGGTGCCTGCTGATAGCGGCAACCGCTATGATGATTTATCTCGGTGCCTGCTAGGAGCGGCAACCGTTATGATGATTTAATTCGGTGCCTGCTGATGGCTAAAAACGCTATGATGATTTATGTCGGTGCCTGCTATTGGCGGCAACCGCTATGATGATTTATGTCGGTGCCTGCTGATGGCGGCAACCGTTATGATGATTTATGTCGGTGCCTGCTGATAGCGGCAACCGCTATGATGATTGATGTCGGTGCCTGCTGATATCGGCAACCGCTATGAGGATTGATGTCGGTGCCTGCTGATAGCGGCAACCGCTATGATGATTTATGTCGGTGCCTGCTAGGAGCGGCAACCGCTATGATGATTGATGTCGGTGCCTGCTTTAAGCGGCAACCGAACACTAGATTTAACTATTTGCCTGCTAGTGGCGACAACAAAACACTAGATTTAACTATTTGTCTGCTGGTGGTGGCAACAGAAAACTAGATTTAACTATTTGCCTGCTAGTGGCGGCAACAGAACACTACATATAATTCGGTGCCTGCTAGTGGCGGCAACCGAACACTAGATTTAACTATTTGCCTGCTGGTGGTAGCAACAGAACACTAGATTTAACTATTTGCCAGCAGGGGGTGGCAACCGAACCCTAGATTTAACTATTTGCCTGCTAGTGGCGGCAACAAAACACTACATATAATTCGGTGCCTGCTAGTGGCGGCAACCGAACACTAGATTTAACTATTTGCCTGCTGGTGGTGGCAACAGAACACTAGATTTAACTATTTGCCTGCTGGTCGTGGCAACAGAACACTAGATTTCACTATTTCCCTGCAGGTGGTGGCAACAGAACACTAGATTTAACTATTTGCCTGCTAGTGGCGGCAACAGAACACTACATATAATTCGGTGCCCTGGCGGCAACGCTAGGTGGCGGCAACCGAACACTAGATTTAACTATTTGCCTGCTAGTGGCGGCAACAGAACACTAAATATAATTCGGTGCCTGCTAGTGGCGGCAACAGAACACTACATATAATTCGGTGCCTGCTAGTGGTGGCAACAGAACACTATATGTAATTCGGTGCCTGCTAGTAACCGAACACTATATAATTCGGTGCCTGCTAGTGGCGGCGAACAGAACACTAATGCTAATTCGGTGCCTGCTAGTGGCGGCAACCCAGCTGACTGCAAAGTGCGGCATAGCTGTTGTTCGGTGCCCTGCTGATGTCGTGCGCCGGTGCCTGAAGTGCGGCAACCCAGCTGATGTCGTGCGCCGGTGCCTGCAAAGTGCGGCCAGCTGAGTGCGCCGGTGGCAAAACCCAGCTGATGTCGTGCGCCGGTGCCTGCAAAGTGCGGAAGCTGACGCCGGTGCCTGCAAATGCGGCAAAGCTGATAATTCCGTGGTGTTGTGTGCGGCAATCCAGCTGACGCCGGTGCCTGGTCAGCTGCAGCTGACGTCGTGCGCCGGTGCCTGCTCAGTTGTCGTGCGCCGGTGCCTGCAAAGTGCTCTGATGTCGTGCGCCGGTGCCTGCAAAGTGCTGCAACCCAGCTGATGTCGTGCGCCGGTCCTGCAAAGTGCGGCAACCCAGCTGATGTCGTGCGCCGGTGCCTGCAAAGTGCGGCAACCCAGCTGATGTCGTGCGCCGGTGCCTGGTATGCGGCAACCCAGCTGATGTCGTGCGCCGGTGCCTGCAAAGTGCGGCAACCCAGCTGATGTCGTGCGCCGGTGCCTGCAAAGTGGCAACCCAGCTGATGTCGTGCGCCGGTGCCTGCAAAGTGCGGCACCCAGCTGATGTCGTGCGCCGGTGCCTGCAAAGTGCGGCAACCCAGCTGATGTCGTGCGCCGGTGCCTGCAAAGTGCGGCAACCCAGCTGATGTCGTGCGCCGGTGCCTGCAAAGTGCGGCAACCCAGCTGATGTCGTGCGCCGGTGCCTGCAAAGCCAGCTGCAACCCAGCTGATGTCGTGCGCCGGTGCCTGCAAATTGCTGCAACCCAGCTGATGTGCAAAGAGCTGCAACCCAGCTGATGTCGTGCGCCGGTGCCTTCAAAGAGCTGCACCCGCTGATGTGTACGCCGGTGCCAGCTGATGTCGTACGCCGGTGCCTGCACAGTGCGGCAACCCAGCTGATGTCGTGCGCCGGTGCCTGGTAACTCTGAGCGGCAAAGTGCGGCACCGGCTGATGTCGTGCGCCGGTTGCAAAGTGCGGCAACCAACCATGTCGTGCGCCGGTGCCTGCGGCAACCCAATGTCGTGCGCGGCAAGTGCGGCATCGAGCTGATGTCGGCGCCGGTGCCTGCTGGTATCAGCTGCAACCCAGCTGATGTGCGGCAATCCAGCTGATGACGTGCGCCGGTGCCTGCAATTGGCTGAAACCCAGCTGATGTCGTGCGCCGGTGCCTGCAAAAGCCTGCCAAAGTGCAAAGTGCAACCCAGCTGATGTCGTACGCCGGTGCCTGCAAAGTGCGGCAGTCAAAGCTGATGATGACGTACGCCGGTGCCTGCGGCAACCCAGCTGATGTCGTGCGCGCCTGCAAAGTGCAAAGAGCGGCAACCCAGCTTGCGGATGAATGCGGCAACCCAGCTGATGTCGTGCGCCGGTGCCTGCTAGCGGCAATGTCGTACGCGGCAACCCAGCTGATGTCGTGCGCCGGTGCCTGCCTATGCGGCAGTCGAATGATGTACGCCGGTGCCTGGTGAGCTGATGACGTACGCCGGTGCCTGCAAAATGTCGCCTGCGGCCACCGGCAACCGCTGATGTCGTGCGCCGGTGCCTGCAAAGTGCGCCGGTGCAAAGTGCTGCAACCAGCTGATGTCGTGCGCCGGTGCCTGCATGTCGTGCGCCGGTGCCTGCAAAGTGCGGCAACCAGCTGAGCTGATCGTGCGCCGTGCGGCCGGTGCCTGGCGGCAAAGTGCGCGGCAACCCAGCTGATGTCGTGCGCCGGCCCTGCAAAGCCTGCAAAACCCAGCTGATGTCGTGCGCCGGTGCCTGCAAAGTGCAAAAGATGTCGTGCGCCGGTGCCTGCAAAACTGAGCTGATGTACGCCGGTGCCTCAAAGTGCTGCAACCAGCTGATGATCGTGCGCCGGTGCCGCCGGTGCTGTGCTGAACCGGTGCCTGCAAATGCGCGGCAACCCGCTGATGTCGTGCAAAGTGCTGCAACCCAGCTGATGTGGTTCGGTGCCTGGTGCCTCAGCTGATCGTACGCCGGTGCCTGCAAAGGCAGCTGACAAGTCCGACGTATGACGTACGCCGGTGCCTGCCTGCAAACCCGCCTGATGTGCAAAGTGCGGCAACCCAGCGGCCCTGCTAAACAGCTGATGTCGTGCGCAGGTGCCTGCAGTGCGGCAACCCAGCTGATGTCGTCCGCCGGTGCCTGCAAAGTGCGGCAGTCGAGCTGATGATGTACGCCGGTGCCTGGTATTGGCGGAAACCCAGCTGATGACGTACGCCGGTGCCTGGTATTGGCGGAAACCCAGCTGATGACGTACGCCGGTGCCTGGAATTGGCGGCAACCGAGCTGATGTCGTACGCCGGAGCCTGGTATCGGCGGCAGCCGTGTCTCTGAATTTCATTATTGCATTTGAGGTAAAACATGGCTGTTGAATTACACAACTAATGCAAATGGCTTGCGAATCATTGAATAATGACCTATGTATCTACATCTTGTTAAATGTGTTCATAGTAAAATATTCCCCAAATGCTAAATAATTTCACTGCGCGTAGCATTGATGACAACCTGGTGATAAACCACATCGTTGGTGAAGTTGTTGACGATTTTATTGAATAGACGGTGATTTTCCGCTTTATCTAGACGTCTAATACAGCTGTAGATTTTCTACTTGATAATGAGCATAGGCTGGACTATTGTATTTATATTTTACTTACCAAATTTAATGTATGGAGTACTTTTCCATACATCATAATGATATGTAAATATCTGACCAAATTTAAAGTATTTCTTCTAGAATACTTGTAGATAATTTTTTTAAAGAAAAGTGCAAAAATGTAAATTTTTTCTATCACCGTATGAAAATACAATATTTTTATGAACTTTTTATACTATAGCTTATTGTGAATTCTCATGCGTTACGAATATCTTGTAATTTTTTTTTCAATTGTAAGTCAAAATTTTAAAAAATTTTAATACAAGATAACTAATTGCAGACTACTTTATTTATTAAAACAAACACTTGAGTGGCAAAGTTCAATACTTGTAGTTACAGAATTATATATTTTTTTATTATAACTTACCACGTCAACCTCTTGTAATTTCTTTTTGTAGCACTCAACGATGTTTATTAACATTTTCATAAAGAATATCCAATTTAACACAAGAAATTTCACATATAGGTTTCGAACTACTTAAAAAACACATTAGAAACACTTTACAAGCACCTGATGATAACACTTTGCAAACTTTTTATTATCTTGAGAATCACTTATATATGTATAAAAATAACTTGTCACTGTAGAAACACACACTATTATTAAAAAATTTTTAATAGTCAAACTGGAGTAGCCATTTTCATACCTGTATTTATATACTCGATTTAACTTTTTTGATTGCAAGCGCCAAAAATTCAAATGTTTTAACATATGTCAACTTGATGCACGCCACCTATATGTACAAATATGAACTACTCATTCGGAGGGGATAATTTTTACACTATTTAACTTTTTTAATTGCAAGCGCCAAAAATTCACATGCTTAACATATGTCAACTTGATACACGTCACCTATAGGTAAAAATAAGAACTACTGATCTTGAGCGGATAATTTGAAATTTACGAAATGCAATAATATAATAGAAAATTTTTATATTGCAATTCTTGTATATTATGTTTTTATATAAAAACTTTTATTTTGCGACGAATAAAATGTGCTACAATTAACATAAATTTATTTATCTAAATTTTATTCTATAAGTCAGAAATTATTTAATGACCGGATTATCATTAAAAATTATAATATGTGTTGTAAATTTCAGTAAAATCTAAAACTTAGTATTAAAATTAGATATTTGTAATAAGATTACTTTAATCAATATTAATAGAAGTCAGTTAAGAAAATAAATTTTTTAAATTTAGAAAAATTTATTATCAGTTAGATAAGTAAACTGACTGGGGGTTTTTACAAAAAGTTCAGTTGGAGGGAATTAAAAAGTGAGATGAGCGGAAGAAAATCTACAGGAGGAAAGGCAGTGCGAAGAAAAAGGGATGCAATCTAAATGTGCACCGTACCGGTAGGCGTATAAAATATAACATTTAATTTTATAACTTCGAAATGTTATTGCACTTCAACTAAATCTTATATTTTCCTTTGGTATATAAAATAAATTGGGAACAAGAAAATTAGTTTGTTTTATTCAATTGAACGTTGTCTAGCAACTGTGAAAGAGCCATAAATAATCGTTACAGATAATGATTATCTATAATTGACGTTATATGTTGTTATCGTTACAAATTATCTGATAATTAAAAAAGTTTTATTACCTTAAAATCTCCTGTCGCTAAAAAACGATTTCTGAGATTTGAAGCCTTGAAAGTCCCGCACTTAAATGAATTCGTTTTCTCAATGCTTTTAACGAGCGCGAGTTCACCACTCGATACTTCGTAAATCTGTAGTAGACCGGTACCACGAGGACGCGAACCCATAACCACGAATTTTGCGCTACATGGTATCCATTTAGCGTCAAATAACGAATAATCCAACGATTTTTCAATATGACAAATTATTTGAGGTTTACTAAGCTTCTCCATAGCTTTTATTACTAATGTTAGAACACGTGATCAAATGCCTTCTATATTAATTATTTAAGTCAAATGTAACTACTAGTCTTAGTATGATTGAATTATACAAATTATAATTAATTATAAACTTCAGCTCTTAATACTTTTTTGTTACGGATTTACATCTACGTAATGTTTATATGAACAAATCAGTTCTCAGGCTTACATATGGATGTACAAGTGTATAGTTTTGTAAAGCTTCATGTAAACAAACACTAGCGCCATCTGCTGTGCCAACGGATTTTACGAAAACAAAATTTTCAGAACCAAAAACCATTTTAATACCTTATTTTTTTATTAAATAATAATCATACTAGATAAATTAATGTCTAAAAATAATACAAAAAATATTTTGATATTAAAATTTTTTATTATAATTAAGGTCTTTTTATATAATTATACGCTTATAAATTTTTTCTTATATTGTACAAATTTTTTATACTGTACATGTCTCGAATATAAAATTATAAAATTCTACAATACGTATATATAAAAACTTATTTGAAAATTAAATGTAACTATATTACAAGTTATTAGTTTAAAAAATTGTTTTCTCC